>CM068967.1:25668444-25681871 GCA_035128595.1 Eptatretus atami
TTCGTGATTTTGGTAGTTTTACCAGAAGGGGATTGTAGGCGGACCTTGAGCGCCTTGTGGAAATATGGTGGGGACAAATCGCAGACAGAGCAGGGGGGCGAGACCGGAGAGGAGACGGTAGAAGACAAAGACCACCGACCTGCCTGTGGTGAGAGATGGAGAGGCCCAAAGACTCAGCCTCATCGCAGGAGATGCCAATGATCCGAAATGCCTTGGTTTCCACAGCATGAAGCCGAGAAAGGTTGGAGGCAGGAGCACCAGCCCAGAGGGGAGAGCAGTACTCCATCAGGCTGCGGACGAAAGCTTTGTATATGGTCAGGAGCTCAGGTGGGCGCAGAAGGACTTGCACGACGGAGGATTCCCAGTCGGTGACTGGCTTTGGAGGCCAGGTTGGAAATGTGGGCTTTCCCAGGAAAGATCATGGCAGATAGTGAGACCCAGAAGCTTGAAAGAAAGGACTCTTCCAGAGGATTGTTGAGAAAGTAGATGGGAGGATTTTCCAAACGGTCCTTTCGGAGAGACATAGTGAGAGTGTGACATTTGTCAGGATTGAAAGACATGTTCTACGTGTTGGACCAGTTTGTGATTTTACTCAGATCTGCAGAGCGAAGAAGCTGCTGCTTGCCGGTCTGAGGGATGACAGATGGTACGGCAGAGGGTGGAAAAGAGAGAAGATGCACGGTGAAGGTGGAACAGAAAAACACAGACTCGGCTACGTGCCCATTTTAGTGTGTGGTGTGTCAGTCCGTGTGTGTGTGTGTGTGTGTGTGTGTGTGTGTGTGTGTGTGTTGTGTGTGTGTGTCGGTCGTAATGTGGTGTGTTGTGTGTGCGTGCCGATCGGCGCGTGTGTGTGTCCAGTCGTGTGTGTGTGTGTGTGTGTGTCGTCGTATGTGGGTGTGTGGTTGTGTGTGCGTGTCGTCGTGTGTGTGTGTTGTGTGTGTGTGTGTGCGCGTGGTCGGTCGTATGTTGTGTGTGTGTTGGTGTGTGCGTGTCGTTGTGTGTGTGTGTGTGTTGTGGTGTGTGTGCGTGGCGCGGTGTCGGTCGTATGTTGTGTGTGTGTGTGTGTGCGTGTCGTTTGTGTGTGTGTGTGTGTGTGTGCGTGCCGATCGGCGCGTGTGTGTGGTGTGTCCGGTGTGTGTGTCGTGGCGTGCCAATTTCTACTGCAAGGAAAGCTTTATCATTGTAGCTTTGTCAGACCCCTTTGTTCTGGTATTTTTTTATTTGCAGGAAAAACCCAGAAGATGAACATGTTCAAGCTGTTGGCAGGCGCACTCGACAGACACTCTTGAAAGCGATGCTTCTGCAGTGCGCTGTGATGTTTTACTCGTTATTGCTGGTTCTGATGCAGCGTTGTGGAACAGAACAATATGAAAATCCACATATTATGAAGAAGGAACGAATATCAGCATTTTAATTTTATTTTAAATATATATATTGTTGTGGTTCCCGCCATGTTCGGCGTGCGGACACCGTTCGCAGCAAAATTTTCGCGGTTTGCAACGTCCACCGAAAGCCGCAATTCCAGTCGTGACTTTCCGGACCCAACCCCGAAATCCAGTCACGGGATGCTCTCAACTGCATCATAAACCAGCCAATTCTTCTGTCCAGAGCGCTACAGGGTCGATCGCGCAAATTCATCGTGTACCTAATTATTCGCGCGGACAGAAATACCAGGAAAGTTTATACCTCGACGGGACCTGCACGAAAACGAGGCCCCTTAAGCGGCTCGTTCCGTATGCGAAATGCCGAGTGGTTTTAATTCACCAAATCCCGTCGGACCAGATGTACGTTTATCGGCTTTAATTAGCCAGTTAATTCCCCGAACGCATCATGGCAGTCAATGGAGAAAGTGACGCAACGAAGCGGGTTGAACATTCAAACAATGGGTATTTATTCCATCCCTTGGCACTTATAGCAAGTCAATGGGGGTGGGGATGGGGACATGGAACACGGGCAAAAAGCCGACAGCCGAGTTCTATCGAAATGCAAAGTATATACAGGCACTTAAGCAACATTCTACTTAAAGACACAAGCGCCACAGACTTCAATACAAAAAACCCCAAGAAAGAAAAGCACAGGCCTCGTAAGCCTTTAAATAAATCCTCAGAGCCGGATGATCGAAGGGGCTTCCGACGAGGGCCTGGGCAGGTTACCTCGGCGCCCTTGTGGCGACTCGATGGGTTTTTGTTCGGAAACGACCCTCGTATCTGTCTCTCTGGCTCGTTGCCAACGCGGCAGCGTTGTAATAGGGGCATTGGTTGGTATCTAGGCGCTGGCAGCGAGCAGCTGACTTCCACGGCGTCCTCGATCGACTCCAACGAACTGCCCTTCAACGACATCTAACGCTCTCCAACCGATCCACGACTGCCTCAGCTCAACTGCTGCCGCACCAAATCACAACTGCCAGCTCTACACCAACCCAAAAGCACTGATTTTCTGGCGTTCAGAACGCGGCCTTTATTTCGGTCCCGGGGCGATTCGCACCTCTTCCTTCCGCGACGCGTGGGGGAAAATCCAGGATGATCGGGCTTGCATCTTTGTTGTTGTAATAACCGTCATCCTTGTTTACGCCGTTCTGAGGACGACCGCCCCAACCGTCATTCTGTTTTCTTTCTCAGAAATCGGGCGGAAGTTGTCCGAGTGTTCTTTATTTGAAATAAAAGAATAGAACAGAATATACGGCTAACTCAAGATTCACAGCCCGGCACACGAAATAATTCCTTAAACATCGGTGGGGAAATCTAACCTGGACCACACCTTATTCGAAATAACTGATCTCGGGGAACCTGAAATGGTGTTTGCGAATTTCCAGCAACCGTAAAATATATATTATATATATAATATATATATATTAATATATATATATATTCTATTCCCGTTTCTCGCGGGGGTTAGTTCCAAACCTCCCCGCGCTATAGTGAAAATCCGCAATGAAATGGACGCCTGCGCCAAAAAATCACGACTGGCTGGTCGTGTGGTTGGGAGTGATTGGGTTTGAGGTCCTGAGATCGACTATGGTCTGGGTCCCTTGGTTCCCCCGTTTTTGGCATGATTGGGTGTTGAGGTGCCGGAGATCGACTAGTCTGGTCGGCGTTGGATAGTGAAGGCCGGGATCTGGTCTGGCGTGGCAGTGATGGAGCCCGAGTGGAGGATGCTGGTTTGAGTGAGTGGTGGGTGCCAGATCGGTCTGGTCTGGTCGTTGAGTGAGTGGGTTGAGGTGCCGATCGCTGTCCTGGCGTTGAGGTGGTATGAGCAATGCTCGTCCACACGGCGGAAACCTTTTCCTCTCCAAGCATAATATCGAGCACCATTTACTTAACTTCTCATCTGGAGCGTCCCAGGACCTTCCTCTGGCCATCGGTTTCCTTGCAGAACGCTTCAGAAGGTGCATGGGGTTGGGCGGCATCGTGGGGCTTGGAGAAAAACGTAGAAAATATTCGAAGTTCACAAGCGACAACTTTGTCTCGTGCGTTGTGTGACTGTCGAGCACCAACGTTAAATAAATTTATTGCTTGAAATAATTTATATTTTATAATTATACCGGTCAGATGTAACCGGGAGGAATCCGCGCAGAAAAAATTTAGTTCATCCAAGGGAAACCCGGATGAACGCGGAGGCGCGAATAGGATGAACCGCGATGAAGGCGGGGGTTGACTGTATATATAATATTATATAATGTTGCGGGCAGGGCCGGTGGCAGAAAACCGCAGGCTGGGGGAAGTTACGTCGTCTCCCACAAGACACCCGGAAATTGTGGCCGTCGCTCAAAAAGATAAGTCGCGTTGACGCGGCGGGTCGTCTTAACCGAACCGTGGACGCCAATACTGTTAGAATTTGGAAGCCTGTGCATACAGAACAGACAGCGTAGCTTAGTTTTGTCGATAAGTAGTGTTCTCTAGTTAGAATCCATCCCCTATGTCTATGGGAATTAAGTGGTGCATCCACTGCGAAGTATTTATATGATAGGATTTTTACCCTTAACAACTACAACAACAACTTTCAACGACGGACATCTGCCTGCTTCTGATCCTCACATCTCCACGCGGCACACTTGCAACACGTGCGTGTCAGCATGTACGTGGGAAGTTCACGGGACATGACGTCTCTCTCGCAAATCGAGAGGGATGCGAGCGAGTTTCCCCGGCTGGTACGCAAAGCCATGGAGCAGCCCACGCAGGTCAATATTCCCTCTCCCGTTTGAGGAGGCGGGTCCACCGTGCCGCCCCGACATGCCTCGACCCACATCACCCGGGGATCGACCGACTTTCCCGGCGATGAGGTGTGGAGACCGTCCCACCGCCCGCAGCGTGAAAAGGCGAATGAAGAAAAGCTGAGGCCGCGGTCATGAGTGAGTCTACCGTGGTTCTTCTGTTCGTCTGTCGCGGTTATGTCTCGTCCTGCCGCTAGAGTTCTCGCTGGTTCTTCTGGTCTCGTCCCGGTCTTTGTCTGCGCGCGGCGTCTGCCTCGATTCGTCGGTGGCTTTGGTTCTCATCGCGTGCCGGAGAAGCGTGTGGAAGCCGACGCTGCCCTCTCGTACCCGGTGGCTTGCAGCGCATTGGCTGCGGTTCGAGTCCCAGCCGATCCAGGACTCGAAGACCAAGCACGAGGGCAGGAAGGCCGAGATAGCTCTGAGTCTCTAGCTCACCCTGTCCCTCGACCGCTGGAGACCATCGAATAAAGCCATTGGGGCCGTTTCTTTGGGGTATTTGATGTGTTGCGTGTGTGTGCTGTGGGCCCAGTCTATAAAGTAGGAAATCGTTTAAAAAGGCCATGTACATACGTGCATTGCTTAGTCGTGATAACTCTAGGCCTTACATGACTTCCCTCGTTCCCACCGAATTATTGTTATGAAAAATACCACTATTGTTGATTGTTTCAGCTCGTACCTTGTCCTTCACTTCATTGTTTAGCACGGTGGTGTTGGATGATTAAAAAAGCCTGTTGCTGCTAGTTGTGCATTTGGACCGAGGAACCATCGTATACCATCTGCTCGGGTTCAGCAGGAAAACAGCTCGTCTCCGGTTCAGCTCTGTAGAGGGTTGATCCTGTACTACGCAACGTGGGCCTCTAGGTATTTATTTTGAAAGTTTGGCAAAAACCCTGTACACCTGGTTTGAATTATTGACGATTCCACGGTCCTGTAGGGACCCGTACCTCTCGGAGTTATGAAAGGTTACATGCTAGATTCCGGGTGTTCGTGGGGGGGAAGCCACATCTTTTACTAACAGAGGAGCTTTTTGAACTCGCCCCCCATGCTAATACGGACCGGTGCTCGCGCGATCCGACCACATAAATCCACCACGTGGCGTAGGGTCTTTTGTCTCGAATCAATTTACTAAATTAACACGGGTTTCGACTAACCGGGAACCACGCCCATCAGTACGCCTGCTCGAACCGGATTCACCTAACTACCAACCACTGCTTCCGGTTCGGATGCAGAGTCCTGAGCGGTCCTGCCAAGAACGTACCGGCAAGGTAAAAAATGAAACCAGTTTCGGGGGGGATAAAAAGAACCCGGGATTAAACCAGATCCGAACCATGCTGGACAATGAGGAAAAGACACAAAACGAACTGGAAATTTCCTCCAACAATATTTTTTACAATAACTTACAAGAAGGACAAGAGCAGACTTATCGCGAAAATACGGCAGAGATTTACAATGAATCAGAAGCATTTATACAGTACTAACTACTTACACGGCGCCACGATGCTAAACGCACCACGGCACGACTAAAATAACCCCAGATGAATGGCAAAGGACTTTTGTAGCCAGGGAGTAGGAGTGAGCATGAGGTGCCGTTCTTTTGGTACCATGAGTTCCGGGAAAGGGAATGCTCCGAGTGGCGGCACCGATAATGGTCGCGCGGCTTCGCCCACAGCGCACGTGTGGTAGTTGTGTCGCGGGAGGACCCGGGTGGAGAGCGCGGAGATCAAAGGTATGAAGGGGCTTGAAAAGTGTTGAAAGAGTCAGGTGGAGTTCACCGAAACGCTTGAATGTCGTAGGGGTAGACGAGTCACAAACAGATGTGCGAACCTTTTGCTTGGCTCCGCGATGTGGGATACAAGCACCCAGGATGCATTGGGTATCTCCCGCGAAGTGAGGCTGAGTTCCTTTGGGTCTCTGACACCCTCATCGCTCTCATAACGAACCCTCCGACTCGCCACCCTCTCAAGAACGACTACTTTCCAGCTCACCCTCTCTGAATGGAACACACCCGAAAGGACCAACACAGACTGGAATTGGTGTTCGATAATTTATAGATCCCCAGATCGGGGCGAGGGCTTGATGAAGCAAGACGCACTGGTCCGCCCTGGTTGGCCAGGCTTCATGGAGTCGCCCCTTATCTAGGTGGGGTTTCGCCATGCCGAGAAGCCGCCACTAACGCACCCGTGTCCGGACTCAACCAAAAAGGTGCTGCATCAATAAGATTTTGCCGGAAGCGAGGGAAGGTATGTGGTACAAAAATAAAAGGGGAGAAATGATTATAAAACCGAACTAAAACCATACGCAACGTCACCCCTTTTGCTAATCACATAACGACACACAGGAGGAGGTTTTCCTATCCATGATACTTAATGGAATACTGACTGGGACAGTGATAATGTTGTATGCATATGTGTATCGAGAACCGAAATATTAAACACACACAGAACACACACGTTAAACAATCTGTGGCACAAAAGGTGAGAAAGATGTTGATCATGAGCTGACATGATGTGTGAGAGGACTTGATTGGCGTTTCTGTCAACATTGTATGAAATGATTGAGCACAGCTTGGTTTTGACATTCGTCGCTCCTTCGTACATCGCGTTTTTGCAATGTTGTTTTTGCCGATGCTTCCCACTACGTTTTCTCCATATGCTTGTTTACGCTTCGTATGATGCTTGTGAGCTCCATCATGAGTGGTTTCCCAAAATTAATGTTGCTTTTTGTGCTCTCCCACTAAGTATATGAGCATGTAAAACGTGTTGTGTTTCACACTTCGCCAACGAAGCATTGCCTCCACAGTGATTTTTTGGTGAAGATGTGGCATTTGGGGTGTGTTCCGCTGCACTGTGGGCTTACGAGACCAAAGTACGGTGAGTCGAGCTGAGAGTATACAAACTTGCAAACGCAGTTGTCCTCGTGAACACGAATATGAATGGCAAAAGTCATTTTTGCATCCCCTCGTGTTCAGGTCTAATCATCTATGGGATAGAGGTAAATGCACAAAAAGAAAACCTCAACTCCCTTTGCTCCTCGCTTCTTCCATCTATGGAACCACCTTATGGAGGCTGTACTTTCCCACTCTACTTCCAGGGCTTCAAGCAGGCAGTGCACCACCACCTTGTGTCATCCCCCATTCTGACCATGATCTTTATTACCCCTTTAACTCTTTTCCTAACCCAACCCTCCGACTTTCTAGTTTCAATGTTTTCTCTCTCCCCCTCTCTCTCTCCCCCTCCTGTTCATTTTATTGCTGCTGGTTGTACCCAGTTGTTGCCTGCTCTACTGCACTTCAAATCCAACTTGCTCTTCCATGAGTTTCAGTGTTGTTGAGGAAAAATAAATATGGGAATTTTAGAAATTGAAGTTGCATTGAAAACACTACACCTTCTCTTTCCAGTTGGAGTATATCCCCACTGACTGCCTTTGTTTCAAAACATTTCGACTAACAACTTAAACTTACTGTGAGACTTTTAGTCATTTGGTTAATTGTTTGAAAATTTGAGGTGGTGCATGGGAGGGGGGGGGGAGGCACATCTGTAGTCTGTAATGCTGCAATATGTTGCTGCTCCGTTGCTGCAGCACTCGTGCTTCGGCCCCTGCCTCTATAGTATAAAGCTTGTCAGTGAAGGTGGAAAAAAAAGAAAAGAAAGGCTACAAGGCTGTAGACGAGCTGAAATGCTTTTATACCAATTGTGACACGACAAAAACAATAACCCTCATTGTTGCACCAGCATTGCCTATTTATCAATATAAATAGTACAGTCAAAATGTCGGATGACCTCCCACAAATTGCAACAAAAGCAAACTCAACAGATTTCGATTCCTGGATATGTCCTCAGTGACAGAAAAAAAAAGTCCTAAGGGATCCTCCGGGGGGAAAGTCTGAATCATGGAAATCCAATATGGCCGCCACCCGCTTCGGGGAAAATGAAGAAATTGTAAAGATTGATATTTTAATATGTAAATATGTTTTTCTGCATTCTAATTGTTTCTAGTTATGGTCAGTATATTGATATACAAGAATATATTTATAAAAAAGTGAAATGTATTGAGGTAAAATAAAAAAATTATAGCTTTTTTGTCCAAAAATGTCAATTTTTTGTCCCGAAAAAAAAAATATTACCTGATACTGATTTTGGCTCCAAGGACCAAAAAAATAAGAAATGTTGAAGACACAAGATGAAATCAAGTCTATGGCAATACAATATAATTATGTAAATCATTGAAACATGACAAAATTCACAATCCACTCGGGGCAATCACATCTGCCTGAACGAAGTTTCGAAAATGAAAATGAAAATTTTGCATTAAACCCAGAAAGTAATCCATTATAAACTTACTATACATGTTGGAAAAATCAGCGTATTTAAAGTTAGAACTCGACAGTGTCGTCATCAATCCTCATCATTGTCACATGGTGTTTGGCAGCCAGATCCCTGCAGTTTCCACAAGCTGGAGTGCACTCAATGTTGTGCTTTCTTGCATGTGCATCTCATGGTGCTACATTCAGCCTGGCAGTTGCACCTAATGACACGTAACATCTTTTCAGGAGCTGGAGCTATTGATGTCTGAAGTGGCACAAAACCCTCGTCACACTTCTGCCAACCCCAGTCTGTCGGAAGAAGTTCATCTGCACATCCTTCCATTCTTGGACTTGCAGATACACGCGCAGGCTGTGATACTTTGCTGCTCTGATGTTGGTGTAACGTCTGTGGTTGCACGTGAGAGGAGCTCCAAGCCACTTGGGCCCAGTACAGCGCTGATACCGGAGGTGTCCAGGGTGTCAGTTGACTTTCCGTTGTAGATTATCACCAATGTTTTTTCTCCTGCATCTGCACATCACATACGGAAGCTGGATAATGTATCAAAAACTTGGCCTGCTCACGGAATGTGTTGTTTGCTTTGAACTTTTTGAGGGAAGCTCCCTTTCCAATCCAATGAAGACGAGATGAGTCGAACCCCAAGAACTGCATGTAGAAACATTATGTGCTTGCCATCGATGTCATCATTTTTCTTTGTAGCCTTGATGTTCCAGATGTGAGGCTTCTTCGTGTTCTTCTTGGCTCGGGACAAAGAAGAGGTCATGGGATTCTAAGCTTGCATGGTAGCATAGGAGGACGAGGGGTCTGTGTCATCACCAACTAACACAGTGTTGGTGACAGTAGCAGACTGCACGGCCTTCAGTACAATCAGGAGATCAGATCCCCTGAGGCATGGTGTGTCTCACAGTTCTTCTTCTAAAGCTCTTCACTCAACATAAAAATGAATCGCTGTTTATTCTGCCTATTGGCAAGAAACTGTTCCTTCTTCATTGTGAGACGCATGTCAGCTGTAAATGTCACAGTAGTGCAGGCATTCCCTTTAGACCATCTCTGGTGTGTCATGTCCTTCGTGTGGTACTCTCATAACCATCAAACACGACTATGGCATCTCCGTACTTCTTCGTTACATAATCAGTGTACTGGTGGATATGTCTCTGTATGTAGATCCACGAGACCATGGAAGCGTTGAACAAGTGCCCCGCCATCCAAAACATACGTTTGCCCATCATTGGGGATGTCGCTGGGGCATCGGATCCAAGAAGATCCCAGATGGCATCAGCAAAGACTGGCTTGTGTGCTTCTCGGAGCTGAAGAGAGGAATCAAAGAGGGCTGGTGGATAGCTGCACAGTTCATATTTGAAGGCCGACTCCAGTTCTCTGCTGTCTCTGCAACAGTGATCAGTCTCTGGAAGAGGAGTTGTGGATCAACCTGGACTTGCTCTCCATCAATCTTGACAGATGACTTCAATGCGAGGGTGACAACTTGGTCTTTCCTCCGAAATGTGTACTCGGCAGGTGTTTTCCCATCCATAGATTCAATATTTTGGCTCCTACAGCATGTGCTGTATCGACGTTGATGGTGGGTGTGCATGAACTCCAGTGGCAATGTTCCTCAGACTGGATCACTACTGAACGGATTCCGTTCCTGTAAATACTGAAGAGCTGAATAGTGTGTCCTTCCAGTCACGAGATTGTCTTGCCTTGGTCATGTCCTTCTCTGCTCTCCAGTGTTGTAGTTCACACCTGTGAGCTCCTGCATTTGCCTGGTTTATTCTGCACAGGCAGGCATTGATAGTAGCCATACCAGCCGTTGTTGTTCTGTCATTCCTCGCCCTCGTGTGAGCCCCCCTCCGGTCTTCAAACTTCTCATCAGAACTTGTTCGATGATCAGGTCAGATGAAAGACCTGGCACAGGCGATCACTTCATCGAACCACATGGAACCCTCATCAAAACGTTGTTAGACATTGGGATGTTGAGTTTTGAGGTTGGACAATCTGCTGCAGATACACCCTCGCGGATTGGCATACAGGTTGTGGCCCGAGGCTGCCAGGTAAGGCAGCATTTCCTGGATGGCCTGTATAGTAGTGCCAGTTCACAGTGCGCTCTGCCCGGATTTGCGTAGAATGTCTAGCGTGTCCATATACTGAACCCAGAGCGCTGAAGTTCTAAGAAGATATCTTTGCAGACTCGGCATGCTTCTGAAGGTGGTCTTTGATTCGTTTCAAGACGTCAGACTTGCATACTTCTTCCACAGACTGGGGTTGGCATAAGTGTGACGAGGGTTTTGTGCCACTTCAGACATCAATAGCTACAGCTCCTGAAAAAGATGTTACGTGTCATTAGGTGCAACTGCCAGGCTGAATGTAGCACCATGAGATGCACATGCAATAAGCACAACATTGAGTGCACTCCAGCTTGTGGAAGCTGCAGGGGCTCTGGCTGCACAAACACTCCATGTGACAATGATGAGGATGATGACGACATTGTCGAGTTCTAACTTTATACACTTGATTTTTCTCAACATGTATAGTAAGTTTATAATGGATGTAGTTTCTGAGTTTAATGGCGAATTTTCATTTTCATTTCGAAACCTTCGTCAGGCAGATGTGATTGCCCCGAGTGGAATTGTGAATTTTGTCATGTTTCAATGATTTACATAATTATATTGATTTGCCATAGACTGATTTCCTCTTGTGTCTTGAATGTTTCTTTCTTTTTTTTGTCCAGGAGCCAAAATCAGTATCAGGTAAATATTTTTTTTTTCGGGACAAAAAATTGACATTTTTGGACAAAAAAAGCTATAATTTTTTATTTTACCCTACAATACATTTCACTTTTTTATAATTATTCTTGTATATCAATATACTGACCATAACTAGAAACAATTATATATGCAGAAAACGTATATTTACATTAAAAAATATCAATCTTTACAATTTTCTCATTTTCCCCGAAGCCGGGTGGCGGCCATATTGGATTTCCATGATTCAGGACTTTCCCCTGGAGGATCCCTTAGGACTTTTTTTTCTGTCACTGAGGACGTATCCAGGAATCAAAATCTGTTGAGTTTGCTTTTGTTGCAATTTGTGGGAGGTTGACCAAATATTTCTGCTAAAATGCCTGTACTTGAAACAAACAAGTTGTTTGCATCACTCCTCAAGACACAGTGAAAAGTATAGAAGCCACGGAAAACCATGTATCGATGATCACTTTGACAGTAAAAAGGGAAGGGTGTATCAGTTAGTAAGGGTAAACCTCTCCCCTCTCTTATTTTCCTTCTGTTCCTGTAAAAAGGGAATCGTTCCATGCTTGTCAATTTTGGGAGCGCTGGCAGTATAGCTTAGACGTAATGCACTCGCCTTTGAGCTGTCTCCGCCAGGGTTCAAATCTCAACCTCAAGAAGGAAACTACCAGGAGGGAAAACTGGAAATTTTGGAAGGAGAAGGGATTGGGTGGGGTGGGTGGCAGTTAGCAAGGGTCGAAAAGATCATGGTTTTGGATTGGGGATGATTTGAGATGGTGGTGAACAGCTGTCTTGAAGAACTGAAGGAAGAAATGAGATTGAAGAGAATGTGGAGGTTTTTTTTGTTTGTTTGTTTTTGTATACCTTGCCGAGGCTCGTATGATGAGAGCTAACACACAACGCACAGTGAGAGGGGCATGAGACAAGAGGGGTGGGAGTGGAAAGGACAAAACAGTGGGGAACAGAGACATTAGATCTGTGGAAGGGAGAGGGATGGGGTGGGGAACACGGGGTTTACAAGATAGACATTACAGGGACTTTCAGGAAGGAAAGCATGGAATTTGAAGGAGGTGGGTTTGGGGTGGATTAATGGGGGTAGAAAAGATCGAGGATTTGGATGGGGGACGATAAGAGGTGGTGGTGAATAGGTGTTTTGAAGGCATGGAGGGAAGAATGGAATTGAACAGAGTGAGGAGTTTTATTCCAAAGGCAGGGAAAACAGAGGAATGAAAGAGTGAAGGTGAGCAGTGATTCGTGATTTTGGTAGTTTTACCAGAAGGGATTGTAGGCGGACCTTGAGCGCCTTGTGGAAATATGGTGGGGACAAATCGCAGACAGAGCAGGGGGCGAGACCGGAGAGGAGACGGTAGAAGACAAAGACCACCGACCTGCCTGTGGTGAGAGAGTGAGAGGCCCAAAGACTCAGCCTCATCGCAGGAGATGCCAATGATCCGAAATGCCTTGGTTTCCACAGCATGAAGCCGAGAAAGGTTGGAGGCAGGAGCACCAGCCCAGAGGGGAGAGCAGTACTCCATCAGGCTGCGGACGAAAGCTTTGTATATGGTCAGGAGCTCAGGTGGGCCGAGAAGGACTTTGCACGACGGAGGATTCCCAGTCGGTGACTGGCTTTGGAGGCAGGTTGGAAATGTGGGCTTTCCCAGGAAAGATCATGGCAGATAGTGAGACCCAGAAGCTTGAAAGAAAGGACTCTTCCAGAGATTGTTGAGAAAGTAGATGGGAGGATTTTCCAAACGGTCCTTTCGGAGAGACATAGTGAGAGTGTGACATTTGTCAGGATTGAAAGACATGTTCTACGTGTTGGACCAGTTTGTGATTTACTCAGATCTGCAGAGCGAAGAAGCTGCTGCTTGCCGGTCTGAGGGATGACAGATGGTACGGCAGAGGGTGGAGTCATCAGCAAAGAGATGAGGATTTTCAAGAGAGTTGGAGAGATCATTGATGAAAACCAGAAAAAGAACAGGGCCCAGAAGCTGCCTTGAGGAACTCCAGCCTGGACAAGAAGAGGGGATGAAATATCTCCATTTAGGGCCACACGTTGACTGCGACAGGAGAGGAAGTCTGTGAGCCATGAGTGGAGATGGCCTTGGATACCATAGGAAGAGACGTTGGTTCCACAGGTGGGAGAAAGAT
>CM068967.1:25683312-25702815 GCA_035128595.1 Eptatretus atami
GGATCTGAATTTTGTGAATTGTACAGAAATCCCGATCGCGTGTGTGCAGATAGGAGTAAGTGAATTCTTTTTTTTCTTTTTTTTACCATATCTATCATTCTGGCAGTCAAACAAAATTGAACACCATTCCAAACAGGAAACTTACTGTTTTTAAGCGATGTCATAAAGGACACAAACAACAGACACGAATACAGTAACTCATTTAACGTGTAAGATAGGGTGGTGTAAAAGACAGTGCATCAATGGTGGTAAACTTCTGAAAAAAAAAAATTCTCCAACCTTTAAAACATATTTGTCGAAATTGAATGATACACTTGATTGAACACTGCGAGAAGACAAATTGCCTTGTTTACACTTCCAAAAACCTCCAGTTTTGCAGCACTGGACTTTGACAAAATTTTACACGATCTTGACCAATCAAATGTGCCACTCACCCTCTGTGTTGGGGAATATCGAGATTCAGACAAAATATCAGCACGTGCTCGGGAATATAGATTGTACTCGTAAACGCAACGCAAAAGTTGAAAAGACCATTCCCATGTCCATTTCTCAAGACTGCGTGGGGTAAGGTGTTCTGTGAACTCTCTAATTTATTTATTAATTTATTTGTAAACTGAATCATTCTCAAGCCTGTGTTGCCCTGGATGTTCCAAACTTAATAGGTTCACTAACTTTCGGACGAGGAAAAGTGGCATGTTTCTCTTTAATAAACCATTACCTTCAAAGGATGCTTTTTATATTTTTAACTTGTGCTCATAATGAACGTGCTTTGATGCCTTCAAGTGTAACATGTTTGAATACTGGTCAAGCCTGGTGTTAGGGTGGCTTCGGCTTAGCGGTTAGGGTGGCTGGTTTAGGATCTTAGGGTCCTGAGTTTGAGCCCTGTTGACTGCTGAATTATCACCAGGCGGGGTTGACTCAGCCCGTCATCCTTCCAAGGTCGGCGAAATGAGTACCAGTGTACTGGTATAGGGGCAAAGCATCAGCGGCACAGCTGTGCCCCAACAAAATGTTAGTTACCCGGCAGCTAAGCTGCCATACACAAAAAGAAGAACAATACTGGCCAAATAAACTTTCCTTCACTCTTGCAGGTAAGGACCGTGTATTCAACACACCACTGTGTGAGCAAGGCATTGTGGGATTCGCTATTGGTTCCGCAGTGGCAGGAGCAACAAGTGTTGCAGAGATCCAGTTTGCAGACTACATCTACCCTGCATTTGATCAGGTTGGTGTTGCAGATTGACTTTTGTAAATGGATCTGGTTGACATTTTGAGCAATTGTCACACTTTATTTATTCTTATTTTTTTATTTTGTATACAGTATCAAGGGCTCATGGAGGAGCTTGGACATAGAATGGATCAGGACATAACAGAACAATACCAGAACGGCACTTGGTAGAGCGCATACCTCTGCCAGGCTGAACAGTTTACATTTTGTTTCCCACTAATAGACCAGACACATGGGGTGAACAAGATGGACACGATAAATGAAAGCAAACTTTCACGAAGGAAAAACTGCAAAATTAGAAGGAGGTGGGCTTTGAGAGGGTTAATGGGGTTGGAAAAGATCATGGCTTTAGATGTGACGTGATCTGGAATGGTGGTGAACAGCCATCTTGAAGACCGAAGAAGGAAGAATAAGATTGAAGAGAATGTGGAAGTTGTTTCCACAGTCAGGGGGGGGAGCATGGAATGAGCAGAGGGTGCAAGACCATAAATGAGGTGGTAGCAGATGGAGAGACCACCGCCCTCTCTGCAATGTGAAAGTGAGAGGCCGATAGACTCGGCTTCATCGCAGGAGATTCCAATGGTCTTGAAGGCCTCGGTTTCCAGAGCATCAAGAAGTGCAAGGTGTGAGGCAGGGGAGCCAGCCCAGAGGGGAGAGAATTCCAGAACATATTCCATCAAACTGTGGACAGGTTGGGTGTGTGACAATAATTGATTAGATTTATGTGAAGATCCAGATCTGTGAATGAGAATTTTTTAAGTGTTTCTTCACCATCGAGAGATGGGGGCAAAAACGATATACTGTATAGTACGATATTTCAAAAAGTTATGGACTGATTCAGACGAAACTTGGTGGACAGGTTGGGTGTATGTCAAGGATGAATATCCTGAGATGATGAATTTTTAATTTTAAAGTGATTTTTCACCATTGAGAGATGGCGCCAAAAATTATACATAGCATGACATTTCAAAACATTGAGAGTAGGTAATGCCAAAACTAGGTGGAGGAGTTGGGTAGGTGATGGGAGCAAGCCGATTATATTTTGGTTCATGTCTGGATCCAGATCCGGCCTATCAGTGGGATAGGGATACAAAATGTAAACTGTTCAGCCTGATGGGGGTATGTGCTCTACCGAGTGCTGTTCGAGTTATCTGTTTGTATTTTGTCATTATCAACACCGCAGCTTTCCATTTCTTTTCTGGTATGGAAGGATTCTAGACTTGCTTGAACCTGTTTACTCTCATGTCTTAAACTTCTTCCATTAGCCTCACCATTTGTACAGAACATGTCATTCATTAACTTCATTACTCATCATCATCATCGTCGTCGTTTTCTGGCCGTTTCCATGCTTCCATGCTTGCATGTTCATCTAATGGCTGCTTTCCAGGCTGCACAATCCTTTGCTTATAACCCTCTTGTTTGGCCTTGAATTCTAATATCGTCTCTCAGCAACACATCCCATGTTTTCCTCAGACGGCCTCTCGCTCTCCTTCCATTCGCATTTATACACCTCTTCACACAGCTGCCCACCCCCATACTTTCCACATGTCCGAACCATCTCAACCTATACCTACACATAACCTCATTAATGCTTTCTCTACCTCACCTATCTCTTAATTCCACATTTGGTTTCCTATCCTTCAGTGTCACATTACTCATCCATCTCACCATTCTCATTTCATTTCGTTCACACCTCCATTCATCCTCTTTGATCACCCATGTTTCACTGCCATATAACATCACACTGTAGGAGTGTAGGGCTGTAGGCGTATTTAAACAAGGACAAATGTGTCCAAGAGCAGCGTCCAAAAGGTTTTGTCGGCTAAAAAAAAATTTTTTTTTTAAAAACAACAACTTCCGATATTTCGTCACGTGCCTTGATTAAGCCAATAGCGAAACCCGTCATAATGTATTTACGTATTTACGATATATCGTGTATTTACGAAATAAATAATGTATTTACGAAATTACAATACGATAAATGGAATAATCTTTAAATAGTAACGTGAACTTTTCGAAACTTTAAAGCAAATGTCCGAATATATTTAAAAGTTCATGATAGATGCTCTCAAAAGGCACCGTCTATGTGAGGATGTGTACATGTGCTCAGTATTTAAGGAGATCCGGATCTTGTATATACAAGAGCCGAGTCCTAGAGATTAAGGTTTTGTCTTCACAAGAAGAAGAACAAGAAGAAGAAGAACAACGCCGAGCTCTCTATGAGCAGCGTTCGCTACGCGAGATGCTGCTAAAAATTTTTTTTTTTTTAATGTCATGAGTATTTTGAATTTCTGCTTCCATTTTCATCTGTACAAAGCATCATTGGCACATATACCTTTGGCTTTGCAGGAGCTTCGAGTGGTCCACTGGTTCCGATGATTATCCAATCAGGAAAAACTAAATTTAGCCACTTTAACTGTGATCCTTGTGGAGCGATGTATTTTTATTGATGCTTTGTGCCATCTTTTTAGCATTTTAAACTCCCCAATAGTGCAGTGCTGTGGCTGACTGCAGTCATCATAGTGAACATTCAATCATGATTAAAAACAAAAACCAGCTCTGGGACACCATGCCCACTGTGGCTGATGTTATCGACTTAAAATAAATATTTGGACATGACAAAGGACCGAGGTTTTTGAAGAAGGTGATCCTCATTGCACGCCAAGAGACACTGAAACACAGTGACCTGCGCTGATAAACGTCGAGATTTCAAAACCTTCTCGGAATGACGTACTCGATAAATAGTTTAACGTGCCAAAATAGTACACCAAGGTGTATCTTTAAAAAAATTAAAAATAAAATTTTATATCTCTGTTAATTGTGCTTGTTTATATAATGAAAAACGTATTAAGTTTGTCGTTCGTATAACTTTTTGAACACTTGGATCGTATTCACTTGGATCTGTGAAGGTTGTCCACATTGAGTTTTGAGTGAAGCTGAAAAGCCAGAGCAGCAGATGCTACAGACAAAACAGAAAAAAAAGCTACACCTTGTGCGATGAATCAACCCCAATTTTGTATTGTATGTAAAAGAATCCAACCTTTTAAAGCATTTCTTGACATTGATGCTTAAAACCACAACCACAAATAAAATAGGTGTATCAAGCAGCGTTCCAGCCATCACACAGACACACCGATGCTGATGGGTGCAGACAAGTGAACCGACTTCTGATCATCATGCAACCTTTGGATGTGTTCATCCATCACACGCGTAGCATTCGTCATCTTCTTAAGTCGGCTCTCAGGCCGAATTTAGATGAATCGCATTGATCCTCAGCTTCCAGCCCTCTCAATCAAGCATTGCTGTACGCAGTTCCTCTGTGTCCAGGCACGTTTCCTCCTTCAACATGTTGATGTAGTTGAGAGTTGGTCTGCCCCACTTCAGCTTTCCATGTTTGGGTGTCCAGAGAATAAGATTGGAAACGGGTTCGTTTTTGCAGCGGGAGCAGTGCCCACTGCCCAGCAATCCTGAGATGTCTTCTTCTAATTTTTACCGACAGCCTTGGAAGAGAACCATCGAGCTCTTTCTGTGTCCTATGTTCAGACCATTGGACATTGAAAGCTGAACAACGAAGTTGAGTATAGCATCTATCAAGTCCCTTATCTTGGGTCGCAGTGAGGGTCCATGCTTCACTTCCATAAAGCAGGATGGACTCGACTGTTGCCATGTACAGTCATTTATTGATGCAATGAGAGGGTGTCGACTTCTATATTCTTGAAATTTGTTGCAAGCTCACCATGCGGCAACTTTCCTTTCTTTGATATCCTGAACAGTTGTATTAACCTAGCGTACTTACTTTGCAAATCAATTGGTAAAACTCACCAAAGGTCCCTTCATTGTATTTCTTCTTGCCACCGGCTGTAAATCCAAAGAATGCTGCAAGTTTGGCACCCTCGTTGAAACAGTTACCAGTTATATGTGCTCTTGACAAACCACCGAATGTGGATTGGCCTTTCAGTTTGTATCATCCCTTTCGGTTTAATTGCACAAAGGATACCCGCTGATTTTTCAGTGCCACAAGTTTTGAAAATACAGACAATAACACTTGATCTATTGAGTTGCTACAACGCAGCATGAATTACACCATTAAATTAGTATTGAGCAGAAAAGTTTGCTTAATTACCTAGCTTACAGGGCTGACAGGATGGCCTAGAGAAACACACACTCACCTCTCAGCTGTCTAGCCTAGATTTGAATCCAAACCCAGCTATAAACCGTCATCCCGGTATTTCACAGGCAGCGTGATTCATCAATATGTGTGCAGTCCCTCGGATGGACATTAAGCTGGGCGTCCCATCTGCCAGCAATAGTTGGTGGACGTTAAAAATCCCATGATGTCCTTTGCGAAGAGTAGGCGAGCTATCGCCGACACCATGAACAAATTCCAAATTCCTGCCATAACTATCAGAGAGCATTGCATCAGCGGCACAGCCGCGCCCTCAGCCAATGATACCCCGCAGCCTCATGCTGCATACGAACGGAGAACCCAGTTTACTGCTTATACAGTTGAAAAAAAAACACTCAAGGACTGGCAGTGTGAAAGAAAATAAAATGTTCTCATTAATGACAGTTATTTATGGGGAAATTATTTTGTTTTGCCATTTGCATTCATACCCATGAGATGTTATAATTTGAAATGCACTCAATATGTCTCGCCGTTTACTGCATCTACATACGCAGCCTGAGAGCAACCACCCTTGGAACCAATGAAACAAAGCCAATAACGACTGTGCTGATCCTGATTCTTTGTTTTGACCGATAATAAACTCAACTTTTTATTGGTACAGGTTGTGAATGAAGCGGCGAAATATCGTTATCGTTCTGGAAATCTGTTTGATTGCGGGAAAATGACAGTGCGTGCACCCTGGGGCTGCGTGGGTCATGGAGCTATGTACCATTCTCAAAGTCCCGAAGCCTTCTTTACCCACTGTCCTGGAGTCAAGGTGTGGTTATACTAACAAGGTTGGCTAGTTAACTAGAAATTTGCTGTTTTGATGTGATGAAATGGTTTTCATGAGCAGTTCAATCTGTGCCTTGACAGGTGGTAATACCTCGTGGTTCCTTGCAAGCTAAAGGACTTCTGCTGGCCTCCATCCGAGATCAAAATCCCTGTATCTTCTTCGAGCCCAAAATCTTGTACAGATCTGCTGGTAACTTGCACTCATCAGCATATATATATATATATAATTATTGAGATTGTAGGTACTTGGCTCTGCCTGCTCTGATGTCATGACCATAACCCCAGTTGAGGAGGTGCCAGTGGGACCGTACGAGATTCCACTGTCGCAGGCGGAAGTGCTGCAGGAAGGTAGCGACTTGACAATGGTGGCTTGGGGAACACAGGTATGTCTCTTTGAATATCAAACTTGAGAACACACATAGATTGGTGGTCACAGAATTAACCCTGTATTTTGTGCATACAAGAAATATCTCATTTTAACGACATCAGTAATTTGTCTTTTGTCCTGCTCTCCCATCGTCACTCTTTCTAAACAGGTACATGTTCTACGAGAGGCAGCGAACATGGCGCAAGAGCGACTTGGCATATCTTGTGAGGTCATTGACTTGCGAACCCTCCAACCGTGGGACACAGAAACTGTGTGCACGGCAAGTACAGGAGCAACATTATAAATTGGTGTGGTCAAATTTGGACAGTTTACTCCAGCAGGAAGATTAGTGCTGCATAGCTTAGCGAGACAGTGTGCTAAGTCTTGTTTCCTCTGCGCAGTCTGTTGCTAAGACGGGACGACTGTTGGTGAGCCACGAAGCCCCAATCACCAGTGGATTTGCTGCTGAGATCACGTCGGTTGTACAGGTGGTGTGAATGTCATTCTTTTGCAAGTCGCCAGCATGTAAATAATGATGAGCTTCCAGTTACTGAGCCATTAGAAAAACCTCATTGTACATCGTCACATGTTTCCCCCATGCAGTCCGAATGTTTTCTCAACCTGGAAGCCCCCGTGGAGCGTGTCTGTGGCTTCGACACACCGTTCCCATACATATTCGAGCCCTTCTACATCCCCGACAAGTGGCGCTGTTTTGATGGCATCCGTCGTCTCATCAACTACTGACGACTCCTCTGGATTAATAACTCACCACTTGAAATACCTTCAGGTCATTGAGTCTCTCAGCCACACTTGGGCCTCTTCTTTTTAACAACATGACAGCTTAAATGTAGCATAGTTGTCTTCGAAGTTCCATTCTCAACCCATCTATAAACTGTCACGTTGGTGCTTTGTAGACAGGGCATTTTATTGTGTGCCATCTGTCGGAGGGATGTTTAAGCCAGTTGTCCCATCTACTTGCATTCGCTGGTTTGCCGTTAACAATTAAGCCACTATTGGTACTCTTGCTAAATTCAGCAAAAATAAACCACCTGTGGAATTCTCTGCTGAGTGACTGTTCAAACAGCACTGAAAGTACTCAAAATAACATGGCCATGAACAGAACAGATGTGTGGAGGAAATTGTCAGGACAAGATTGTAAACAAGACTCATGTAGGTTGTTTGAGGCTTGAGACAATGAGAATTCCAAGGTTCAATTTATTTATATCTATATATATAAACGTGAATGTCTCCCTTTGGGTCTGTTTCTTATGCACAGCCACAACTTCAAAGCTACAAACTCCATACGTGGGGTACAGATACACCTTTGTGTGGGAAGTAACATGGGCTATGTTTCCATGGCCTCAAAGGCCATTTTAAGGCTTTAAATTGAGGCCAAAATGACCAATATAGCAAGTTTTGGAAAACAGGATGACCAATTGGCCTCAAATTGAAAAGGCTGGATTTTTTTTGTTTTGTTTTCAGTGTAACACAATTAACCTTTTTAAAAGTCCATGAAATAATATAAATTGATAGATTAACTTTAACTTTGCCAATCAATGGGGATGGGTACTTTTGCTCGTAGGTAATAATTCGACTTGTGATTTTGGATATCAGGAAAAAGCCTTTTTTGAAAAAGAACCTTACTTTATAAAGAACAAGCAAAAAAATGTGTCCCCAGTGACAGGAAAAGGTTAGGTTAATCTATCAATTAAAATTATTTCATGAACTTTAAAAAGGTTCATTGTGTTTCACTCTTGGTTTCATTCAGAGCCAAAGCTTTGAGCTACTTGTACTGCCCACTGCAAAATGGTGGTGCAACATTGCGCTGCGGAGGTTGGATTTGTCTCAAAGGGCAAAATGTTTTGATTGCGAAATAAAATTTGGCATCAACATTACTCGTGCCTGTTCTCCCATCATTTCAAAAATGAATGTTGAGCTTTGCCTGCTTGCAAAGCCTTTTAAACGCAGTGCGGTAAGTGGCCACCATAAACGGGAGACAGACAAACGCACGGACAGACACCACGGTTCAAGTTCGGCATTTCTGCATTTTATTGTGTGGAGTATGGGGGAGGAGATTTAAAAAAAGGTGTAACCATTTTTTTAAACCTTTTTTTCAAAATTGCAGTCATGTCACCTTCACAAAGAAGGAAAAAATGACTGATGAGCATTATGCATCTGTGGCCAGAGAAGAAATCGGTGTGACCCTAGCAGGGACACATGGCGTGCCGCCCACCATCCACCGGCAATGTGACACCTGTGATGTTGGAAGCTACGTCTGAAGCCAGAAACGCGATAGCCTCAGCCACTTCACTCGGCTGCCCTGGTCGACCCAATGCATGTGTCCTCTTGGCACGTTCCAGGAACTGCAAATTTAATTTTGCGGTCAAATTAATAATATTGTGCACTGCACCTCTCAAATATGATTGCAGTCTGCACCGACGATTTACCACGTATAATTCCAACCAGCATCGCAGCACACACCAGTACCACTGTTTGCAGGATTCTGCAAAGATCTCATCGCTATCAACAGCAAGGCGATTTTTGTTTTCCCCTCAACTCAGACAGACAGCAACGATTAATCTCATCCATTGTTTACTTGCATACCTCTATGTATGCTTCACCCGAGAGGCCAGCAAGCTTATGCAATTCGGTGATGACAACTCCAGGGCTGAATGCAGCATGGAAGGCAGGGGGATGGGAGAGTGTGGAGGGAGTAGCAAGTTTAATCTGACGCAGAAATAAACTGTTTTATAAGGAGAATGTTGATGAATAAAACTTCCAAGGGGACAAATCGTTTTCATCATCACATAATATGGAATTTCTACTCAGTCCATCCCATTTCTTACCTCACTGCATTCACTCGAACCTGCTTTGGCGCCAGGTCTGTAATCAAAGGGAAAAATTAAGCAACATAATCTCTCCAAACTACAGTGCATAGAAGACATTTTCACCAAAACATTTCAGAACCTTAGGAGCAGTTTAAATATTAGATCACACTATTAATTTGCAATTGGGCACTGGCTTTGACACCAAACAAATTTTTATTATGGGCCCAAGACATCAAAAAGCTACATATATCGAACAAAAATATTTTCAAATGGAGCACCTCACCACCATTAGAGCATTTAACTTGCATCAGACGCGGCAATAAATGGGAGTTGTTCTCCCAGCTTGTCGGCTCAATGACAGAAGACGCTGTGATGTAAACAAGTTGGAATGTAAAATGTATATTACATTACATCCATGTCTTGCCTCATGCATAGTCATGTTTTGCCTTATACATATTGTTACGGTGGTGGAAATTCACAGAACACCATTCAGGTTCCCCAGAGATCGAAGTATTCGATAAGTACGTGTTTCAGGTTAGATTCCCCCACCGATAAACGGTCGCTTCGTGTGCCAGGCTGTGCATTTTGGTAGTTACCGTTGTTTGTTTGAAAATAAAAGATAGAAAAAGAATAACATCTCCTCAACAACAAACTCGACAACCACGCCACCTCCACCACAACGCCAACAAACTCTACAACCACGCCATCTCCACCACAACGCCAACAATCGACAACCACGCCATCCCCACCACAACGCCAACAAACTCTACAACCACGCCATCCCACCACAGCGCCATCCACATCGCGAACACCATCCGCCCGCCTCAAAGCAACAGCAGCAAGATGCCGTCGACGCGGACACGCCGCGCCGCCATAGGAGCGACATTCTCCAGCGTCCGTGTGCAGATCAGCCGTGAAGACGGCTGATTACCATAATCGAATCAAAACGGGCTTTGCCGTGGAAGAAATTGGCCAATCGGAACATCCGTGTGCAAACCAGCCGTGAAAACGGCTGATTACTATAATCGGATCAAAACGGGCTTTGCCGTGAAGGGAACTGGCCAATCAGAGGTGAAGGGGGCGGAGCCAGCCTGGGGTGAAGGTTCAAGGGTGAAAGGGGGAAGCGCCGGCTTCGGGTGGCGAAACCTACCTACAGCGGCTTCACCCCTCGGGGCTATAAAAAGGCGCGTTGGGACGCAGAGAGATCAGATCGTTGCGGGCGAGGAGATCGTTGTGGGCGAGGAGATCGTTGGCGGCGAGGAGATCGTTGGCGGGCGAGGAGATCGTTGGTGGACAAGCAGTTCGTTGGCGGTTCGTCGAGGAGAGTGGAGCGCCACCAGCCCCGACCAACCAAGCCAGCGGTTCGTCGAGGACAGCGGAGCGCAAAGAGTCGGGCGCGCCACCAGCCCCCGACCAACCAAGCCCGCGGTTCGTCAAGGAGAGACGCGGCGTGGGGAGTCGGGCACGCCGCCAGGCCCCGACCGACCAAAGTCGCCATTCGAGCCGCTGCCACGTTGGAACGGCCAGCGAGACAACACCGAGTCGCCACCAGGGGCGGCAAGGTAACCAGCCCGGTCTCTCGGAGCCCTCGGTCAACAAGTAGAAATAAGGCTCGTGAGCCCTTTTCTTTCCTTGGGTTTTTGTGTGAAAGTCTGTGGCGCCTTGTCTTCCTTTAAGTAGAACTGTCATAAGTACGTACTTGTATAGAAACATAGAACACGGCTGTAGGCTTTGCTCGTGTCTTGTCCCTATTCCCCCCATCGATTGCTTGCCTGCTGTATAAAATAAATGTCCCCCCTTTCGTCTCACACCTCCATTCATCCTCTTTTGATCACCCATGTTTCACTGCCATATAACATCACACTGTAGGAGTGTAGGGCTGTAGGCGTATTTAAACAAGGACAAATGTGTCCAAGAGCAGCGTCCAAAAGGTTTTGTCGGCTAAAAAAAAAATTTTTTTTTTAAAAACAACAACTTCCGATATTTCGTCACGTGCCTTGATTAAGCCAATAGCGAAACCCGTCATAATGTATTTACGTATTTACGATATATCGTGTATTTACGAAATAAATAATGTATTTACGAAATTACAATACGATAAATGGAATAATCTTTAAATGTAACGTGAACTTTTCGAAACTTAAAGCAAATGTCGAATATATTTAAAGTTCATGATAGATGCTCTCAAAAGGCACCGTCTATGTGAGGATGTGTACATGTCTCAGTATTTAAGGAGATCCGGATCTTGTATATACAAGAGCCGAGTCCTAGAGATTAAGTTTTGTCTTCACAAGAAGAAGAACAAGAAGAGAACAACGCCGAGTCTCTATGAGCAGCGTTCGCTACGCGAGATGCTGCTAAAAATTTTTTTTTTTAATGTCATGAGTATTTTGAATTTCTGCTTCCATTTTCATCTGTACAAAGCATCATTGGCACATATACCTTTGGCTTTGCAGGAGCTTCGAGTGGTCCACTGGTTCCGATGATTATCCAATCAGGAAAAACTAAATTTAGCATTTTAACTGTATCCTTGTGGAGCGATGTATTTTTATGATGCTTGTGCCATCTTTTTAGCATTTTAAACTCCCCAATAGTGCAGTGTTGGCTGACTGCAGTCACCATAGTGAACATTCAATCATGATTAAAAATAAAAACCAGCTCTGGGACACCATGCCCACTGTGGCTGATGTTATCGACTTAAATTAAATATTTTGACATGACAAAGGACCGAGGTTTTGAAGAAGGTGATTCCTCATTGCACGCCAAGGACACTGAAACACAGTGACCTGCGCTGATAAACGTCGAGATTTCAAAACCTTCTCGGAATGACGTACTCGATAAATAGTTTAACGTGCCAAAATAGTACACCAAGGTGTATCTTTAAAAAATGAAAATAAAATTTTATATCTCTGTTAATTGTGCTTGTTTATATAATGAAAAACGTATTAAGTTTGTCGTTCGTATAACTTTTTGAACACTTGGATCGTATTCACTTGGGATCTGTGAAGGTTGTCCACATTGAGTTTTGAGTGAAGCTGAAAAGCCAGAGCAGCAGATGCTACAGACAAAACAGAAAAAAAAGCTACACCTTGTGCGATGAATCAACCCCAATTTTGTATTGTATGTATAAAGAATCCAACCTTTTAAAGCATTTCTTGACATTTATGCTTAAAACCACAACCACAAATAAAATAGGTGTATCAAGCAGCGTTCCAGCCATCACACAGACACACCAATGTCGATGGGTGCAGACAAGTGAACCGACTTCTGATCATCATGCAACCTTTGGATGTGTTCATCCATCACACGCGTAGCATTCGTCATCTTCTTAAGTCGGCTCTCAGGCCGAATTTAGATGAATCGCATTGATCCTCAGCTTCCAGCCTCTCAATCAAGCATTGCTGTACGCAGTTCCTCTGTGTCCAGGCACTTTCCTCCCTTCAACATGTTGATGTAGTTGAGAGTTGGTCTGCCCCACTTCAGCTTTCCATGTTTGGGTGTCCAGAGAATAAGATTGGAAACGGTGTTCGTTTTTGCAGCGGGAGCAGTGCCCACTGCCAGCAATCCTGAGATGTCTTCTTCTAATTTTTACCGACAGCCTTGGAAGAGAACCATCGAGCTCTTTCTTGTCCTATGTTCAGACCATTGGACATTGAAAGCTGAACAACGAAGTTGAGTATAGCATCTATCAAGTCCCTTATCTTGGGTCACAGTGAGGGTCCATGCTTCACTTCCATAAAGCAGGATGGACTCGACTGTTGCCATTGTACAGTCATTTATTGATGCAATGAGAGGGTGTCGACTTCTATATTCTTGAAATTTGTTGCAAGCTCACCATGCGGCAACTTTCCTTTCTTTGATATCCTGAACAGTTGTATTAACCTAGCGTACTTACTTTGCAAATCAATTGGTAAAACTCACCAAAGGTCCCTTCATTGTATTTTCTTCTTGCCACCGGCTGTAAATCCAAAGAATGCTGCAAGTTTGGCACCTCGTTGAACAGTTACCAGTTATATGTGCTCTTGACAAACCACCGAATGTGGATTGGCCTTTCAGTTGTATCATCCCTTTCGGTTTAATTGCACAAAGGATACCCGCTGATTTTTCAGGTGCACAAGTTTTGAAAATACAGACAATAACACTTGATCTATGAGTTGCTACAACGCAGCATGAATTACACCATTAAATTAGTATTGAGCAGAAAAGTTTGCTTAATTACCTAGCTTACAGGGCTGACAGGATGCCTAGAGAAAACACACTCACCTCTCAGCTGTCTAGCCTAGATTTGAATCCAAACCCAGCATAAACCGTCATCCGGTATTTCACAGGCAGCGTGATTCATCAATATGTGTGCAGTCCCTCGGATGGACATTAAGCTGGCGTCCCATCTGCCAGCAATAGTTGTGGACGTTAAAAATCCCATGATGTCCTTTGTGAAGAGTAGGCGAGCTATCGCCAACACCATGAACAAATTCCAAATTCCTGCCATAACTATCAGAGAGCATTGCATCAGCGGCACAGCCGCGCCCTCAGCCAATGATACCCGCAGCCTCATGCTGCATACGAACGGAGAACCCAGTTTACTGCTATTACAGTTGAAAAAAAAACACTCAAGGACTGGCAGTGTGAAAGAAAATAAAATGTTCTCATTAATGACAGTTATTTATGGGGAATTATTTTGTTTTGCCATTTGCATTCATACCCATGAGATGATTATAATTTGAAATGCACTCAATATGTCTCGCCGTTTACTGCATCTACATACGCAGCCTGAGAGCAACCACCCTTGGAACCAATGAAACAAAGCCAATAACGACTGTGCTGATCCTGATTCTTTGTTTTGACCGATAATAAACTCAACTTTTTTATGGTACAGGTTGTGAATGAAGCGGCGAAATATCGTTATCGTTCTGGAAATCTGTTTGATTGCGGAAAATGACAGTGCGTGCACCCTGGGGCTGCGTGGGTCATGGAGCTATGTACCATTCTCAAAGTCCCGAAGCCTTCTTTACCCACTGTCCTGGAGTCAAGGTGTGGTTATACTAACAAGGTGGCTAGTTAACTAGAAATTTGTGCTTTTGATGTGATGAAATGGTTTTCATGAGCAGTTCAATCTGTGCCTTGACAGGTGGTAATACCTCGTGGTTCCTTGCAAGCTAAAGGACTTCTGCTGGCCTCCATCCGAGATCAAAAATCCCTGTATCTTCTTCGAGCCCAAAATCTTGTACAGATCTGCTGGTAACTTGCACTCATCAGCTATATATATATATATATATATATTTATTGAGATTGTAGGTACTTGCTCTGCCTGCTCTGATGTCATGACCATAACCCCAGTTGAGGAGGTGCCAGTGGACCGTACGAGATTCCACTGTCGCAGGCGGAATGCTGCAGGAAGGTAGCGACTTGACAATGGTGGCTTGGGAACACAGGATGTCTCTTTGAATATCAAACTTGAGACACACCATAGATTGGTGGTCACAGAATTAACCCTTTTTTGTGGCATACAAGAATATCTCATTTTAACGACATCAGTAATTTGTCTTTGTTCCTGCTCTCCCATCGTCACTCTTTCTAACAGGTACATGTTCTACGAGAGGCAGCGAACATGGCGCAAGAGCGACTTTGGATATCTTGTGAGGTCATTGACTTGCGAACCCTCCAACCGTGGGACACAGAAACTGTGTGCACGGCAAGTACAGGAGCAACATTATAAATTGGTGTGGTCAAATTTGGACAGTTTACTCCAGCAGGAAGATTAGTGCTGCATAGCTTAGCGAGACAGTGTGCTAAGTCTTGTTTCCTCTGCGCAGTCTGTTGCTAAGACGGGACGACTGTTGGTGAGCCACGAAGCCCCAATCACCAGTGGATTTGCTGCTGAGATCACGTCGGTTGTACAGGTGGTGTGAATGTCATTCTTTGCAAGTCGCCAGCATGTAAATAATGATGAGCTTCCAGTTACTGGCCATTAGAAAACCTCATTGTACATCGTCACATGTTTCCCCCATGCAGTCCGAATGTTTTCTCAACCTGGAAGCCCCCGTGGAGCGTGTCTGTGGCTTCGACACACCGTTCCCATACATATTCGAGCCCTTCTACATCCCCGACAAGTGGCGCTGTTTGATGGCATCCGTCGTCTCATCAACTACTGACGACTCCTCTGGATTAATAACTCACCACTTGAAATACCTTTGGGTCATCGAGTCTCTCAATCAGCACTTGGGCCTCTTCTTTTTAACAACATGACAGCTTAAATGTAGCATATTTGTCTTCGAAGTTCCATTCTCAACCCATCTATAAACTGTCACGTTGGTGCTTTGTAGACAGGGCATTTTATTGAGTGTGCCATCTGTCAGAGGATGTTTAAGCCAGTTGTCCCATCTACTTGCATTCGCTGGTTTGCCGTTAACAATTAAGCCACTATTGGTACTCTTGCTAAATTCAGCAAAAATAAACCACCTGTGGAATTCTCTGCTGAGTGACTGTTCAAACAGCACTGAAAGTACTCAAAATAACATGGCCATGAACAGAAACAGATGTGTGGAGGAAATTGTCAGGACAAGATTGTAAACAAGACTCATGTAGGTTGTTTGAGGCTTGAGACAATGAGAATTCCAAGGTTCATTTATTTATATCTTATATATATAACGTGAATGTCTCCTTTGGGTCTGTTCTTATGCACAGCCACAACTTCAAAGCTACAAACTCCATACGTGGGGTACAGATACATCTTTGGTGGGAAGTAACACATGGGCTATGTTTCCATGGCCTCAAAGCCATTTTAAGGCTTTAAATTGAGGCCAAAATGACCAATATAGCAAGTTTTGGAAACAGGATGACCAATTGGCCTCAAATTGAAAAGGCTGGATTTTTTTTGTTTTGTTTTCAGTGTAACACAACCTTTTTAAAAGTCCATGAAATAATATAAATTGATAGATTAACTTTAACTTTGCCAATCAATGGGGATGGTACTTTTGCTCGTAGGTAATAATTCGACTTGTGATTTTGGATATCAGGAAAAAGCCTTTTTGAAAAAGAACCTTACTTTATAAAGAACAAGCAAAAAAATATGTGTCCCCAGTGACAGGAAAAGGTTAGGTTAATCTATCAATTAAAATTATTTCATGAACTTTAAAAAGGTTCATTGTGTTTCACTCTGGTTTTCATTCAGAGCCAAAGCTTTGAGCTACTTGTACTGCCCACTGCAAAATGGTGGTGAACATTGCGCTGCGGAGGTTGGATTTGTCTCAAAGGGCAAAATGTTTTGATTGCGAAATAAAATTTGGCATCAACATTACTCGTGCCTGTTCTCCCATCATTTCAAAAATGAATGTTGAGCTTTGCCTGCTTGCAAAGCCTTTAAACGCAGTGCGGTAAGTGGCCACCATAAACGGGAGACAGACAAACGCACGGACAGACACCACGGTTCAAGTTCGGCATTTCTGCATTTTATTGTGTGGAGTATGGGGGAGTGGGGGGGGAGATTTAAAAAAGTGTAACCATTTTTTTAACCTTTTTTTCAAAATTGCAGTCATGTCACCTTCACAAAGAAGGAAAAAATGACTGATGAGCATTATGCATCTGTGGCCAGAGAAGAAATCGGTGTGACCCTAGCAGGACACATGGCGTGCCGCCCACCATCCACCGGCAATGTGACACCTTGATGTTGAAGCTACGTCTGAAGCCAGAAACGCGATAGCCTCAGCCACTTCACTCGGCTGCCCTGGTCGACCCAATGCATGTGTCCTCTTGGCACGTTTCAGGAACTGCAAATTTAATTTTGCGGTCAAATTAATAATATTGTGCACTGCACCTCTCAAATATGATTGCAGTCTGCACCGACGATTTACCACGTATAATTCCAACCAGCATCGCAGCACACACCAGACCACTGTTTGCAGGATTCTGCAAAGATCTCATCGCTATCAACAGCAAGGCGATTTTTGTTTTCCCCTCAACTCAGACAGACAGCAACGATTAATCTCATCCATTGTTTACTTGCATACCTCTATGTATGCTTCACCCGAGAGGCCAGCAAGCTTATGCAATTCGGTGATGACAACTCCAGGGCTGAATGCAGCATGGAAGGCAGGGGGATGGAGAGTGTGGAGGGAGTAGCAAGTTTAATCTGACGCAGAAATAAACTGTTTTATAAGGAAATGTTATGAATAAAACTTCCAAGGGGACAAATCGTTTTCATCATCACATAATATGGAATTTCTACTCAGTCCATCCCATTTCTTACCTCACTGCATTCACTCGAACCTGCTTTGGCCCAGGTCTGTAATCAAAGGGAAAATTAAGCAACATAATCTCTCCAAACTACAGTGCATAGAAGACATTTTCACCAAAACATTTCAGAACCTTAGGAGCAGTTTAAATATTAGATCACACTATTAATTTGCAATTGGGCACTGGCTTTGACACCAAACAAAATTTTTATTATGGGCCCAAGACATCAAAAAGCTACATATATCGAACAAAAATATTTTCAAATGGAGCACCTCACCACCATTAGAGCATTTAACTTGCATCAGACGCGGCAATAAATGGGAGTTGTTCTCCCAGCTTGTCGGCTCAATGACAGAAGACGCTGTGATGTAAACAAGTTGGAATGTAAAATGTATATTACATTACATCCATGTCTTGCCTCATGCATAGTCATGTTTTGCCTTATACATATTGTTACGGTGGTGGAAATTCACAGAACACCATTCAGGTTCCCCAGAGATCAGTTATTTCGATAAGTACGTGTTTCAGGTTAGATTCCCCCACCGATGTATACGGGTCTTGTTCGTGTGCCAGGCTGTGCATCTTTTGAGTTAACCGTTGTTGTTTGAAATAAAAGATAGAAAAGAATAACATCTCCTCAACAACAAACTCGACAACCACGCCCCTCCACCACAACGCCAACAACTCTACAACCATGCCATCTCCACCACAAGCCAACAACTCGACACCACGCCATCCCCACCACAACGCCAACAACTCTACAACCACGCCTCCCCACCACAGCGCCATCAACATCGCGACACCATCACGCCTGCCTCAGCAACAGCAGCAAGATGCCGTCGACGCGGACACGCCGCGCCGCCATAGGAGCGACATTCTCCAGCGTCCGTGTGCAGATCAGCCGTGAAGACGGCTGATTACCATAATCGAATCAAAACGGGCTTTGCCGTGGAAGAAATTGCCAATCGGAACATCCGTGTGCAAACCAGCCGTGAAAACGGCTGATTACTATAATCGGATCAAAACGGGCTTTGCCGTGAAGGGAACTGGCCAATCAGAGGTGAAAGGGGCGGAGCCAGCCTGGGTGGAAGGTTCAAGGGTGAAAGGGGAAGCGCCGGCTTCGGTGGCAAACCTACAGCGGCTTCACCCCTCGGGGCTATAAAAAGGCGCGTTGGGACGCAGAGAGATCAGATCGTTGCGGGCGAGGAGATCGTTTGGCGGGCGAGGAGATCGTTGGCGGCGGAGGAGATCGTTGGCGGGGAGGAGATCGTTGGTGGACAAGCAGTTCGTTGGCGGTTCGTCGAGGAGAGTGGAGCGCCACCAGCCCCGACCAACCAAGCCAGCGGTTCGTCGAGGACAGCGGAGCGCGAAGAGTCGGGCGCGCACCAGCCCCCGACCAACCAAGCCCGCGGTTCGTCAAGGAGAGCGGAGCGTGGGGAGTCGGGCACGCCGCCAGGCCCCCGACGACCAAGTCGCCATTCGAGCCGCTGCCACGTTGGCAACGGGCCAGCGAGACAAACACCGAGTCGCACCAAGGGCGGCAAGGTAACCAGCCCGGTCTCTCGGAGCCCTCGGTCAACAAGTTGAAATAAGGCTCGTGAGCCCTTTTCTTTCCTTGGGTTTTTGTGTGGAAAGTCTGTGGCGCCTTGTCTTCTTTAAGTAGAACTGTCATAAGTACGTACTTGTATAGAAACATAGAACACGGCTGTAGGCTTTGCTCGTGTCTTGTCCCTATCCCCCCATCGATTGCTTGCCTGCTGTATAAAAATAAATGTCCCCCTGGTTTGAATGTCAACCTGCTCGTTGCGTCATTTTCTGCCATTGGCGCTCGGGATGTTAACTGGCTATAAGGCCAATAAAAGTGATAATTTGGTCCGACGGAAACTTG
>CM068967.1:25732271-25742787 GCA_035128595.1 Eptatretus atami
CAAAGGTAACTCTTTTGGCTGCTCATTCCATGATAGGCACTAGACTCTTGATATAGTATACACTGTTAGATCTAAACAATGCAATTCTCTTTGGGAAATTTTTTAAATGTCAGACATTATAATATTACTCCTTCTCATTTTGTTACTCTTCTTCTTTCATTTTCATACTCTTCTTCATTTTGTTACACTTCTTCTTCATTATTTACTCTTCTACAAATTAAAATAGAGAGAGCTCGCGTTCGTGTTCTTCTTTCTTCTGGTGCAACGAACAGATCCTCTTAGGACTCACTCGTTCATATACAGGATTCCGGATCTCCTTAAATACTAAACACTTGTACACATCCTCACATTGAGGGAGTGCCTTTGAGAGCGTCTATCAGTGAACTTTTAAAATATTATTCGGACCTATTGCTTTACAGTTTCGAACAGTTCACGTTACTATTTAAAGATATATTCCATTTAATGTATTGGTATTCGTAAATACACTATTTTCTTGTCATGTTGAACGACGATCGTCCATGATGAGGGTCTCGCCTATTGCGCTCCCTCAGGCATGGACGAAATACCTCGGAAGTTGTTTTTTTTTCTTCTTACTTCTTTCTTCTTAAAGTTTCTGTTCTTCTTCTTCTGGTGAAGACAAAACCTTAATGACGCGCTCTTGCACACATTGTCCTTGTTAAAACATATTGTGCAGGCATGGGCCAGATCTATAGTGCCACAGTCTTGCTTCGACTAGCGTTATTGGTTCCAGAGAGAAAACATTATTTAATCATAATCTGAACTCCAACATTGGCCGCCCAAACATGTGACCTCATCCAATTGAGCAAACTAACAAAGTTATTATTGTCCACCTACTCGTCCGTGCCACGTACCCAGACCCCCGGAAGGACCGCATCTTGATACAACATGAGATACATGAGATGACAAAAAAAATTTATCTTCTCTGCAACAGAGGAACAGAGCGTGTGAAGGTTCGTTCGTTAATCGCGAAAAGGTGCGTTTTTCTATCAAGATGGTCGCCAAACGATGTGACTTGTGATTGTCATTTAATTTCTACCATGTATGCAGACACCATGGGGTGGATGACAGTTGCAAATTTCGCCCCCCACTTCGATAGCGTTAAGCCGCAGAGAAAACTTTATTAATATTTTTCTTAAATCAAACATGCCGCTAAACCATGTGCACTCTGTGACGTTAATAATTTTTACCATACTATGCAGAATTGATGGACGATGGCATTGCAAATTTCGCCTTCGATAGGTTCAAGCAGGTTCCAGAGAAAAAACATCTATTCAACTATTTTTCTTAAATCCAACATGGCTGCCAACGATGTGACCTATCAATTAGAAATTAACAAACTTGCATTCCCTACTCCATGTGCAATAGTATGTGAAGTTTCCCCTTGATCAGATCAGCCAGTTCTTGGAGAAGAAGATGTTTGAACGTTTTAGGGTGGTAAAATTCAAACATGGGCCGCCAAACCGGTATGACCGATCAATAAGAAATTAACATATTGATAAAGCGACCTCATGGGAATGGTGTGTAAAGTTTTCGCCTCAACTGTTTAGCCGTTCTGAGAAGAAGATTTTTAAAATTTATTAATATTTCAATCAAGATGGCTGACGAACCATATACTTATGACATCATTAAGTTTAATCCTGCCTCCTATTCCCCTATGGAATACGTGTGTGTGAAGTTTCGCTTGTTAATCGGATAAAGATGCGTTTTTCCCTCCAAGCATGGCCGCCAAACCCTGTGACTTGTGACGTCATAATTTTTACTATGAATGCAGACATCATGGAGGATGATAGTTGCAAATTTCGCTTCGACAGGTTATTGATCCAGACGAAAAACATTATTATTTAATTATTTTATCATGAATCCACATGGCTGTCAAAACCATGTGACTATCAATTAGAAATAACAAACTTAATTCCCTACTCGTGGGCAATAGGTTTGTGAAGGTTTCCCCTTGGATCTAACGAGCCGTTTCTGGACGAAGAGATGTTTGAGGTTTTGCGGTAAATTCAAGATGGCCGCCAAACCGTATGACCGCATCATAAGAAATAACAAAACTGAATAAAGGACATCATGCGGAATGTGTGTGTAAAGTTTCGCCTTCAATCTGTTTAGCCGTTTGCTGAGAAGAAGATTTTTAAAAAAAATTCCCAAAACAAGATGGCTGCCGAACCAATGACTATGACGTTCATAATATATTTTTTCTACGGTCAATTGTTGTGCAGATGAGGCTCAGAAAATTTCAGATTTTCCGATGCAGCTGTTGACCTAACGAATTTTTGACCGGCACACCTCTTGACTGATGACCTCACGAAAAATCACCCCTGTTCCCTGAGGCAGCTTATTCAAATGAATGAAGTAAAATTTTTTCCATCGCACCGTTTCAGAGATAACAGTGTCCCAAAGTTTTTCGCGTTTTTTCAAGATTGGCGCCCGTCCACGTGACCTATGACGTCACAATTACCAATTAAGTTTGCTATCAAAAGCATACATACTATGGTGAAAAATTTCGTGTGCGATCGGACTTACCGTTCCTGAAGGAAATGATTTTTAAGGCGAAAGAACCCGCAAATGCCGGCGGAAAAAGACTAAATAATAAATAATAATGAAATAACAGAGAAAAACAATAGGTCCCTGTCAGAATGACAGGACCTAACTAGAACTGCCACTTTATACTGCTGCCAGTGATGGACCGGGATACCCAGACCTCGGCCTTTGATACAACATGAGATACATGAGATGACAAAAAAAATTTATTCTGCTTTAACTTGTTGTAGTCCGAAATGTCTGTTGAAAGTTTCGTGTATCGGAAAAGATGCGTTTTTCTATCCGAGATGGCCGCCAAACACTATGTGACTTATGACTCATAATTTCTAACATGGATGCAGAACATCATGGGGATGACAGTTGCAAAATTTCGCTTCGATAGGTTAAGTTTTATAAAAACCGTTCCAGAGAAAAACATTATTTAATACATTTTTCTTAAATCCAACAGACCGCCAACCCATGTGACTTGTGACGTCATAATTTTGACCATGTATGCAGAATTGCATGGCAGATGGCATTTGCCAACATTCTTGCTTCGACACGTTAAGCGGTATTCCAGAGAAAACATTATTAATATTTTTCTTAAATCCAAACATGGCCTGCCAAACGATGTGACCTATCAATTAGAAATTAACAAACTTGAATTCCCTACTCATGGTGCAATAGGACGTGAAGTTTTCCCTTGATCAGATCAGCCGTTCGGAGAGAAGATGTTTGAAGCTTTTAGGTCAATTAAGATGGCGCCCAAACCATGCTGACCGATCAAGAAAATTAACAAACTGAGAAAGCACCACATGCGGGAATATATGTGTAGTTTCGTCTCTATCTGTCTTTCCCCGTTGCCGTTCTGGAGAGATTTTAAAAATTTATTCATTTTCAATCCCAAGCATGGCGCACGAACCATGTAGCCTATAACCACTTAAATTTAAAATTCGGCTTCCCTATCGGGGACCCTAAACAAGTGTGTAGAAGTTTCATATAAATCGGATAAGGTCCGTTTTCTATCCACGATGGCCGCAAACCATGTGACTTGTGAGTGTCGTAATTTTTACTATGAATGCAGACCATCATGGAGGATGATAGTGAAATTTTCGCTTACCATAGGTTATGTGATTCCATAAGAAAACATTATTAATTTTTTCTTAAAATCCACATGGCTGGCCAAACCATGTGACCTATCAATTAGAATTAAAAACATTATATTCCCTACTCGTGAGCAATAAGGTTTGGAAGTTTCCCCTTGATCCGAGAGCCGTTCTGGAGAAGAAGATTGTTTGAAGGTCTTTAGGCGTAAATTCGACGTGGCGCCAAACCGTGGACCTATCGATTAGAAATTAACAAACTTGTGAAAGAGATGTCTTGGGGAAAGTGTGCGTGAATTTTTGCCTCAATCTGTCCAGCTGTTCTGGAGAAACAAGATTTAAAAATTTATAATTTTTCAATCCAAGATGGCTGACGAACCATGTGACTATGACATCACAAATTTATATTCTGCTTCAAAACGTGTATTGGAACACGTCTGTAAGTTTAGTGTTAATCCGAAAAGGTGTGTTTTTCTATCCCAAGATGGCTGCCACACATGTGACTTGTGATGTCATAATTTTTAGCATGTCTTATTTTAGCACTTCATTATTTAACTCTTACTTCTTCATTTTTTACTCTTATTCTTCATTTTTTACTCTTCTTCTGTCAATTTTACTCTTCTTCTTCTTCAGTAATTTACTCTTCTCATTTTTTACCTCTTCCTTCTTCTCATTCATTTTTTACTTTATCTTCATGATTCCTCCTTCATTATTTACTCTTCTCTCATTTTTTATCTTGTTCTTCATTATTTACTCTTCTCATTTTCTTCTTCTTCAATTTTTACTCTTCTTCTTCATTGTTCTCTTCTTCTTCTTCAGTTTCCTCTTCTCTTCATTATTTACTCTTCTTCTTCATTTTTTACTCTTATTCTTCTTCTTCTTCCATTTTTTTATTCTTCTTCTTCTTCATTTATGACTCTTCTTCTTCATTTTTTATCTCTTCTTCATTTTTACTCTTCTTCTTTTCTTTATTTTACTCTGCTTTTCATTATTTACTCTTCTTTTCTTCAATTATTTACTCTTGTTCTTCATTATTTACTCTTCTTCATTTTTCTCTTCTTCATTTTTCTCTTCTCATTTTTACCTCTTCTTCTTCAGTTTTCCCTCTTCTTCTTCTTATTTACTCTTGCTTCTTCATTTTACTCTTCTTCTTTCTTCTTCATTTTTATACTCTTCTTCTTCATTATTTAACTCTTCTTCTTCATTTTTTACCTTCTTCATTTTTCTCTTCTTCTTCATTGTTTTACTCTTCTTCTTCATTTTTACCTTCTTCTTCTTCACTATTTACTCTTTCTTGTCTTCATTTTTTACTCTTCTTCATTATTTTACTCTTCTTCTTCTTCATTTTACTCTTCTTCTTCATTATTTTTTACTCCTATCTTCATTTTATACTCTGTCTTCTTCATATTTTTACTCTTGTTCTTCATTTTTTCTCTTCTTCTTTTATTTGCTCTTCTCTTATTTATTACTCTTTTTCCTCATTTTATTTACTCTTCTTCATTTTATTACTCTTCTTCTTCATTTTATTACTTCTCTCTTTATTACTCTTCTTCTTCTTTTTATTACTCTTCTTCTTCTTTTTACTTATCTTCTTTCTTCATCATTTTATTACTCTTCTTCTATCTTCATTTTATTACTCTTCTTCTTCATTTATTACTCTTCTTCCTCATTTATTACTCTTCGTCTTCTTTTTATTACTCTCTTCCTCATTATTACTCTTCAGTCTTCTTTTTATTACTCTTCTTCTTCTTTGTATTACTCGTCTTCTCATTTATTACTTTCTTCATGTTTGTGTATCTGCGTGCGTCATGTATACTCTTCTTCTTTTGTTACACTTCTTCATTATTTACTCTTCTAAATTAAAATTAAGACGAGCTCGGCGTTGTCTTCTTCTCTTCTTCTCTTCTTCTGGGAAGACGATCCTTAGGACTCGACTCGCTTCATATAAAGATCCGGATCTCCTTAAATACTAAACATTGTACACATCCTCGCCATGAGGGTTGCCTTTGAGAGCGTCTATCATGAACTTTTAAATATATTCGGACATTTGCTTTAAAGTTTCGAAAAGTTCACGTTTACTATTTAAGATTATTCATTTAATATATTGTAATTTCGTAAATACATTATTTTATTATCGTAAATACACGATATTTCGTAATACGTAAACTTTACAACTGACGGGTCTCGCTATTGGCTTAATCAAGGCACGGACAAAAGTATCGGAAGTTTTGTTGTTGTTTTTTTTTCTTCTATCTTCTCCTCTTCTTTCTTGTTCTTCTTCTGCGTGAAGACAAAACCTTTAGACACGGCTCTTGGACACAATTTGTCCTTGTATACATATGTGCAGGCATGGGGCTAGATATAGTAGCCCAAGTCTTGCTATCGATAGGTTATTGTGGTCCAGAGAAAAACATTATTTAATATAATTATGATCCAACATGGCCGGCCAAACCAGTCACCTATCAATTAGAAATTAACAAAGTTATATTCACTACTCGTGTGCACTACCCACGACCTTCGCCGCCTTTGATACAACATGAGATACATGAGATGACAAAAAAAATGATATTCTTCTTTCAACTAGTATTGGAACATTGTCTTGGAAGTTTCAATGTTAAATCGGGAAAAGGTGCGTTTTTCTACTCCAAGATGGTCGCCCAAAACGATGCTGACTTTGATGTGTTCATAATTTTCTACCATGTATGCAGACACCATGGGGTGGATGACAGTTGCCAAATTTCGCTTCGATAGGTTAAGCCCGTTCCAAGAGAAAACATTATTAATAATTTTTCTTAAAATCCAACATGGCGCCCAAACCATGTGCCTTGTGACGTATAATTTTTACCAATACTAAAATGCAGAATTGATGGACGACGCATTGCAAATTTCGCTTCATATAGGTTAAGCCTTCCAGAGAAAACATTATTTAACTAATTTTTCTTAAATCCAACATGGCTGCCAAACGATGTGACCCTATCAATTAGAAATTTAACAAACTTGTATTCCCTACTCATGTGCATAGGAATGCTGAAGTTTCCCCTGATCAGATCAGCCGTTCTGGAGAAGGAAGATGTTTGAAGGTGTTTAGGGTAAATTCAACATGGCCGCCCAAACCGTATGACCGATTCAATAAGAAATAACAAACTTGATAAAGGACCTCATGGGAATGCGTGTGTAAAGTTTCGCCTCAATCTGTTTGCCGTTCTAGCAGAGAAGAAGATTTTAAAATTTATAATTTTCAATCCAAGATGGCTGTACAACCATATTGACTGTATGACATCATAAGTTTACATCCTGCCTCCTATCCGTAGTGGAATACGTGTGTGAAGTTTCGTGTTTAAATCGATGAGATGCGTTTTCCCTCCAAGATGGCCGCCCAAACCCTAGTCATGACTTGTGACGTCATAATTTTTACTATGAAGCGACATCATGGAGTATGATAGTTTGCAAATTTCGCTCCGATAGGTTATGCTGATTCAGAGAAAACATTATTTTAATATTTTCATGAATCCAACAGGCTGTCAAACCATTTGTGACCTATCAATTTAAAATAACCAACTTATATTCCCTACTCATGGGCAATTAGGTTTGTGAAGTTTCCCTTTGATCTTACGAGCCGTTCTGGAGAAGAAGAGATGTTTTGAAGGTTTTGGGTAAATTCAAGATGGCCACCAAACCGCTTATGATCGATCAATCAAGAAATTAACAAACTTGATAAAGGACATCATGGGGAATGTGTCTGTGTAAAGTTTCGCCTCAATCTGTTTAGCCGTTCTGGAGAAGAGATTTTTTTAAAAAAACATTCCCAAAAACCAGATGGCTCCGAACCAAGTGACCTATGACGTCATAATATTATTTTTTTACCGGTCAATGTTGTGCAGATGAGGCTCAAGAAATTTCAGATTTTCGATGCAGCGTTGCTAACCTAACGAATTTGACGCGCACACCTCTTGACGATACCTCACGAAAAATCACCCCCTGTTCCCCTTGTAGGAGCTTATCAAATGTTTGAAGCGAAAAAATTATTCCATCGCACCGTTTCAGAGATAACAGGAGGTCCAAAGTTTTTCAGTTTTTTTCAAGATGGCCCCGTACACTTGACTATGACGTCACAATTTAACCAATTAAGTTTGCTATCAAAAAAGTACATACCTATGGTGAAAATTTTGCGTGTCGATCGCGAACTTACCGTTCCTGAGAAAAATGATTTTTAAAGCGAAAAAGAACCCGCAAATTGCCGGCCGGAAAAAGAAATAAATAATAAGTTAAAATAATAAGGAAATACAACAGAAGAAAAACAATAGGGTTCCCTGTCAGAATGACAGGGTACCCTAATAAAAAATAACTAATGAAATTAAACAGAAGAAAAACAATAGGGTTCCTGTCAGAATGACAGGGTACCCGTAATAATTATAACTGCTCGGTGATAATAACAACATGATGACATTACATGTAAATCTCTATGTTTCATAACTTCTTGAACAACTGGTTAATTATTGTGTATTTCTTTTTTTTACAGGTGAGTTCCAATGAAACATCTGATAATCATAATGCTATGTCTGCAATTCCTTGGGTAGCGCTACATTCACTAACTTGCGGTAAAGGCGATAGTACAGTATAGATATAGTTAACACGTAGTTCGTATGAACTGAAAAATCATGGATCTTGCCTTTTTGGTAAGCACCCAAGAGAAGGTTTCCCAGAAATGACTTTAATTATGCATTATATGCCAAACAATTCTGATGATGATCTTAAAACAACCCTCTACCAAAGAGGTATAGATTTTTTGTGAATTGCCTTGCGTTACGTTCATGATGAGGTTTATGATAGACTGCACTCAAGTATCAAGATATAGATGCATTTTTGGAGAGAGCACCAAAGTGCTCACAGTCCATGCAGGAGCAGATATACACACAAGGGACATGGAATGCTGGAGACTAAACGAGTCAAACGTAACAATGACCCAGAAATCCAGGAACACAACCACATCAGTAAAACCCAACAGAGCGTTCACCAGTTTGCCTGAAGTCACATTGCTTCGATTGCAAAACAGAACGTGGATTTCAAAGGGTTGAAAGAACTTATCCTTGTGCATACCTTAGAACAGCGGCAGGAGAGCCATCTACTGGAAAAGCTGTTACTTTAGCAAGACCAAGCAATGCTCTTGAAGATTCAACGGAATGCGGAAATTAACCCAATTGACATGATTGCTGCAGATTTCCGATATCACAAATCATGCTTGGACAAATTCATGAAATAGAAGGCCATCGATTCCTTCTTGTTCAAGTCAAAAAACTGCATGAATATGATTTAGCATTTAGACAGTTCCTCTCAGAAATTACATATAGATTTGAATAAACGGACAGGTCAAGCTTTTAAATCACTCAACTACGTGACAAGTATCGTAATCTGTTGAGAAGAAACAAGGTGTTGTAAAATGCTATGCGAGTACGCGGACTGATAGGCTCTCCAAACGACTATTGCGATCTTATTGACCAGCAAATCCAGATTATTCCACAGAAGGGAAAGGCCGTTAGTTTTGCTCAGCAGAACATAACAGTTAGGAGAAATGTGGCTCTTGCAATGGAAACTGCAGGAGGAAGCTGAGAACAATGATGTGCAAACAGAGTCTGGCAGCGTGATTGAAGAGACACCACTTAACCAAAGTGGGACACAGAGTAATTCACAGCATTGGCAAAACATCTACATGGAGAAATGAAGGAGAAAGCCAAGAACAGAGACATTAATGAGAGAAATCAAGTGAGGCATCTCCAACAGAGTCTTAATATCGTTGGCAGATTGAGTAGTCAAAGAAATAGAGATCTTCACAGACTATTGATATCCTATGATGGCAGCATCCAGAAACATTCCAGATGACCTTGTACAACCATCTTGATGGCTTATGACTAACACAGATCATTTCATGCTGCCCTGAAAGTTATGTTCGTCTCAAAGACAGACAAGAAGGGAAGGTCAGCTTCATGGTGTACGACTAAGGTAATGGAAGAACCAACTATTACCTTGTGTTCAAGATGACTACTTCATATGGTCATTGCTACGCTGTTGGCCCACCCGATAATTGATGAAGACGCTGCAGCTGCAACAAAGCGGCATAACATGGAATGGGTTCTATGAACTCCTTTGCGAAAAAAACATTTTCAAGCTTTCATCAGATATGGCCCATTATCCACAGTCCCCAACAGATCCTAGTGCTTGTTCAAGCTTCTCTTGACTACTGGCATTCTCTCCTAACCAACAAGATGCGCAACAGACATCCAAATAATGTAACAGTTGATCAAGCCATCTATCGATATTGTCAAAGGTAACGTCTTTTGGCTGCTCATTCCATGATAGGCCTTTAGACTCTGAGATAGTATACACTGTTCGATCTAAACAATGCAATTCTCTTTGAAATTTTTTTAAAGCAGACATATTAATCAAATTGTTGTATAGCATTTTGAAAACCTTTATTTTAATTATGTTTTTTCTTTCAGGTATTACCAGTTAAAACCCTGAGAAAGTACAGATTTTTTGGTTGTTCCGACTTGAGTGGTTCCACATGCAGAAAACTTCATGGGATGCATTGGCTTTTCATGAAGACTCTGGAATGAAGATATACTCGTGGAAAGTGGAGTTTCAAAAGAGGCACAGGAAATAAAATTATGCCGGAAAGACTACTACAAAGGTACCGGTGCCACTCACTAATGAATGTGAAGTTAATGACCTGGGCACTGGGAAGCATTTGAAGACTGGCTGGAAAATAGCAGATCAGATGACAGTATTGCCAGAACTGTGTGATTCATATGAAACCAGGTTGCTAATGCCTGTGGAGAGAAAAAACAGAACTGCCAGACAGTGCATGGCCCTTG
>CM068967.1:25742812-25753625 GCA_035128595.1 Eptatretus atami
TAAAAGCAGATCTTCCTCTAATATCACAAGCCTGGGGAAACTTCTCAGAAACATTGGGAGTAACTGCAGATTACTGGCTTTTGTACATTAAAATGGTTCAAATCCTAAAACGTTACATACATACAAAGAGAGCTGGTCTTTGGCTAGAGCATATCCAGGAGGTGCAGAATATGCTGCCATTCATGGTTTCTGCCAATATTACTCCTTCTCATTTTGTTACTCTTCTTCTTTCATTTTCATACTCTTCTTCATTTTGTTACACTTCTTCTTCATTATTTACTCTTCTACAAATTAAAATAGAGAGAGCTCGCGTTCGTGTTCTTCTTTCTTCTGGTGCAACGAACAGATCCTCTTAGGACTCACTCGTTCATATACAGGATTCCGGATCTCCTTAAATACTAAACACTTGTACACATCCTCACATTGAGGGAGTGCCTTTGAGAGCGTCTATCAGTGAACTTTTAAAATATTATTCGGACCTATTGCTTTACAGTTTCGAACAGTTCACGTTACTATTTAAAGATATATTCCATTTAATGTATTGGTATTCGTAAATACACTATTTTCTTGTCATGTTGAACGACGATCGTCCATGATGAGGGTCTCGCCTATTGCGCTCCCTCAGGCATGGACGAAATACCTCGGAAGTTGTTTTTTTTTCTTCTTACTTCTTTCTTCTTAAAGTTTCTGTTCTTCTTCTTCTGGTGAAGACAAAACCTTAATGACGCGCTCTTGCACACATTGTCCTTGTTAAAACATATTGTGCAGGCATGGGCCAGATCTATAGTGCCACAGTCTTGCTTCGACTAGCGTTATTGGTTCCAGAGAGAAAACATTATTTAATCATAATCTGAACTCCAACATTGGCCGCCCAAACATGTGACCTCATCCAATTGAGCAAACTAACAAAGTTATTATTGTCCACCTACTCGTCCGTGCCACGTACCCAGACCCCCGGAAGGACCGCATCTTGATACAACATGAGATACATGAGATGACAAAAAAAATTTATCTTCTCTGCAACAGAGGAACAGAGCGTGTGAAGGTTCGTTCGTTAATCGCGAAAAGGTGCGTTTTTCTATCAAGATGGTCGCCAAACGATGTGACTTGTGATTGTCATTTAATTTCTACCATGTATGCAGACACCATGGGGTGGATGACAGTTGCAAATTTCGCCCCCCACTTCGATAGCGTTAAGCCGCAGAGAAAACTTTATTAATATTTTTCTTAAATCAAACATGCCGCTAAACCATGTGCACTCTGTGACGTTAATAATTTTTACCATACTATGCAGAATTGATGGACGATGGCATTGCAAATTTCGCCTTCGATAGGTTCAAGCAGGTTCCAGAGAAAAAACATCTATTCAACTATTTTTCTTAAATCCAACATGGCTGCCAACGATGTGACCTATCAATTAGAAATTAACAAACTTGCATTCCCTACTCCATGTGCAATAGTATGTGAAGTTTCCCCTTGATCAGATCAGCCAGTTCTTGGAGAAGAAGATGTTTGAACGTTTTAGGGTGGTAAAATTCAAACATGGGCCGCCAAACCGGTATGACCGATCAATAAGAAATTAACATATTGATAAAGCGACCTCATGGGAATGGTGTGTAAAGTTTTCGCCTCAACTGTTTAGCCGTTCTGAGAAGAAGATTTTTAAAATTTATTAATATTTCAATCAAGATGGCTGACGAACCATATACTTATGACATCATTAAGTTTAATCCTGCCTCCTATTCCCCTATGGAATACGTGTGTGTGAAGTTTCGCTTGTTAATCGGATAAAGATGCGTTTTTCCCTCCAAGCATGGCCGCCAAACCCTGTGACTTGTGACGTCATAATTTTTACTATGAATGCAGACATCATGGAGGATGATAGTTGCAAATTTCGCTTCGACAGGTTATTGATCCAGACGAAAAACATTATTATTTAATTATTTTATCATGAATCCACATGGCTGTCAAAACCATGTGACTATCAATTAGAAATAACAAACTTAATTCCCTACTCGTGGGCAATAGGTTTGTGAAGGTTTCCCCTTGGATCTAACGAGCCGTTTCTGGACGAAGAGATGTTTGAGGTTTTGCGGTAAATTCAAGATGGCCGCCAAACCGTATGACCGCATCATAAGAAATAACAAAACTGAATAAAGGACATCATGCGGAATGTGTGTGTAAAGTTTCGCCTTCAATCTGTTTAGCCGTTTGCTGAGAAGAAGATTTTTAAAAAAAATTCCCAAAACAAGATGGCTGCCGAACCAATGACTATGACGTTCATAATATATTTTTTCTACGGTCAATTGTTGTGCAGATGAGGCTCAGAAAATTTCAGATTTTCCGATGCAGCTGTTGACCTAACGAATTTTTGACCGGCACACCTCTTGACTGATGACCTCACGAAAAATCACCCCTGTTCCCTGAGGCAGCTTATTCAAATGAATGAAGTAAAATTTTTTCCATCGCACCGTTTCAGAGATAACAGTGTCCCAAAGTTTTTCGCGTTTTTTCAAGATTGGCGCCCGTCCACGTGACCTATGACGTCACAATTACCAATTAAGTTTGCTATCAAAAGCATACATACTATGGTGAAAAATTTCGTGTGCGATCGGACTTACCGTTCCTGAAGGAAATGATTTTTAAGGCGAAAGAACCCGCAAATGCCGGCGGAAAAAGACTAAATAATAAATAATAATGAAATAACAGAGAAAAACAATAGGTCCCTGTCAGAATGACAGGACCTAACTAGAACTGCCACTTTATACTGCTGCCAGTGATGGACCGGGATACCCAGACCTCGGCCTTTGATACAACATGAGATACATGAGATGACAAAAAAAATTTATTCTGCTTTAACTTGTTGTAGTCCGAAATGTCTGTTGAAAGTTTCGTGTATCGGAAAAGATGCGTTTTTCTATCCGAGATGGCCGCCAAACACTATGTGACTTATGACTCATAATTTCTAACATGGATGCAGAACATCATGGGGATGACAGTTGCAAAATTTCGCTTCGATAGGTTAAGTTTTATAAAAACCGTTCCAGAGAAAAACATTATTTAATACATTTTTCTTAAATCCAACAGACCGCCAACCCATGTGACTTGTGACGTCATAATTTTGACCATGTATGCAGAATTGCATGGCAGATGGCATTTGCCAACATTCTTGCTTCGACACGTTAAGCGGTATTCCAGAGAAAACATTATTAATATTTTTCTTAAATCCAAACATGGCCTGCCAAACGATGTGACCTATCAATTAGAAATTAACAAACTTGAATTCCCTACTCATGGTGCAATAGGACGTGAAGTTTTCCCTTGATCAGATCAGCCGTTCGGAGAGAAGATGTTTGAAGCTTTTAGGTCAATTAAGATGGCGCCCAAACCATGCTGACCGATCAAGAAAATTAACAAACTGAGAAAGCACCACATGCGGGAATATATGTGTAGTTTCGTCTCTATCTGTCTTTCCCCGTTGCCGTTCTGGAGAGATTTTAAAAATTTATTCATTTTCAATCCCAAGCATGGCGCACGAACCATGTAGCCTATAACCACTTAAATTTAAAATTCGGCTTCCCTATCGGGGACCCTAAACAAGTGTGTAGAAGTTTCATATAAATCGGATAAGGTCCGTTTTCTATCCACGATGGCCGCAAACCATGTGACTTGTGAGTGTCGTAATTTTTACTATGAATGCAGACCATCATGGAGGATGATAGTGAAATTTTCGCTTACCATAGGTTATGTGATTCCATAAGAAAACATTATTAATTTTTTCTTAAAATCCACATGGCTGGCCAAACCATGTGACCTATCAATTAGAATTAAAAACATTATATTCCCTACTCGTGAGCAATAAGGTTTGGAAGTTTCCCCTTGATCCGAGAGCCGTTCTGGAGAAGAAGATTGTTTGAAGGTCTTTAGGCGTAAATTCGACGTGGCGCCAAACCGTGGACCTATCGATTAGAAATTAACAAACTTGTGAAAGAGATGTCTTGGGGAAAGTGTGCGTGAATTTTTGCCTCAATCTGTCCAGCTGTTCTGGAGAAACAAGATTTAAAAATTTATAATTTTTCAATCCAAGATGGCTGACGAACCATGTGACTATGACATCACAAATTTATATTCTGCTTCAAAACGTGTATTGGAACACGTCTGTAAGTTTAGTGTTAATCCGAAAAGGTGTGTTTTTCTATCCCAAGATGGCTGCCACACATGTGACTTGTGATGTCATAATTTTTAGCATGTCTTATTTTAGCACTTCATTATTTAACTCTTACTTCTTCATTTTTTACTCTTATTCTTCATTTTTTACTCTTCTTCTGTCAATTTTACTCTTCTTCTTCTTCAGTAATTTACTCTTCTCATTTTTTACCTCTTCCTTCTTCTCATTCATTTTTTACTTTATCTTCATGATTCCTCCTTCATTATTTACTCTTCTCTCATTTTTTATCTTGTTCTTCATTATTTACTCTTCTCATTTTCTTCTTCTTCAATTTTTACTCTTCTTCTTCATTGTTCTCTTCTTCTTCTTCAGTTTCCTCTTCTCTTCATTATTTACTCTTCTTCTTCATTTTTTACTCTTATTCTTCTTCTTCTTCCATTTTTTTATTCTTCTTCTTCTTCATTTATGACTCTTCTTCTTCATTTTTTATCTCTTCTTCATTTTTACTCTTCTTCTTTTCTTTATTTTACTCTGCTTTTCATTATTTACTCTTCTTTTCTTCAATTATTTACTCTTGTTCTTCATTATTTACTCTTCTTCATTTTTCTCTTCTTCATTTTTCTCTTCTCATTTTTACCTCTTCTTCTTCAGTTTTCCCTCTTCTTCTTCTTATTTACTCTTGCTTCTTCATTTTACTCTTCTTCTTTCTTCTTCATTTTTATACTCTTCTTCTTCATTATTTAACTCTTCTTCTTCATTTTTTACCTTCTTCATTTTTCTCTTCTTCTTCATTGTTTTACTCTTCTTCTTCATTTTTACCTTCTTCTTCTTCACTATTTACTCTTTCTTGTCTTCATTTTTTACTCTTCTTCATTATTTTACTCTTCTTCTTCTTCATTTTACTCTTCTTCTTCATTATTTTTTACTCCTATCTTCATTTTATACTCTGTCTTCTTCATATTTTTACTCTTGTTCTTCATTTTTTCTCTTCTTCTTTTATTTGCTCTTCTCTTATTTATTACTCTTTTTCCTCATTTTATTTACTCTTCTTCATTTTATTACTCTTCTTCTTCATTTTATTACTTCTCTCTTTATTACTCTTCTTCTTCTTTTTATTACTCTTCTTCTTCTTTTTACTTATCTTCTTTCTTCATCATTTTATTACTCTTCTTCTATCTTCATTTTATTACTCTTCTTCTTCATTTATTACTCTTCTTCCTCATTTATTACTCTTCGTCTTCTTTTTATTACTCTCTTCCTCATTATTACTCTTCAGTCTTCTTTTTATTACTCTTCTTCTTCTTTGTATTACTCGTCTTCTCATTTATTACTTTCTTCATGTTTGTGTATCTGCGTGCGTCATGTATACTCTTCTTCTTTTGTTACACTTCTTCATTATTTACTCTTCTAAATTAAAATTAAGACGAGCTCGGCGTTGTCTTCTTCTCTTCTTCTCTTCTTCTGGGAAGACGATCCTTAGGACTCGACTCGCTTCATATAAAGATCCGGATCTCCTTAAATACTAAACATTGTACACATCCTCGCCATGAGGGTTGCCTTTGAGAGCGTCTATCATGAACTTTTAAATATATTCGGACATTTGCTTTAAAGTTTCGAAAAGTTCACGTTTACTATTTAAGATTATTCATTTAATATATTGTAATTTCGTAAATACATTATTTTATTATCGTAAATACACGATATTTCGTAATACGTAAACTTTACAACTGACGGGTCTCGCTATTGGCTTAATCAAGGCACGGACAAAAGTATCGGAAGTTTTGTTGTTGTTTTTTTTTCTTCTATCTTCTCCTCTTCTTTCTTGTTCTTCTTCTGCGTGAAGACAAAACCTTTAGACACGGCTCTTGGACACAATTTGTCCTTGTATACATATGTGCAGGCATGGGGCTAGATATAGTAGCCCAAGTCTTGCTATCGATAGGTTATTGTGGTCCAGAGAAAAACATTATTTAATATAATTATGATCCAACATGGCCGGCCAAACCAGTCACCTATCAATTAGAAATTAACAAAGTTATATTCACTACTCGTGTGCACTACCCACGACCTTCGCCGCCTTTGATACAACATGAGATACATGAGATGACAAAAAAAATGATATTCTTCTTTCAACTAGTATTGGAACATTGTCTTGGAAGTTTCAATGTTAAATCGGGAAAAGGTGCGTTTTTCTACTCCAAGATGGTCGCCCAAAACGATGCTGACTTTGATGTGTTCATAATTTTCTACCATGTATGCAGACACCATGGGGTGGATGACAGTTGCCAAATTTCGCTTCGATAGGTTAAGCCCGTTCCAAGAGAAAACATTATTAATAATTTTTCTTAAAATCCAACATGGCGCCCAAACCATGTGCCTTGTGACGTATAATTTTTACCAATACTAAAATGCAGAATTGATGGACGACGCATTGCAAATTTCGCTTCATATAGGTTAAGCCTTCCAGAGAAAACATTATTTAACTAATTTTTCTTAAATCCAACATGGCTGCCAAACGATGTGACCCTATCAATTAGAAATTTAACAAACTTGTATTCCCTACTCATGTGCATAGGAATGCTGAAGTTTCCCCTGATCAGATCAGCCGTTCTGGAGAAGGAAGATGTTTGAAGGTGTTTAGGGTAAATTCAACATGGCCGCCCAAACCGTATGACCGATTCAATAAGAAATAACAAACTTGATAAAGGACCTCATGGGAATGCGTGTGTAAAGTTTCGCCTCAATCTGTTTGCCGTTCTAGCAGAGAAGAAGATTTTAAAATTTATAATTTTCAATCCAAGATGGCTGTACAACCATATTGACTGTATGACATCATAAGTTTACATCCTGCCTCCTATCCGTAGTGGAATACGTGTGTGAAGTTTCGTGTTTAAATCGATGAGATGCGTTTTCCCTCCAAGATGGCCGCCCAAACCCTAGTCATGACTTGTGACGTCATAATTTTTACTATGAAGCGACATCATGGAGTATGATAGTTTGCAAATTTCGCTCCGATAGGTTATGCTGATTCAGAGAAAACATTATTTTAATATTTTCATGAATCCAACAGGCTGTCAAACCATTTGTGACCTATCAATTTAAAATAACCAACTTATATTCCCTACTCATGGGCAATTAGGTTTGTGAAGTTTCCCTTTGATCTTACGAGCCGTTCTGGAGAAGAAGAGATGTTTTGAAGGTTTTGGGTAAATTCAAGATGGCCACCAAACCGCTTATGATCGATCAATCAAGAAATTAACAAACTTGATAAAGGACATCATGGGGAATGTGTCTGTGTAAAGTTTCGCCTCAATCTGTTTAGCCGTTCTGGAGAAGAGATTTTTTTAAAAAAACATTCCCAAAAACCAGATGGCTCCGAACCAAGTGACCTATGACGTCATAATATTATTTTTTTACCGGTCAATGTTGTGCAGATGAGGCTCAAGAAATTTCAGATTTTCGATGCAGCGTTGCTAACCTAACGAATTTGACGCGCACACCTCTTGACGATACCTCACGAAAAATCACCCCCTGTTCCCCTTGTAGGAGCTTATCAAATGTTTGAAGCGAAAAAATTATTCCATCGCACCGTTTCAGAGATAACAGGAGGTCCAAAGTTTTTCAGTTTTTTTCAAGATGGCCCCGTACACTTGACTATGACGTCACAATTTAACCAATTAAGTTTGCTATCAAAAAAGTACATACCTATGGTGAAAATTTTGCGTGTCGATCGCGAACTTACCGTTCCTGAGAAAAATGATTTTTAAAGCGAAAAAGAACCCGCAAATTGCCGGCCGGAAAAAGAAATAAATAATAAGTTAAAATAATAAGGAAATACAACAGAAGAAAAACAATAGGGTTCCCTGTCAGAATGACAGGGTACCCTAATAAAAAATAACTAATGAAATTAAACAGAAGAAAAACAATAGGGTTCCTGTCAGAATGACAGGGTACCCGTAATAATTATAACTGCTCGGTGATAATAACAACATGATGACATTACATGTAAATCTCTATGTTTCATAACTTCTTGAACAACTGGTTAATTATTGTGTATTTCTTTTTTTTACAGGTGAGTTCCAATGAAACATCTGATAATCATAATGCTATGTCTGCAATTCCTTGGGTAGCGCTACATTCACTAACTTGCGGTAAAGGCGATAGTACAGTATAGATATAGTTAACACGTAGTTCGTATGAACTGAAAAATCATGGATCTTGCCTTTTTGGTAAGCACCCAAGAGAAGGTTTCCCAGAAATGACTTTAATTATGCATTATATGCCAAACAATTCTGATGATGATCTTAAAACAACCCTCTACCAAAGAGGTATAGATTTTTTGTGAATTGCCTTGCGTTACGTTCATGATGAGGTTTATGATAGACTGCACTCAAGTATCAAGATATAGATGCATTTTTGGAGAGAGCACCAAAGTGCTCACAGTCCATGCAGGAGCAGATATACACACAAGGGACATGGAATGCTGGAGACTAAACGAGTCAAACGTAACAATGACCCAGAAATCCAGGAACACAACCACATCAGTAAAACCCAACAGAGCGTTCACCAGTTTGCCTGAAGTCACATTGCTTCGATTGCAAAACAGAACGTGGATTTCAAAGGGTTGAAAGAACTTATCCTTGTGCATACCTTAGAACAGCGGCAGGAGAGCCATCTACTGGAAAAGCTGTTACTTTAGCAAGACCAAGCAATGCTCTTGAAGATTCAACGGAATGCGGAAATTAACCCAATTGACATGATTGCTGCAGATTTCCGATATCACAAATCATGCTTGGACAAATTCATGAAATAGAAGGCCATCGATTCCTTCTTGTTCAAGTCAAAAAACTGCATGAATATGATTTAGCATTTAGACAGTTCCTCTCAGAAATTACATATAGATTTGAATAAACGGACAGGTCAAGCTTTTAAATCACTCAACTACGTGACAAGTATCGTAATCTGTTGAGAAGAAACAAGGTGTTGTAAAATGCTATGCGAGTACGCGGACTGATAGGCTCTCCAAACGACTATTGCGATCTTATTGACCAGCAAATCCAGATTATTCCACAGAAGGGAAAGGCCGTTAGTTTTGCTCAGCAGAACATAACAGTTAGGAGAAATGTGGCTCTTGCAATGGAAACTGCAGGAGGAAGCTGAGAACAATGATGTGCAAACAGAGTCTGGCAGCGTGATTGAAGAGACACCACTTAACCAAAGTGGGACACAGAGTAATTCACAGCATTGGCAAAACATCTACATGGAGAAATGAAGGAGAAAGCCAAGAACAGAGACATTAATGAGAGAAATCAAGTGAGGCATCTCCAACAGAGTCTTAATATCGTTGGCAGATTGAGTAGTCAAAGAAATAGAGATCTTCACAGACTATTGATATCCTATGATGGCAGCATCCAGAAACATTCCAGATGACCTTGTACAACCATCTTGATGGCTTATGACTAACACAGATCATTTCATGCTGCCCTGAAAGTTATGTTCGTCTCAAAGACAGACAAGAAGGGAAGGTCAGCTTCATGGTGTACGACTAAGGTAATGGAAGAACCAACTATTACCTTGTGTTCAAGATGACTACTTCATATGGTCATTGCTACGCTGTTGGCCCACCCGATAATTGATGAAGACGCTGCAGCTGCAACAAAGCGGCATAACATGGAATGGGTTCTATGAACTCCTTTGCGAAAAAAACATTTTCAAGCTTTCATCAGATATGGCCCATTATCCACAGTCCCCAACAGATCCTAGTGCTTGTTCAAGCTTCTCTTGACTACTGGCATTCTCTCCTAACCAACAAGATGCGCAACAGACATCCAAATAATGTAACAGTTGATCAAGCCATCTATCGATATTGTCAAAGGTAACGTCTTTTGGCTGCTCATTCCATGATAGGCCTTTAGACTCTGAGATAGTATACACTGTTCGATCTAAACAATGCAATTCTCTTTGAAATTTTTTTAAAGCAGACATATTAATCAAATTGTTGTATAGCATTTTGAAAACCTTTATTTTAATTATGTTTTTTCTTTCAGGTATTACCAGTTAAAACCCTGAGAAAGTACAGATTTTTTGGTTGTTCCGACTTGAGTGGTTCCACATGCAGAAAACTTCATGGGATGCATTGGCTTTTCATGAAGACTCTGGAATGAAGATATACTCGTGGAAAGTGGAGTTTCAAAAGAGGCACAGGAAATAAAATTATGCCGGAAAGACTACTACAAAGGTACCGGTGCCACTCACTAATGAATGTGAAGTTAATGACCTGGGCACTGGGAAGCATTTGAAGACTGGCTGGAAAATAGCAGATCAGATGACAGTATTGCCAGAACTGTGTGATTCATATGAAACCAGGTTGCTAATGCCTGTGGAGAGAAAAAACAGAACTGCCAGACAGTGCATGGCCCTTGTAAAAGAAGATCTTCCTCTAATATCACAAGCCCGGGGCAACTTCTCAGAAACGATTGGGAGTAACTGCAAGAGTACTGACTATGTACATTAAAATGGTTAATCCTAAACGTTACATACATCAGAGAAGCTAGTCTTTGCAGAGCATATCCAAAGGAGGATGCAGAAGTATGCTGCCATTCATGGTTTCTGCCAAACACACAAGGACATGAGTTTGTGCCACTA
>CM068967.1:25780616-25811060 GCA_035128595.1 Eptatretus atami
GACGGTTCCCTCCCTGAGGGAGATAAGGAGTCCATGGACGATTTCCTCCCTGAGGGAGATAAGGAGTCCATGGACGGTTCCCTCCCTGAGGGAGATAATGAGTCCATGGACGGTTCCCTCTCTGGGAAAGATAAGGAGTCAATGGACGGTTTCCCTCTCTGAGGAGATAAGGAGTCCATGAACGGGTTCCTCTTCTGAGGAGAAAAAGGAGTCCATGGACGGTTCCCTCTCTGAGGAGAATAAGAAGTCCATGGACGGTTCCCTCTCTGAGGGATAAGGAGTCCATGGAGGTCCCTCTCTGAGGAGATAAAGGAGTCCATGGACGGTTCCCTCTCTGAGGAGAGAATAAGGAGTCCATGGACGGTTCCCTCTCTGAGGAGATAAGGAGTCCATGGACGGTTCCCTCTCTGAGGAGATAAGGAGTCCATGGACGGTTCCCTCTCTGAGGAGAATAAGGAGTCCATGGAGGTTCCCTCTTGAGAGGAAAGGAGTCCATGGACGGTTCCTCTCTGAGGAAGATAAGGAGTCCATGGACGGTTCCCTCTGAGGGAGATAAGGAGTCCATGGACGGTCCCTCTCTGAGGGGAATAAGGAGTCCATGGACGGTCCCTCTCTGAGGGAGATAAGGAGTCCATGGACGGTTCCCTCTCTGAGGAGATAAGGAGTCCATGGAGGTTCCCTCTCTGAGGAGATAAGGAGTCCATGGACGGTTCCCTTCTGAGGAGATAAGGAGTCCATGGACGGTTCCCTCTCTGAGGAGATAAGGAGTCCATGGACGTTTCCCTCTCTGAGGAGATAAGGAGTCCATGGACGGTTCCCTCTCTGAGGAGAATAAGGAGTCCATGGACGGTCCCTCTCTGAGAGAGATAAGGAGTCCATGGACGGTCCCTCTCTGAGGAAGATAAGGAGTCCATGGACGGTTCCTCTCTGAGAGAGATAAGGAGTCCATGGACGGTCCCTCTCTGAGGGAGATAAGGAGTCCATGGACGTGTCCTCTCTGAGGAGAATAAGGAGTCCATGGACGGTCCCTCTCTGAGGGAGATAAGGAGTCCATGGACGGTTCCTCTCTGAGGAGAAAAGGAGTCCATGGAGGTTCCTCTCTGAGGAGATAAGGAGTCCATGGACGGTCCCTCTCTGAGGGAGATAAGGAGTCCATGGACGGTCCCTCTCTGAGGGAGATAAGGAGCCATGGACGGTTCCCTCTCTGAGGGAGATAAGGAGTCCATGGACGGTCCCTCTCTGAGGGAGATAAGGAGTCCATGGACGGTCCCTCTCTGAGGGAGATAAGGAGTCCATGGACGGTTCCCTCTCTGAGGGAGATAAGGAGTCAATGGACGGTCCCCTCTCTGAGGGAGATAAGGAGTCCATGGACGGTCCCTCTCTGAGGGAGATAAGGAGTCCATGGACGGTTCCCTCTCTGAGGGAGATAAGGAGTCCATGGACGGTTCCTTCTCTGAGGAGAAAAGGAGTCCATGACGGTTCCCTCTCTGAGGAGATAAGGAGTCCATGGACGGTTCCCTCTCTGAGGGAGATAAGGAGTCCATGGACGTGCCTCTCTGAGGGAGATAAGGAGTCCATGGACGGTCCCTCTCTGAGGGAGATAAGGAGTCCATGGACGGTCCCCTCTCTGAGGGAGATAAGGAGTCATGGACGGTCCTCTCTGAGGAGAATAAGGGTCCATGGAGGTCCTTCTGAGGAGAAAGGAGTCCATGGACGGTTCCCTCTCTGAGGGAGATAAGGAGTCCATGGACGGTTCCCTCTCTGAGGGAGATAAGGAGTCCATGGACGGTTCCCTCTCTGAGGGAGATAAGGAGTCCATGGACGTGCCCTCTCTGAGGGAGATAAGGAGTCCATGGACGGTCCCTCTCTGAGGGAGAAAGGAGTCCATGGACGGTTCCCTCTCTGAGGGAGATAAGAAGTCCATGGACGGTTCCCTCTCTGAGGAGAAAGGAGTCCATGGACGGTTCCCTCTCTGAGGAGATAAGAAGTCCATGGACGGTTCCTCTCTGAGGAGAATAAGGAGTCCATGGACGGTTCCCTCTCTGAGGAGAATAAGGAGTCCATGGACGGTCCCTCTCTGAGGAGATAAGGAGTCCATGGACGGTCCCTCTCTGAGAGAGATAAGGAGTCCATGGACGGTTCCCTCTCTGAGGAGAATAAGAGTCCATGGACGGTTCCCTCTCTGAGAGAGATAAGAGTCCATGGACGGTTCCCTCTTCTGAAGAGATAAGGAGTCCATGGACGGTTCCCTCCCTGAGGGAGATAAGGAGTCCATGGACGGTTCCCTCCCTGAGGTAGATAATGAGTCCATGGACGGTTCCCTCCCTGAGGTAGATTTAGAGTCCATGGACGGTTCCCTCCCTGAGGGAGATAAGGAGTCCAGGGACGGTTCCCTCCCTGGGGGAGATAATGAGTCCATGGACGGTTCCCTCCCTGAGGGAGATATCGAGTCCATGGACGGTTCCCTCTCTGAGGAAGATTAGGAGTCCATGGAGGGTTCCCTCTCTGAGGAGAATAAAGGAGTCATGGACGGTTCCCTCTTGAGGGAGATAAGGACCATGGACGGTTCCCTCTCTGAGGGAGATAAGGAGTCCATGGACGGTTCCCTCTCTGAGGGAGATAAGGAGTCCATGGACGGTTCCCTCTCTGAGGAGATAAGGAGTCCATGGACGGTTCCCTCTCTGAGGGAGATAAGGAGTCCATGGACGGTTCCTCTCTGAGGGGAGATAAGGAGTCCATGGACGTGTCCTTCTCTGAGGGAGATAAGGAGTCCATGGACGGTTCCTCTCTGAGGGAGAATAAGGAGTCCATGGACGGTTCCTCTCTGAGGGAGATAAGGAGTCCATGGACGGTTCCCTCTCTGAGGGAGATAAGGAGTCCATGGACGGTTCCCTCTCTGAGGGAGATAAGGAGTCCATGGACGGTCCTCTCTGAGGGAGATAAGGAGTCCATGGACGGTTCCCTCTCTGAGGGAGATAAGGAGTCCATGGACGGTTCCCTCTCTGAGGGAGATAAGGAGTCCATGGACGGTTCCCTCTCTGAGGGAGATAAGGAGTCCATGGACGGTTCCCTCTCTGAGGAGAGATAGGAGTCCTGGACGGTTCCCTCTCTGAGGGAGATAAGGAGTCTGTGGACGGTTCCCTCTCTGAGGGAGATAGAGTCCAATGGATGGGTTTCCACACTCTCTGAGAGAGATGAGTCCATGGACAGTTCCCTCTCTGAGAGAGATAAGGAGTCCATGGACGGTTCCCTCTCTGAGGGAGAACCTCACGGACCGACCACGTTTCCTCTATTGGAGGCTCCCGTGGACGACAAGGTGTTCACTTTGTGATCGCAGATATTGGTTCACGAGCGCCAGCCAGAGTGACCACTATTTCGTTATGTGTGTGTGTGTGTGCAAAAATTAAAAGGAGAAAATAATTATTTTTTGATTTAACCCAATGATTACTTTACAGATTGAATTAGGAAATGAATGTAAAGGTATGAAGGGTGAATAAATTTCTTAAAAGGGAAAAGAATCTGAAGTATTAGAGAAATGTTCAAAGGATTAGTTGTTATATATATTTCATGGATTGATTTCACAGGGAATATTAACCCAAACAAAGATATTGTAAATAAAATATGGATTATTTGCAATTAACTGACTTAGGATAAATGAGTTTCTTCTAAAAAAGCAAAGCCGGAGCCAAATGTAATTACATAAGGCTGTTTTCCCCCCAAATATATAAAATGAATATTTTTAACAAACCCTTTGGGAAAATAAGATAAAATTTATAAAAATCATAAAAATCTCCCAAATTCATTTAAGATGCTCATGTTGGTTAAGTGGATGTGGAAAACCCTGCTTACCTTTTTATAAAGATGCTCTCACATCCAAATTTTTTTAGAATTAAGATAATTAATAATTTTACCAAGTGGGAGTTTTTCAAAAACCAGTTAAATACTCCTCCAAGGTTTTTTAATGCTGGATTCAAAAAGGAAGAATTAATTTTTCGGTTTTTTTAACTCTAAAAACTAAATGATTATACATTGAAGGATATAATACAACTATTTGTGATACACCAGAGATGTAAAAGAAATAAAACGATATTGTATCTTAGTGTAATCGTGATATAATCTCCCAAGATTTGGGATATAAAAGAATTCGTAATTTTGTGATTGTGTTAACAGAGAAACAAACGGCTAAATGGAACAGCTACTACCAAGAGGGGCTTCTTATTGTAATTGTATTATTTAGTCCTCGTAACTTTAACTTCTCCCCTCGTTATCAGAAACAATGCTAATACTTTTTTTTTTCAAATCAGTTAAATTCAATAGATTATTAACAATTTTTGGAGAGACCAATTGTTTCTCATTATGTAGTAAAAGGCAAATTTGGGGATTCATGAAAACACCGACTGAAAATATATATAATATATTTGTTGTGAACAAGATGGAGATATTAATGATATTTTTTTCAAATAATAAATGGATGCGAAAGGAAGGCAAGAAGATTTAGGGAAACAGAGTTGTTTTTCAAAGTTGTAAAAAAACAAAACAGGGAAGATATAAGAGAGGGCACTACGGTGAGAAAGATTTGAAAGAAATTTTGTAGTCATTATTTTTTACCATTTTAAAAAAAAAAACTTCCAAGAAAAATTATAGTGTTTCAACCAGTTCACAATAAAAATATCTCCTTAGAAAAGCTCAATGTTAAAAGATTTCAGTCAATGAGGAGAATTAAAGAGCAATTGGAGATTGAATATGAGATGAGGATTATTTTAACAAATGGAGGTTTGAAGCCTGATTATTTGTGTGATGCTCTTCAAAACATGATATTTTTTAGAGCGGATTAAACACAAAGCAGGGCTCATTCACAGAACAATGCCATTTTATCTTGTTTTCACGAAGGTATTGAATGATTTATTTGGATGTTAAGGTTTTGAGTTCTGCTCGACCCACACTGTAAAACTATCGAATTAATTTTGTTTTTTCTCACAAGGATTGGAAGACAGGTTCAACTGTGAGGGTGAAATCAAAGTATATTGGATAAACCATTGGGATAATGAGAAATAATGTGATGATAGTATATCTTGATCTTGTTTGAGAAACTCTGTTGATTATTAGGTTATCTTTCTGGTAAAGTAAAGGAGATGAGAAGGCTGAAACTACATTATTTGGTTTAAGTATTCCTTGGTTAGGTGTTTAGTTTTTTTCAAATGAACATCCTTAGTTTTAATGACTGTTATTCGTGGGGTTGTTAGGGGGGCAGTAGAGGGCTGGAGAATAAAATTGTTTTAAAATGAGCATAGGCCATTTTAACCAGTTGATTTCATGGATATAATTAATATATATATATAAGAACATTTTATTCCATATTAAAATAGTGAGAAAGCAATCCTTGTTTTTAAAATATTTCAACCAACAAGGACACAACATCTTTTCATTCCATACCACTAACAACTTGACAAAAAAGAATATGGGCCATTTTATTTGGTTAGGAACTTTATAATACTTATTTAATAAATCTAACTGATAAAAATGAAGTTTAGTGTTTAAATCGGAAGTGGATCAGATAAAGTCTACGGAGCATTATGAGATTTCTAATATTTGAATTGTCCCCAGTCTTTGAAAAGAAGGGTGATGACACATATATTGTATAGTATTCAACTATTAATACGATTAAACTTAAAAATTAACTAACTCTACAAGGTTGATTTTCACAATTGATATTCTTTAGAGAGTTTTGGGTTTCTCAAAAGATTGAAACTAATGGACGTTTTAAACAGTGTAATGTCATTCAAATATTTCAGGAATAATTCGGGGTATTAATTCATGTGATTTGATTGATGGTGCTTATAATGATGGAATAAAAAACAAAATACAATATTTTCATTCAGCAGCAAAATACTCCAAACCAATTGTTATATAAATTAATATGGACCAAATTTTGGTTTATTCTTTCTAACTGTGTCAGGAAACACTAACCGAGTATACATTTAAGAGGATAACGAGATAATGTATGATTTTTTTTAATGGGAAGAGTTATATCTGAATTCACATACGTGAGTTTTCCAATACTAATAGATGGTTATTGTGAGGAACACGAGATTGGGGAAAATATAAAATTTACAGGGGATGGGATTGTTCCTTTCCCATACCTAGGCGAAGTATGTTTTGGTAGAGGATACTTAAAACTATGAGACAAGGGGTGTCGGCTATTCGAGGAGATGGGATTTGATACTTCTATGGGTTATGGTTTAACTATTCTAACATAAAGATATTGGGTTTCAAGTTCTGCTGTGGGTATGGTAGGGTGCTATAAGTATAAGATGCAAAGGAATTCATAATTAAGCAATAAAAGAATTACAAGGCAAAATGTTGTTCAGAAGAGAATATTGAATACTTGGATCAAGTACGGTTTCAAAAGTTTTAACCACTTTTTTTTTCCCTAAATAAATAAAGTATGGAAGGCAATTGATGTATTATGATTTGGATGATATTATATTATTAAACCCTCATAAAAGAAGATTATTTCAAAGGTAATGCATAATGGAAAGCTGAAACTCATGGTACAAAAGTTTTGATATAATCAACCAAACTATTTGATCTATTTCCGAAGGTTTTTGTTGTGTAATTTAATTCACTAAGGATGGGAATAAAAACGACTAAAAACTTGTAAATGATTTTTTCTGGAAAATGTTTGATAAGTGTTCGTTTGTAATTGGAAAAGAATTGAAGGGCGGTTGAATTATGTCTTCTGCTGTATTTGAATGATGAAATATTTTACCACTATAATTCATTTCGTATGATAGAAATGGGGACGGGGGTGTTCGAGTCTTATTTCTGATTGTAACGGGACAAACTAGACCTGGATATAATCAAGGAAAGAGAATGTTAATGATGAAAAGCAGGTAATAGTTTTTACCTGTGGAAGTTTCTTAAAGTCTTATTTTGGATTTTTGTGATCATGATAAAGTTGTATGGTTTAATTGAATTTCAACTACAGGAATGATAATGAAAAGATTCCTTTCTTGGGTGATTGTAGTGCTTTTGGTGATAGAAAGAATAATTTGTATTGGATGAATGAGGTTGGTATATTTAGGTGATATACTTATCTTAAAAAGAAGAGTGTTGAATAGAAAGACTTAACTCAAGACCACTCGGTGTATCATACCCTCAAAACGAAGATGTCAACACCGTTAATCAACTAAACAAAACCATTACAACGTGGAATTGGGTGTTTGAAGGAGCCACGATATCTGTGGATCATTTTTAAAAAAAAGGGCAGAAGCCCGAGTGATTACTGCGAAACTGTAAAGAATATGATTGAGTGATAATGCTAAGGGTGAACAAATTCGGTGTTTTCTCTAGATTGGAACATTTTATATTTTTACCAATAGATTGGAAAATTATTTTGGGCAAAAAATGATTTTGCCTGCGCAATACAAGTCTTAACCTTTAATATTAATTTTTTTTTTTTCTTTTTTTCTTTAATACAAAGGTGTGTGGAAGTAATTGGAAATAAAGAACTATTTGGGAAATATGACAGATTTAAAGTTGTATAACACCCAATTATGCGTTTGCCTGAGGCGTCAAAAGGAAATATAAGTCAATGAGTGGAATTATTCTAATACTTTGAAAGAGGGGAGGTGAAAGAAGTTGATACATATTGTTTGCTTTTGGAAGAAGAATTCAGATTAATTACAGATAATGGTGTTTATGATTAGTTCCCCAACAAGTAATTTTTTCTGTTAAAATATGAGTGGAAAGTACGACTGGGGTATATGTTTATTTTAAAATAATCTTACATAAACATATTTGTGTTCACAAAATTTCAAAAGCCTTGTTGATTTAACCCCGTTTACAATTCGAGAAAAGGAGAGTAAGAATTGATGTTTTTGCTCACAAAGAGGACAGGTTAAATCCTTGATGATTGGCTCCTTAACATTAAAATGACAAAACAACATGTTGAAAAAAATATTTCATAAGAGAGCCCGAGTGGGGGCGGGGGGGTGGAGCGGAACGGGTTACGGACGGGGACAGAAAAGGGGAGGAGGTGGAGAGGTCGGGGACACCAGCACGGAGTGGCATGGGGGGGGAGGGCGACGGGACAGCGAGGGCGGTGGGGGCCGGGTTGAGAGGCGTGGGCCGGCGGAAAAGTGGGCAGGCGGGACGCAAGAGGGGCAGCAGGACCAGGGGTAGGACAGGGGGGACGGGGGCGAAAGGGTAGGCGGGGGGCGTCTGGCAGTTCCATTTCTCAAGTGTATCAGAAGAACATAAAGTGGTATGGCTATCGAGCAACAGGATCTACTATTATGGAGAACACATATCAGGCAACAGAAGAAATATGCATGTTGAGGAGATCAAGAAAGTTATATGGCTAGCAGATGATAAACCATTCCAGTTGTAGAACCAAGTGGATCTGCTCAATATAGCAAACTGGTGGAAGGCTGCTTCAAAGAACTTGGTCTGCTCAAGCTAAGGGCATGGAAGCATTATGAAGAGAACAGGTGGCTCAAGTAAGATCGAAAACTGAAGTGGTAATTTTCCTAACAGAAGAAAACAACCATTCAAGGAAACAGGTTTCAATCAGGATCTATCAGATGAGACTGCATTACACGATGTGGTTTTTAATGAGAAATGCTGACCAGTCACAAGCCATGGAGATTGCGAATTTTCCCATGAGTGGGACAGACTAAATCATCATCTCCTGTTTGAGGTATGCCATGCTTAGCACAGGGTTTTGTATGCGCAAGGAGGCAACAAGTCCTGATTTCTGGCAAGTGCTAATGCTGAAGCTGAGGCAGGATGTTGTTTTACAAGCTGCCATCGATTCCAAGAGTGAGCTTATCCAACGTTTTTTGTAGACACAATGGTTTGTAAATAAACAAATGGGTTGACAAACATTTGGTGACTTCACCAGCTGTATCTTCGCAAGCTTCCTGCAGTTAAACTGAAATTGCAACTGTGTCAACATCATGGTGATTCGGGTATGATTGATGGATAGCCAACTTTTAAAGGGTGATGAGCGGCAGCGGAGGGAAACCAGACAGACAGGCAAGATAATTCTCACAATCCAAGAGTGTAGACTCCTGACTGGAATTTACTCATGAAGAATCCAAGAAATAAAGGCTAAATCTCAAATTCATTGCACTTCCTTTGTGAGAGTCTGAGCTATTGCGCGGATGAGTGACCATCATAATCTTGGTGGTAATGATGGAAGAACAAAGGTCACACTCTTAACCTTGTGAAGAAGGATGAAGAGGAGACCAGAGGTTATTGGCTCATACTTGCGTATCGTGTGAATATCTTATCACCAATCTGAGCTATGTGGCATGCAAGAAGTAAGACATAATTTATGCTCTGTATATATCACTCTACTGCTTTAACACATGCAGAACTCTGGATATAAGGCATAAGAATAATACTACCTATTCCTGGAGTGGTAGAAGGTTGAGCAAGAAGTCCAGAGATCCTCTTGATGTCGCAGCTAAACTTCTGTGCAATATGTGTTGAGTGGATGTGACAACACGTGACTACCCATTCAGAAGGGGAAAAGAGAGCTAACACAGGTTTTCTCTGGGACTGATAGGAAGTCCTTCCCCTTGTTGATTTTGGGAAGATATGAAATGGCAGCAACAAAGTTCATTGATGAGGCCAGAGTCAACTGGATGCTCTGTATGGCCAAACAGGTGTTAGCTGTGTGGTACCCTCAGGCACATATGTTTGTCTCTTCAAAATTAGACTTAGGTCCTGCCAGCAACTGAGAAGATGCGTTTTTACTTCAGTTTTAAGAGGCAATGTGTATTAATTGGGCTTCTGTATAAGACGTGCACATCTTCTGAGTCTCAGTGACGCGAGCACTTCGCGCACAACATTTAGGCAGAACCTTATCAATGGAAAACTGTTCCAATTTTATGTTCTAAGCCAGCCACCAAACATAGACAAACATGTGTCTAGCGATGTCCAAATCATCAAAAATGTCTGAAACTAGATGTTCATTGGCAAAAAGGCTGCTCTGTGCCTTCTTGCTTGTGTGACATGCATATGGCCTTGTCAGAGAGGTTCATGTGGTAGAGTTTTTCAGAGAGTGACTTTCCTCTGAAGATGTTTATGTCACAATATTGTGAACTGTAAGAACAGTTGGCATATAACGTTGTGAAAAATTATGTGGTTGGTGTTTATTATAAATCTGTAAGTGTAATGCATAATAGTAATTTTTTTTTTTCCTTTAACAGGGATACGTCATGGCAGGGTGCTGAACGCGTCATTTTATTCTCTTTTATTCCTTAGCGCAGGAGGCTACTCCACTGCTTTTTATCACTTTTTAACACATCCTGCTGGGTGCGATTTATTATGTCAGCTAATTTACTGTACTAGGACGTGCCGTTAAAAAAAAAAAAAAAAAAACTTCAAAACCGCGGAGCAAGAAACAGAAAGAAACAACCGTTTATCAGACTGAACGTGGACCGGCCTCATTGATTGAACACCAATGAGGAGGAGGCTTGCACAAGCCGAGTGAGAGGAGAAAGAAGAAGGTCAAGAGTGCAAGTATGGAGACAGAAAAAAGCTCAAGAGAGGGAAGGAGAAAGGGAGGGCAGGAGGGCACGAGCAGAAACGGGAGAAAAACTCAGAGTGAGAGGAGAAGGGGGAGGACAGAAGTGAGAAGGGAAACATAAAAAGACTAGATCTGGGTGAGGCGAAATGTGCTGGGGGGGGGAGGGGGAGAGAGAGAGAGACCGTCGAGAGCGTCGAAGACATAGACATAGTCGGCGGAGGAGGGCATGTGGAAGTCCAGAACAGGATTTTGGTTTGTGGGAGCTATTGGATACTGGGGCCATGCAGAAATGGAGTTGCTTGCAGCCAGCATATCTGTGACGCCGAGAAGACTTGCTACTGGTCTGGGTACCGTCAGGGACGTGGGCTGCGTGTCGGCCATTTGCGCCACCTCGTATGCCATTGCCCATCATCTTCCCATTCTCTAGTAAGTTTTGGCGGAGGCAGCACCAATCGGCTGTGGAGGTGAGGGAAGAAAAGAAAAGACCTACCATTTTATTTTTTCTCCGTACTTTACTTTTCTTCTCAAGTTTTTTTCTTGTCTTCTTCTCCCTGATTGAATGATGGCCTCGTCTTTGTGTAAATAAGATTGTCAAAGAAGAATGTGTTTCAGCAATTGCTCTTATATGCTTTTGCTTTTTTTTCTTGTAGACGCTAGTTTTAAATTATTGCTTTTTTTTTTGTAATAAATAATTGTTTGTGGATATTTCCAATCTGTCTTGGTGTCCTTTCCTCATTGGTCGACACAGTGTAAGGGAATAAGGTTAGACGGCGAAGTTGTACCACTGATTTGCTTCTGTTAGCCTTTGCTCATCTATCTGTTCCGCTTGGCAGAAGATCAGGCGGTGTGGACCGAGAGTGTGGCCTCTAGTTAAGGCTAGGTCACATTTGCTCTACGGCGGGATCGGCGGGCCGTACGCTCTGATGAAAACGTGCGGCGGCCGCAGAGAACTGAGGTGGCCTCAGGGAGTGCCCTACGGTTTTTTTGGCTATATTTTTACAGGCGTGGGTGCCGTGGAATTATAACGAGGAGTTATAACTTTTTTCATTTCTTACGTTCGCCGTAGTCAATTCGACAAGCTTGCGTAGATATGCTTCCACGTGACGTAAAGTAGGGCGTACGGTGGGTTGGCGTTATTCGTCGCGGCTGCGTAAGCTCTTATCAATGAGAAATGATTTTCCAACCCCAAAAAATTACGGCGACCGCAATATTTCCACGGTCGCCGTGCGTGGCTTGGGTCTGTTTGTGACTCCCTGCGGGCAACGCAGGTGCGCACGGTTCCCTACGCCGCCGTGCCCTACGTACGGCTCGTGCAGTCTGCGTCGACCGTAGGGTCACCGTGCACTACTGCTAGAGATCGGAGTAATAGGTGTTTGCGCTAGTAAACGTGGTGCCCCAGATCGCAATTATTCGTTCCAGGAGGCTGTTCGGATTGCAAAAAGTTCGGAATTCCAAAAATATTTTCCCAATAAGAAATAATGGAGTGAATTAATTCCGTTCGTAGACCAAAGAAAACCACTATCAAGACACTTTAAACTGAAATTACCATGTTTAAGGTAAAATAAGATAGAGTAAATGACCTTCGGTGGCGGTGTATTGTTGTAAACTGGTAGCAATACCACAATCAAGGTCCACACCGCTCGAGCTCCGCCTGGGTTCGTATCGGCTCGCGATCTGCGAAAGGCGCTGCCCCCAGGGCAGCTCATCAAACATGATGCCCGCAGAACCACAATCACACTTTCCATCAAACGCATGCGGGCTGACGTAATCCTGGTATTCAAAATTACAAACTGGTTTTGCTGTGAAATTCAATCCTTGCCGGACAGTGCGCGGTCAACGACGTGATCAAGGCGATTGCTTTTTTGTTATTATTAAAACACAAGATGAATTAAAAAAACAAACATCACAATGAAGGTGAAACACGAGGTAAGGCCTAAGTCACATTTGGGCTCGCGCGACAGGTTACAAAATGTACGGGCACTAGCAATTATAAGCGGTCCGCAGTATTTCACGGTCACAAATGTAGCAGTCATATGTTTTTAGCAGCGCGTCGCGTAGCGAAGCGAGAACGGACGTCCGTCTCGCGTAGCGGAAGCTGCTCATAGGAGCTAGGCGTTTGGTTTTTCTTCTTCTCTTCTTCTTTCTTCTTTTTCATTGTGAAGACAAAACCTTAGATTCTTTGGACTCGCTTTATATTAAAGATCCGGATCGCCTTAATACTGAGCACATGTACACTCCTCACAATAGACGGTGCCTTTTGGAGACGTCTATCATTGGAACTTTTAGGGATAAATTGGCATTGCTTTTAGTTTCGAAAAGTTGGACGTTATATTTAAAGATATTGGCCATTTATGTAATTTGTAATTTCGTAAATACATTATATATTTCGTAATACAGGCGATATATCATAAATACGTAAATACATTATGACGGGTTTCGCTATTGGTTAAATGAAAGGCGCGTGAGAAATATGGAAGTTGTCTGTTGTTGTTTTTAAACAAAATATTGGTTTTTTTTTTTTTATGCCGACAGAACTTTAGGTTTTGGACGCTGCTCTTGGCACATTTGTCTTGTATTTTTCGGGTAGCGCGGCGTATTTATAATATGTGAGACCGAAAACATGGGTGTGCATACCGTCTTTGATTTGATGTCGCCGGTGACCTTAAGGGGTTCCTGCGGCGGCCATAGAATTTTGAAGGCAGAGCAAGGTGCCCGAAAAGGGCGACCACAGGGGGAAACTAAGCCGAACGTGCGGCAGACGGACGGTAACGAATGTTAATTTTTTTATTTTTTTTTACCAGTTCTTTTGTTTCCGGCTTGTCGAATTCTACCGGCGAACGTAGAAATGAAAAAAGTTATAAACTCCGCGTTATAGATTCAAGGCGACTTACGACTGTAAAAATATGCTAACGGCATTAGGGCCACTGAGGCCACTAGTTTCTCTGCGGACGGCCGCAACGTTTTCTGTCAATTCAAGAGGGCGTACGGCGCCGTATTGCCGTAGAGCAAATAGAGGACTGAGGCCTAAAGGATGATCGACACACGAGAGATGCTTTACGAGGGACTTCACCGACGAAACTGAATGACAAAGCGGAGAGATGCGGCTCGAACGGTGGGGGAGACACGTGAACAAAACATGAACGACTACGTGTGTTCGGTTTTTTAAATGTATTAAGGTTTTTAGGGCAAATTTTCTCGAAAAAATTGTTTCGCATTCCAATTTGTTCAAACAATGGGGCGTTCGGGGATTCTGGGGGCACCACGGTATGATTATGAGTTACTAGTATATTCAGTATATATACTTGGTAAATATTTTTATTTTCAGTAAAAAAACTGGTATTATATTCACTCGTTCCGGTCCGTCTGGCCGCACGTTGTTCTTAGGGCCCGCCTGCGGTCGCTGCGTCGCGTTGCGGGCACCTTGCGTCTGCTCAAAATTCATGGCCGCCGGCGACGCCGTAAGGTCAAACCGTGCGGACATCAAATTCAAGACCGTATGGGGCCCCACGTTTTCGGTCTCCACAATTTATAAATACGCGTGCGGCTTACCCGAAAAATAAAGAACATGTGACTGCTACATTGTGGTTGACCGGGTGGAATATGCGGCCGCGATGTTGCTAGACTGGCGCAGATTTTGGGAGACGCCGGCGGAGCCGTGGCAATGTGACTAGGCTAAAGTGTGTGCAAGATAAGATTGAGATTAATAATTTATATACATATTGTTAAGAAGGATGTGGCATTGAAGGCCAACCCTGTACTCACTGGTAGTTCAAGTCAAGCGCTACGGCTGTGTTAAGAATTAAAGCCCGTTGGAGCCACCGAGTTATCTGCGGTCGGCGGCTCAGAACCAGGTGTCGGGAAAAACTCGAGTGCTTCCCTCGTGGCGAGCCCGCGAACCCAGGCTTAACAGTATACACTCCGATTGTCAGGAGACATATTTGAAAGTATTGTATTAAATAAATTTATAATTATACGTTTCCAGGGTACTTTTGTCGAGGAATGGATTCTGACCATATTTAGACGATTCAGTACTTATAGATTAGTAAACGCCTGTTTTTAAAAAATTATTTTTACCCTTATTCAATCGCTCGAATTTTGTTAATTTTTTTGTTAAGACACAAAAACGACCACTTTCTGAACTATTGCATTTACCTGGCACATGTGATTGTATTTTATTTTTAATTATACCGAAAGACAGCATAAACAGCCAAACACGTGTTCACGCGTGGAAACATTTTATCAGATGGGTTTTTGGGGGTGATAAATAAATATGATTGATGATGATTAAACTGGTATAAATGAAAATTTAAACCTGACAGAATGTTCAATATGAATATGATTCTTTTAAGTAATGTATCCATTTGGAATTACATAAATTATTTCTCTCTGTATGGAAAGATCACTTATATTAATGTGTAAACGATTGAACTTGGTGCCAGTAAGATTTGTATATAAGAAGAACTGCTATCATTTAAAAGCTATCTAAAGGAATTTTAAAAACAGACACAAACAATTTGGAATGTGGTTTGAGAAGGTGTTCAGATGTATTCACGAACTCTGGTGCGCCTGCAAATAATATATTGTTAGAATAACTGATAACCATGCGCACTCATCCATGTCAGGTCGGTAAGTTAGTTATTGCGGTAAGTTGTACTGTGTAGGACGGTACCCGTCCTTTTGTTTAGTGGGAGGATTAAATATGTGGCGTGTGACGGCTAGTTAGGTTATATAATCTCATTTGCATGCTATCATTCCATCTGCACAACCCCCAGGCCCATCATGCTCACACGCCGTTGGCTCTCGTATTGATTTGGCGAGAGGGGGGGGGCCTCACTGTTTCGGGTGCTCGGGCCCCACAAACGATAGTTTTTGTACGGTGGGCTTTTAGGGAGACCCTCTTGCTCTCAGAGCGGGGCACGTGGAGAATATTGCGGTCTCCTTGCAAGGGGCACGGCTCCACCCCAGTAGGGTGCGGCCGTAGGCAATAGAGGACAGACACGCGAGATGATTCTCGCAGGCCCTCCCGTGGTGGGAGGAGATATATCTCGGAGACTCGGAGCGGTGGTGTTGGTGGCGTTTGGCGTGGAGAGCTGTTCGGCGTGCGGATGGAGCAGCATAGTTTGTGTCACGGTGGCTGAAGAAACCAGTTGTTCACTGGTGGCTGAGGAACCAGTTTGTTCACGGTGGTGAGGAACCAGTTTTGTTCACGGTGGCTGAGGAACAGTTTGTTCCGGTGGCTTGAGGAACCAGTTTGTTACGGGCAGACCAGTTGTTCACGGTGGCTGAGGAAACCAGTTTGTTCACGGTGGTGAGGAACCAGTTTGTTCACGGTGGCGTGAGAAGCCAGTTTGTTCACGGTGGCTGAGAAAGCAGTTTGTGTACGGTGGCTGAGGAACAGTTGTGTTCACGGTGGCTGAGGAACAGTTGTTCAGGTGGCTGCATTGACGCGAGAGAGTTCTTTGCTTGGTTTGACCCCGACTATTACCAACCGATCGTCGCACAGAACCACGAGTCCCCAACTGGTGCGACTGGGACGCAGGCCGCGACCATTGGCAGGTGCGCAGCACACGATATCCCCCTTTCCCGACGGCAGGTACATCGGACTCTGACCCCAGCTCGTCTCTCCTCTCTCTCATCGGCTGGAGGGTCAATAAAGAACTCGGTTTCTTTTTTTTGGTGTGTGTGTGACTGCATGTGGGCCGTCTTTTAAGTAGAAATTGTATAAATGTTTTCGTTCATGTAAATTCTGCATATCATTCAAGTCTCGCCTTTCTGTCTTTGATTTGCTGTAAATGAATTTATTAGAATGAACCAGTCTGTTCCGTCCCCTTATTTGGTCACATGGTTGTATCTGAGTTTAACACGGGGTTTCATCCCGGTAATCGGTACATGTAGCCGGAAGTCCAGGGCAGGCCCGCTTGACTGCATTATCGAGGCGGAGTTGGTGGTGGAAGTTGATACTTCTAAAGTAAATGGGAGATGTGGGTTAGTAACCTCTAAGTGGTTAGAGTAAATGGGAGCTTGTGCTGTATGTTAGACAGAGGGCCATTTCCCGTGGGCTGCCCAGATGGAGGTCGGTTAGAGCCTCGGGAGAAAGGTGGGGTAAGTGTTGTCGCGGAAAATGGGCCTTAGTGGTTTGAAATATAGATTTAGTGCACCAGATCCTTGAAATGTGTTTAGCCAGGTGTTTGGTTATAATCGGACGTACATGTGTGTCGGGAGGTGTAGCAGGCTGTCAGTTTCATACAGGTGTGTAGCCGAGAGGCGTTTCTTATTTCCTTCGCCTCGGAGTCCTAACTAGCCCAACCAGCGGCCCTGACCGAATCAGTCACAAGACGTGTCAGCAACCCTTGGCGGAGAGTGGTTGCAAACTCGAACGATGGACAATCAGTTGTCCCCGGGGTGGTCCGAAAAAGCCCACCCAAAAAGGCAGAGAGGAACTGCTTTGGGTCCGGTCTGCGATCTGCTTCGTGAGGATGGCTATGACGTGGCTGTTCCTCCTTGGCCATGGGATCACATGCAGGTCATTCCCGGTTCTATCCTGAGTCCAGCTACGGGCCTCTGACTGTCCTTAACTCCCTGGCACGGCTCAGATACGTCTTTCTTCCTCGTTGATCGGCCTGCGGAGCCCAACACCGGTTTGGCCTTGTCTGGTGTACAGGCCAGGCTGGATTCGCATACTGGACTTGTGAAAAACAGCTGAAAGCACATAGATCTGTTCGTTCTTTGTGCCGTCGCTTACAGGGCTTGGACGCGCGAGGCGCATGCGTGGGGATGCGCCGACAAAGACGACGTCGCCGGCCATCTTGCACGCGGAGATGTGCGGCGCAGTGCGAAGAGTACGGCGTGATCTTCCCAGCGGCATGCGCGCAGCGTGCCATTAGAGTACGCGGCCACTTGCCACGGGAGGCATGCGTGTAAGCGTGCCGATAGGAGTAGCGGCCCCATCTTGCAACTCTGCATGTCGAGCTGGGCGTCAGATCCAACACGCATTGGCTTGTACGAGCCGCATTCGTGCCTATCGACAATTTCCTCCGTCATGAGGACACAAGTATTCCGTGTTCTTGGTATGCATGTTGTCCAGGCTAGGTTTTTTGCTTTGGGCCTCCCTTCGACCGTATCCGTAGCTCCCATAATAAATATAGACATCATTGCTCTATTTCATATAGATGAATGATAACGATATGCGTGATGTTTGCTTTGTAGTGTTTTTCCCCGATGTGTCCCAATAAATCTGGCTGATTCATACGAAATTTGCCGCTTGAATTTATTGTGCCGACGCTGATAACAATCGCTCGATTTTATTTAAAACCAAACTGGTTACGGACTGTGGCAGACTTCGTTCGGTCTTGATCAAACCCAGTCTGTAGCCGGGGTGTATATCCAACTGGCAAGGCCAGGGGTAACTTTGGTTCGTGATCTGAAGGCGCGTGACATCCGAACTGTGCCGAACTGCCGGCGTTATAACCCCTGAGACGGGCGTGTGCGGTTAAGCGTGCGAATCTTAACAGTATTCAGGGCAAGACATGAGAGTGAGGTCCGATTTCAGGAGGTAGATTTAGGAGGGGATGATTGACTGAAGGTGCAAACAAAAGAAGAATAATGAATGAAAGATGAAGAATATTGAAAATGGGAATTTTTTAATTTGTTGATCGAGATTCGGTTTTAATACATTGTAAGATTTGATGAGTGGAAGAATTGACAGAGTGGAGAGGAACGTTGTAACAAGATGGAATTTTAGATACGGGATGAAGAAGGGTCAAAATTGAACACAAGATTGAACGAGAAGAACGGCAAAGAGGGGAAATTGAACATCATTGTAAGAGACAGTTTGTTTTGTTGTTGTTGTTTGAGAGTGAAGGAAGCGGGGGGAAGAGTGAAGGAAAAGTTTGAAAAAAAGGTTGTGAAAGTCTGTGGTGTAATAACCTTCAAGAGTGGGAATGGCGGGGCAGGAAAGAAGAAGAAAGAGCAGTAACAGAAGTCACGTGGTTACGTTGGGGTTTAAGGTGAGATAGGGCAAAGGTTTTTTGTTTTGTATTTTTTATATTTTAAGACATGAACAGAGGGTATTAGTTGGGAGGGATAGATGAGGGTGGAGAAAATAGAAACTGATGGTAATGAGGAGAAAATACATAACAAACACGATCGAGACATGACGGGGGGAAACCTGACACATGACAACTACGACAAAAACTCACAAATGGCACAAGTTTTGAAGCAACCGAGACGAGGAACACACAGTAAATCACGGAGCAAAAAATGAAGTCAAAACGCGATGAACGAACGACTGGAACCTTATCTTTAAGAAAGTCAGCAGAGACTCCTGGGAGAGAACCAACCGTCTCTCAAAAACCCAGTTGTGCATTGGTGGGTCGATACCATTTATAGGTGACCGGTCATTTGTTATTGCCATCGGCAGTTTGTTATTGCATCATCAGTTTGTTCATCTCTTATTCTTAGTTCCTCCATTGTGAATATTTCCCTTGGACGATCTTGTATATTTTTTAGTTCAGTGTTGCTCTATTAATTTATACCTTTATAAGGGCTGTCTTCAGAATCTGTTCCTGGTGTCGCACTTCCTTTTCTCACACTTTTTGTTTGGAATACCCATTGTCCATACTCAGGTCATTTTTTCCTTCTTTGTGCAGTTTTATTTTTAGCTGATTTTCCCTTGGGTTCGATTTAATGTCTTCAATTGCTTGTTGTCTGCTTTGTCAGTTATTTCCTTTATTTTTTCTGGGTGAACATCTTTCCTCATTTGATGCTGTTGAATTGAATTTCGATCATGGAACACCTTCAGCTTGGCTTGATGGCTTTGTTTGTTTTAATTATGTTCATGAATTTTCTCCTCACCAGATTGGTCCGCCCAGCTTCGTGCGTTGAAATCCAGACTTTGCAGTGGAGGATGGATTTCCTTCTTCTCTAACTCACGCTTCTGTCATATATTGGTTACGGTTCTGAAACTGCTGCCTCTAAGACAATGGCAACCCAACATAACATAGATCCCCAGACAGGTATTCATCATATTCGTGAGTCAGAGACTTCCCACTCATGTTCTAATGGGTTAAAGGACGAAGTGCATTGCGTGGGCTATAGCGAGGTCTATTTATATCTTGTCTTCTTTTAATCTCATTTCATTCCACCCTTCACTTTTTTACCCTGAAACAAATCAAAGCAGCAGCACGCACCAGAGCCGCCTGTGAAAATCACAATGATGAAAATTTTTGAAAATCAAATGCACAACAGAGCTCAAGTGAGCACATTATGCCCGAACAAGAGGTATATACAGAATAATGCTACGACATGGAAAAGAGATCCTGGTTGCATGGCAACCACTTTGATGAACGAACGTAAATGTCACGACATCACGTCTCACGTCTGTACCGATGTGCCAAATATGAAATCGTGCAAGTTGAAAACTTTGGGAGTTCGTGCGGACAGGAAGGACAGATGGACAGACGGACGACGGTATCACATAATAACGCCCGATATTATATATGGGCTTAAAAATCACATATTCTTTGGATCTGCAGCTGATCTTACAACGGCGTCTCACCGTCAGCCTTCGGTCGCATTCAGCCACAATATCCCACAACGGCAGAGGTCATCGGCGCCTCTTGCACTCTGCCTCGATGAAGTCGCCACCAAGCAGAGGCGTGTTTGCACGCCAGATCGCTCGGGCGCGTGGCGTGCGGACTGAACAAGTGCATTGACGCACCCAAACCGCAGAGGCGGGGGTACTCACGGGTATGCTCGAAACCCCATTGACGTGACCTCGGCCATCGCGAAACGAGGCCCGGGAGTTCGGTGCAAGGGATTCAATGTTGCGGTGTTTCCGTGCAAGTAATCTGCTGCGGCCGGCATGTTGCGCCAGAAGTACGAATGGGACCACTTCCGGCAAAGTGCTGGCAGCGGCTGGTTCCCGGACCATAGGAGCGACGTGTGACGAGCTATCACTTCGGGTTCATCACTCCCCGAACAATCGGGGCTTTTAAAAGGGCGGTGCGAAAAGCCGTTGTCTCTCTCGATCGCTGCCTTCGCTGCCACACCCCGCTTTATCCGCTGCTGACTGCCTGCTCGCCTGCGGTCCGCCCATATCCACCCGCTCCTGCTCCACTCTCTGGATCGGTGCACGGTTCCACGAGCAAAGTAATTAGCTAAGGAGAACAACAACGACTTCAAGTGGGATCGCGTTAGCGTAGGCGCCCAAAGTGTACTGGGTAGGGCAGTCGGCCACCGCGCAAGGTATTGCGAGGCCGTTTGCTCATCCCTCTTCCTTCCTCTGATTATTCATCTTCATCGGTTTGTTGTGTGTGTGTGAATGGGCCTGTCCGAGCTGAAAGTTAAGATGTGGAACGATATAAGTAGAAATCCTGCTTGTGTCGTTTAGCAAGTTGCTTGCTTTCTTTGTCGCATCTGACAAATTCCTTGCTATCCTTTATTGTACATAACATAAACCCATTTACGTGCCACATACTTCTCCTTGCTGATTGTTAATAATGCTTGTGCAGAATTTCAGATCGTTTTTGTCTTTTCCTTCTTGGTGTAGCATGGTCTTATCCTAGCGAGCCGGAACGTTATCCCCAACAGCGCCGTTTTACAGCCAGATGTTCCTTAGCAGTTATGCTCGCTTGCATCTCGATTGGTAAGGTGACTCGTTTGGGGCCAAGGGTCGGGAGGGCGTGTCCGGGTAATATGGTCACGTGACTATTTAGGTACGTTAAACAAAATTAGAACGGAGGACCAGAGATCACGTGGTTGAGTTTCGTCACGGGTCGGTTAGCTACCGCCGCGATCACGGAGTTGATTCGTGTTGGACGGGTGCGATTCTGAGAGTCTGGTGGGACCCGATAGGGGCTTTCCCCCCCGTGTGTTTCTCAGATTGACCTGAGTCGCAACAGCATTCTCCGATTGTCTGGGGAGAAGGCTGGACGGTAGTTGTTGGTTGTGGGAACAGGCGACACGTATTTTCACGTTGGTGGAGATAGTGCTTCTCGTGATGCGGGATCCTCCATCCTCACGAGAGAAGGGTGCAGTTATTACTTTTCAGCACACATTCTGCTGCTCAGAGTAGCCTCACAGAACTTAGCGCAGCCGATCAGGAGTCTGTGTTCTTTTCGTCATTTTTGACTGAATTGTCATTGATTTTTTGTGCATCATGTCAAGCTCGTGTCAGACCGAATAACAGACATATAACAAGGCAGGAGACAAGAGGGGTGGGAGAGGACAGACAAATAGTGGGGACAGAGACAACACGAGATCTGTGGATGGGAGAGGGATGTGTGGGGTACGGGGTAAACAAAATGGAACTACAGGGATTTCAGGAGAAAACAAATTTGAAGGTGCGTTTGGGTTGGATTAAGGGGGAAGCAAAGATAAGATTTTGTGGGAGAAGACATGTGAATGGTGGTGAATCAGCTGTTTTTTGAAGACTGGGGAGGCAGTGGGACGCTTGTTTCCAGAGTGGGAAAAAAGAAGAATGAAGAGTGAAGGTGAGCAGTGATTCTTGATTTTGGCAGTTTCAACCAGATCACAGACAGAGAGGGGGTGCGGGGAGGGGGGGGGGAAGGACAGAGAGAAAGGCGGCATAATATTTGGTTGAGTCAGCCATTTTTGCTATTCCCAGAGGCCTTGCTCACCTGCTTGACAGGGGGTTACTGATGAAACTCAGAGGAGTAGTGACAAGAAGGTAATGCAGGGTTGAGTTTTGCCAGTCCTTTCTCTTCACTGGTTTGCTTAATAGTTGCCATCACTAGAATCACTCACAGGGGAGGTATCACAACCAAACTGTTCAACCAGTGTGAATTCGTTTGTGTTTTATTCAAGGCTCATAACTCACAAAAAATCTTTCACACCCAAACCTGTAGGATGCTATCAGTTGGAGTTCGTTTGTGTTTTATTCATGCATGTTATTGACTAAAATCCTAGAACACAAACTTGTACGATTTCTCTCCAGTGGAGTTTTGTTTGTTGTTTATAAGTATGATAATGGATTAAATCCCTCAGAACACACGAACATTTGTACGGTTTTCTCCCCGTGCGAGTTTGTTTGTGTTTATTCAAGTATGATAGTGATTAAATCCTAGACCACACGGAACATTTTGTAGGGTTTTCTGCCCAGGTAAGTACTTTGTGGGATTTCAGTGTGATAATTGAATAAAATCCTTCGACACACAGAACATTTGTACGGTTTCTCCTCAGTGTGAGATTCGTTTGTGTTTTATTAAAGGTTGATAAATACGAAAAAACATGAGAACACACAGAACATTTGTACGGTTTCTCCCAGTGTGAGTTTCGTTTGTGGTTTATTTAAAGGTTGATAAATCAGAAAAACATTGAGAAACACAGAACATTTGTAGGTTCTCCCAGTGTAGTCGTTTGTGGGATTTCAAGGTTGATAATTCACTAAAATCCTCGAACATACAGAACACTTGACGGTTTCTCCCCAGTGTGAGTTACGTTTGTGGATTTTCAAGTTGATAATTACTAAAATGCCTTCGAAATAAGAACACTTGTACGGTTTCTCCGCAGTGGAGTTCGTTTGTGTGGATTTTTCAAGGTTGAATAATTCACCTAAATACTTCGAACATACGAACACTGTACGGTTTCTCCCCAGTGTGAGTTCGTTTGTGGATTTTCAAGTTGTATAATTGACTAAAATCCTTAGAACACACAGAAATTTGTATGGCTTCGCAGTGTGAGTTCGTTTGTGGTTTTTCAAGTGGAAAACTTGATTAAAATCCTTATAACAACACAGAACACTTGTACGGCTTCTCAGCCAGGTGTAGTTCGTTTTGTGGTTTTTCAAGTTTGATGAATGACGAAAATCCTTGGAACACACAGACACTTGTACGGTTTTCTCCAGTGTGAATTCGTTTGTGTTTTCAAGTTGATGATGAGAAAATCTTGGAACCACGAACACTTGTACATTTTTCTCCCAGGGTGAGTTCGTTTGTTGTTTCTCCCGTTGGTTGGAATCCTGATCGAAATGATCCTCTTTAAGTTGAAGAACTGTGGCGAGTTGGTGAAATGAAACGGTTTTCATTTGTTTCTCTGCAAAAAGAAAAAAGAACCACCAAACTAGTTAGATCATAATGTGTTTACAATGCAAAGAATTGTGAGATATATCATGTCAGGTTATAATCTCAGACGGGGGACGTGAATTTCTTTTAAAGGAAGAAGAATCTATGTTGCTCGTTAACATGTTTGATGATTGCAACAACACCAGCAGATGAACTGAGATCATGGTAAAAAAAGAACATGAAAAAGAGCAATCAGAGATTGCAGATGCTCCCAAGGACTTGTTTGTGTGTGGTGGCTTTGAGTGGGTTTGTGTTGTGGAGGTTCTGTAATTCATAGAGTATATATTAGAACTGCCACTTCATAATGCTGCAGAGATGACCGGGTACCACGACGTCCGCGCTTTGGATCGAACACTGACCCGACCATGAAGGTTTATTTATTATTATTATTGAATATAATGGGATTAAAATAAATTAAAATTAAATCCCAATGGAAGACGAAATAGGTCAAGTCCTGCATTTGAGTAATCAGAAGGATCCAAACAAGCAAAAGCATAAGATGACGTATCAGGAAGAACTGATAGGATTCACATTTCAGCTGATGCTATCCTTCCATCAACCCATCGAGGTCACTTGCAAGTGAGCTTATAAAAAAACCCAAAAAAACAATAAAGGAAAAAAAATTTGAACCGATAAAAAACTTAATATAAATCTGACTGCAGACATGCGTCTGATCAAGATTAAAAAATAACAGACGATCTCCCATGTGATAGACAATATAATGTGAAGTTTCCGACTTTCCCCAGATATAATCAGTGTCGGTTAATTCAATGTGGGCGCGTTAGTTGATTACGGGGTTTCCAGAGAAAACATTTTCTCAATCTACCATGGCAAATCACGTGAAGCTAATGAGTCATACAATTGATTAAAACTTTACATGAGTTTTCAGACGTTGGTGAAATTGTCTCAATCGCGCATGCAGATTTACAGATAAAACACGAAAGCTTCTGTGCGAGAAAACAGATGGGACAGACAAACATAACTTTTTGGAATTTACCGCCGTTGATGCACCGTTTTTCACGGTCTAACATGTTAAATGAGTTCTTCATGCTCTTGTTGGGTTTGTGTCGGGAGGGGATTCCGTAAATTTTGTTAATTCATCACCCAAGTATTTACACTGTGGGTTGTGTCCGATTCGTGTTCTCGGCTCCTCAATGTAGCCGATGTCCTGAGACAGACAGAGTGAACAATTACTTACCCCACCTTGTGTGTATGAGGACTGGGCAATGAATGTCATTTATACGGATCTTGTCCGATCACAATATGCACACAGAGGGGTAGGTGATTGTTTTACTCTGTCTACTTGTAATGGCAGTCAAAAAAGTTGAAAATCATTCAAAACAGAAACTTCTGTTTTTGGTAACGTCATAAGGAATAAGTAATTTAACGTGTTAATAAAGAGGTGTTAAGGCCGTGAATCAACGCGATGAACGTCCGAAAAGAATGTGTTATTTTTTTTTCTCAGTCTTACTTTATTTTATTAAAACCATAAAAATTACATCACTCCAAAGGAGTACTTGCCAAGTGCAAAGTTCAATTTTTTTCTTTGGGTGGCGGTTTCAGACATAAGATCAAAAGTTTTACGTTTTTTCACATGGCTGCACACAAACGTGACCTTATGGATTAAAATATTCCACATGGTTGTGCACGTTGTGAAAATTTTGTCTCATCCGACAAGCGGTTGCGGAGAAAGACACGAAGTTCTTGTGACAAAGAAACAAAGACTGACAGACAACAAACGGACCAGAAAACACCTCTCCTTCGCGCGGGTAATAATTCTGTGATGATGATTCGTGATTGTGAACTCTGAGTGAGAATCTAATCTATAATTCAGCATTGTGTGGTGGTTGTGTGGTGTGTGTGTGTGTGGTGTTGTGGGGTGGGGTGTGTTGGTGTATGTGTGTCTCGTATGTGTGTGCTGTAGTGTCTGCGTCGCCGTTTTCTCGACAACCACTGGTCCGATCTGATTGAAACTTGGCAGGAATATTGTGGGCCGAGATGTGCCTTTTTGAAGGTTTGATATTATATGGACGAGCGTTCCCAGAGTACGTCATTTATTAGCTGACCAATGACGGGAGCAGGTGGATGAACGTTACTATGACGTCCAATTTTTTTTTGCACGTACGGGCCGCCGTCCACATGGGCACCTAGAATTTAAATTTTAAAAAGTTTTAATGTAATGACTTCAGCACAGGTTCCAAGCACAAGCTCAAACACAGGTCAAGTATGCTGGGAGATTTAAAAGAACTGTCCTGGTGCACATCCCGCAAGAGGGGGGGGGGGGTAAGGTGATTGTTTAGTCTGTTTCCTGTATTTTTAGTGCAGTCAACACGAAAGAAGCCCACCCTGCTCTATTTGCGATTTCCCACCATATTTCCGCAGGGGCGCTCAAGGTCCGACAACAACCCCTTCGGAAAACTACAAAATCACGAAATCACTGCTCACCTTCACTCTTTCATTTTCTTTTTCTGCCTTTTCGAATAACTCCTCACTCTGTTATCCCATTCTTCCCTCCAGGTTTCAAACAGTGTTCACCATACCTATTATCGCCCACCTCCAAATACTCGATCTTTTCTACCCCATAATCCACCCCAACTCCAACTCCATCAAATTCCCTGCTTTCCTTCCTGAAAGTCCTGTGGTGTCATATTGGTATACCCCGTGTTCCACCATGCCCTTCTCTCCTCGACTTCCTGATGTTCTGTTCCCATGTTTTGTCTTCCTCCTCCCTCTTGTCTTTATGCCCCTTGCTTGTGCGTGTGTGTGAGCTTCCTTGGAGCCTTGACAGGTTCCAAAAAAAATATCGTAAAAAAAACTGTTTCACATGTGCCATGGACATGTACTCACATATGACCAGAAGCCAAAGACCATAGACCCAAAAGACCAGACCTGCAAGACCAAAAAGACGCTGAAGATCAAAGACGCAAAGCCCCGAGACCCAGAAGACCCAAAAGGACGCTGAAGACCAGCCTCGGCAAAGACCCAGACTCAAGTGCTAAGCCCAGACCTGATCCCACTACATATTTGGACCTTTACACCCTTCAGACAGATTAAGAGAGCTAGACCCATGACGCACTGAGAGCCAAACTTGCACCTTTTCATATCAACATGAAATTTCAATTCATATAATAATATCACCAATATTACATAATTTTGTGGAAATAAATGTTTGGATGATGATTGCGTAATCAATGACAACACCAGTAATCCCCTGTGGAAACGTTCCCAAAATCTTTTCCCTTTGCCAACGACGTTGTGGAAAGAGGCCAAAGCGGTCGTGATCCGATCCAGCTAGTTTTTATGATAAAAATCAGGTTCAGCACCTTTGTCCTTGAGAGGACGATTCATCACGATCTGAGACTTCTACCTTCACTTCACAACAAGATTGAAAAAACATCATTTAAAAATAATAACTTCAACATGACTGAATCAATATATATATCACAAGCACACGTCAACGCGTGTGACGATAACTTTACTTCAATCAGATAATAATGAATCAGATAATTTAATAAATATCAGGTTAACTAAACTTATCTCTAACCAAGAAAATAGGCCAAAAACACGATGTGTGATGAAGATACTTCAAGGGTGTTCCAAAGAAGACAACTTTGGTTGTTGATATTGTTGTAGATCCAGGGTTCCGAGGCTCGCAACGGTGAAGTCCTGGGCTCTCAAATGCCGGTTCCTGAGGCCGCTGTGCAAGATTAACTGCCGCGTGCGCGGCGAGTTTGCAAGCAACACGAACGCTGATCGATCCACCAATCCTGCAGATTAACCACTACTTCGGTGTTTCGTTTCCGGTGGATTGACCGCACCACGCGAGTTCTGCCTCAATGGCGTTTTGTGGTTAACTTCCATATCAGGTGCAGCCGGCGGGGCGTCAAGTACGCACCAGTATAAGAGCAAATGAAATGGTCAGAAACTTCCGCGAAGTGTGTGTGGACTACGCTGATAGTAGGGAAAAGAAAGAACGAGCTGGTACATTTTCAGGTAGCAGGTTTATTGATATCTGCGAGGAAAGGGCAATGTGAGCACATAATAAAGGTTTTAAATGCAAGAGCAATATATCTAGCATGAATTGTGGGGTGAGGCAAAATAATGCAAGTATTTCAAAAGAGGACAGAGTTTGCAAGAGTCCCACCGATCACAGATAACTTACATATCTTAACTACACGAACTGCAGGAGCCATCACAAACACCCCGAGGAAATTAGAACAGCAAGAAGATTGGAGACCAGCTCGAGGTGATCGACCTCGGGATACTCTGGAGCGACTAAACGACCAGCGTGAACCAGTCGCTCACGGTGGGAAAGAGGGAGGAAAATGGGGTGTCTGTGGTGGTGAGTGAGGAGGTGCAAACGACGTGCAAGTGCGGTGCAGAGAAGGGAAAAATGAAAAGGGCGTGTCTGGTGGAGTGAGAACGGGGCTCTAAAGTCTGAACAGAGTCCAGAACAAAGTAGCACCTGGGAATGGAGCGGTCTACCTCACGGGCTGCTGGCTGGAGGAACAAGCACAAGTGAGCGAAGTCCAACACCATGCTTAAGGACAGATTCCAGCAGAGTTCTGGTCACGTCGTCCAACACACTGACTCACTGAACTTTCTCTCTATCTCTGTTCAACCTCATTCCCTCTGGACGCGAGGTTATTCACTATCAACGTCCGAGGTGTATCAGTGTCTTAGCTGTGTCATGTTTGAACTGTGTCATGTCTTGCTGTATCATTCGTGTATCGTCTCCGTTCAATTTCTGTATCAATGTTCGCGCTGTATCAATGTCTGCGCTGTCATTCTGCGTGTATAATGTCGCTAATGCGCCTGTATCAATGTCTGACCGTGTTCAGCTCGTTAAATGTCTGAGCTGTATAGTCTCGCTTAATATGTCTGTAGTGTCGTCTGTAGCTGTGTCACATGTCTGACTGGTGTCACTGTTCTGAGCTTGTCAACTGTCCGAGCTTTTCTCGGTCGGCTGGGACTTTGGAATGAATTTTGCATCAGTAAGGGAATAAAAAGTATGTGGCATTGCATGACCGTTTAAAACCCTTAACCTATATTTTCAGGTCATGCACAATATAGATTTTTAATACTTTTCACATATTTTTTACACCTTTTTTTCTTAATTACACTTTATCCTGAAGGTTGATGGTAAGGTGAATGGCAGTCTAACAAAGATATGCCATCAACTGGATCATGAGCCCAGGGTTAAGTCATGGGCGATCACCAGAGGTAGATGGGGGAGGCCAAGGGAGCTTACCTTGCATCACAGACTACCGAGTTGTTATTATTATAATGATCAATATAAAAATAAACTGCTGTATAATATGAAGAATGAGTTTTGTGGTTAAACCTTCATATGGAGGGAACGAATCATCAACGAAGTTCCAGACTTGACTTCTTTCACAACAGAATCTGAAACAACAAATCCATCAAACTAAACATCCAGGAACCAAAAGATTTGCTTCGGAGTGAACTTACGTACTTGGGTCAGACTCCTCATCCTCGGGTGAACGACATGGACATTTCCTCTGAGAAGAGATAAGGAGTTCATGGACGGTTTCCTCTGCTGAGAGATAAGGAGTCTATGGAAGTTTCCTCTGCTGGAAAAGATAAGAGTCATGGACGGTTCCTCCTGGCGGGGATACAGGAGTCCATGGACGATTCCCTCCCTGAGGAGTATAGGAGTCCATGGAGGTTTTCCCTCTCTGAGAAGATAATGGAGTCCATGGACGGTTCCCTCTCTAAGAGGAACGATAAGGAGTCATGGCGGTTCCTTCCCTGAGGGAGATAAGGATCATGGACGATTTCCTCCTGAGGGAAGATAAAGGAGTCATGGACGTTCCCTCCCTGAGGGAGATAATGAGTCCATGGACGGTTCCTCACTGGGAAAGATAAGGAGTCATGGAAGGTTCTCCTCCCTAGAGGGAAGATAAGGAGTTCATGGACGGTTCCTCCTGGGAGATAAGGGTCATGGACGGTTCCCTCTGAGGGAGATAAGGAGTCCATGGACGGTTCCCCCTAGGTAGATATGAGTCCATGGAGGTTCGCTCCTGAGGTAGATTTAGAGTCCATGGCGGTTTCCACTGCTTGGGAGATAAGGAGTTCCAGGACGGTTCCTCCCTGGGGGAGATTAATGAGTCCTATGGGACGGTTCCTCCCTGAGGGAGATTGAGTCATGGAGGTTTTCCTCTCTGAGGAAGATTAGGAGTCCAAGGTTCATGGGGGAGAGGGTCTGCATCCTCTCTGAGGGAGATAAGAGTCATGGACGGTTCCCTCTCTGAGAGAGATAAGGAGTCATGGGACGGTTCCTCTCTGAGGGAGATAACGAGTCCATAGGACGAGTTTCCTCTCTGAGAGAGATGAGTCCATGGACAGTTCCTCTTCTGAGCGAGATAAGGAGTCCATGGAGGTTCTCTCTGAGGGAGAACTCACGGACCGACCACGTTTCCTCTATTGGAAGGTCCGTGGGACGACAAGTGTGTTCACTTTGTGATCCAGATATTGGTTCACGGCGCAGCCAGAGTGCACTATTTCGTTATGTGTGTGTGTGTGTGTTGGCTGCCTGTTGTCCGAGCTAGCTCCGTGGGTTTGATCCGATCCTGATAAAATTTGTGGGAGGTTTATTCATGATTATTTGCTTTTCCTGGAAGGGCGTGGTGCGCCATTATGGCGGGAGGCCACGCCAAAAACGTGTTTTAGGGGGTGCCGATTTCAAGTTTACATCTTCCTGAGGGGGTATTGTCGATCTGGCAGGGGTTTCAGTATTTGGTTGGCCAATGGCACCTGCATACCCACAGAGCTCGATTTTTCATTTCTCGTCCCAAGGTT
>CM068967.1:25812489-25822612 GCA_035128595.1 Eptatretus atami
ATTGTGTGTTGGCGCCATGTCTTGGAAAGTAGTATTGTATAAGTGTTGCGAGTGTTCGCGTTTGTCGGTCGTAGCTCTGCGTTGCTTTCATTGTGTTGCTTTTTGTGCATTCTTTCTGTGATATATGTGTGCTCTCCGTGTGTCGTGTAAATAAAGTGCTTTCTTGTTGAATTCTTTCCCCCGTTTCGCTGCGTCCTTTCCTTTGTTGGGTCTTCATCTTGCTTCACGTAAAGGTTTGAGTGGGCGCGGGACGCCCGATAATTAATCAGGAACCGTCGAGGCCGACGATAACACCGCTCGGTTATCCGATAGCACGGAACGGATCGCTTAAGCGGCCCGTGTCCGAAGTCGACCTGCGGCGAGGTGCGGTCGCCCGGTTTACCATCCGCGTGGGTACTTAGGTAGGTCGAGTTTGGCGAACAACCCTATCCCACGCGGTGGCCGATTGGCACGATCGTGGTGAGGCCGAAAGGCCCACCCGTGACTGGATCCCGGCGTTAGTCCGAGAGGGTCACGACAGAATTGTCCGTCCGGTGGCGAGACGTGCCGCGATTCGAGTCACGTGGCGTTCGCACGCCGGCGGGCGCGAATTCGCAACAATATGTTATATATATATATATATTATTAAAACTCTTAGCGTGCATTGTATGTATGTATGTATGGATGGATGGATGCATGTATGTCTGTATGTTCCCAAAATACAGCCAAAACGGAACACGATAGCGCAAAAAATTAGGGGCCACATTCCTCAACATTCTCCTGCAGTGTGCAGAATCAAGTTTCGTTCAAATCGGGCAACGAAAAAATTATTAAAATCAATTCCCAATTCAGTCAAGTACTCTTCGGGAGAATTTGATCAATGCAAACAACCTCAGCGGTATAATGCGCTGGAGCTATCTTTTTTTCTCTTGAAATGATTTTTTCATCAACCGCTGTCACAACGAGAACCCAAAGGGTTCACGGGTCGTCGCATTACAAATAAATTTGAAGAAATAAATGTTTGGATGATGATTGGTGTAAATCATAACACAGTAAATCTGTGACGTCAATCTCTGCAACGACGTGTGGAGAGGCGAACGAAGCGAGCCGATCCACGCTAGTTTATGATAAAAATCAGGTTCAGACCTTTGTCTTGAGAGGACGATTCATCCACGATCTCAGACTTCACCTTCACTTTCACAACAAGATCTGAAAAAACACATAATTTTAAAATAAAATAATCTTCAACATGACAGAATCAATATATTGTCACAATCACACATCACCGTGCCCAATTCAATCAAATAACTTTACTCAAATTAACCAGGTCAACTTAAACTTTTCCTTAAGCAAGAAAATAAGGCCAAAAACGATGTATGGTGAAAGATCTTCAGGGTGTTCCAAAAAGACAACTTTGGTTGTTGATATTGTTGTGGATCCGGTGTTCGAGGCTCGCAATGAGGGGAAGGCCTCGGGTCCCTCCCGAATGCCCGTTCCTGAGACCGACGGGCACAGATAACTCCGCGTGCCGGCGAGTTGCAAAGCAACCACGAACGCTGATTGGTTCCGCCATTCCTGGCAGGATTACACTACTTCACGTGTTACCGTTTCCGGTGGATTGACCGCACCAAGCGAGTTTCGTGATTGTGACCTCGAGGATACCTGGAGCGACCGACGGACCAGCGTGAACCCAGTCGCTCAGGAAGGGAAAATAGGGAGTAAATCTGGGGGTGTCTATGGTGTGTGAGTGAGGAGGTGCAAATGACGTGCCAGTGCGGTGCAGAGAAGGGAAAAATGAGAAGAGGTGCGTGTCTGGTGGAGTGCAGAATGGGGCTTCCAAAAGTCTGAACCAGAGTCCAGAACAAAGTACACCTGGGAATGGAGAGACCTCACGGGCTGCTGGCTGGAGAATAAGCGCAATTGAGCAAGTCCAACACCAGGCAGAAGGGCAGATCCAGCAGAGTTCCTGGTCACGTCGTCCAAACACACTGACTGACGAACTTTCTCCTCCATCTCTGTTCCACCTCATTCCCTCTGGACGCACGAGGTGTATTCCCTATCAACATCAGAGGTGTATTCCCTATCAACGTCCGAGGTGTATCAGTGTCCGAGCTGTATCAATGTCCGAGCTGTGTCAATGTCCAAGCTATATCAACAAATGAGGTGTATCAAAGTCTGAGGTGTATCAATGCCAGAGCTGCATCAATGTCTGAGCTATATCAATGTCTGAGGAGTATCAATGTCCGAGCTGTATCAATGTCTCAGCTGTGTTAATGTCCGAGCTGTATCAATGTCCGAGCTGTATCAATGTCCGAGCTGAACCAATGTCTGAACTGTGTCAATGTCCGAGCTGTTCCAATGTCTGAGCTGTATCAATGTCCGAGCTGTATCAATGTCCGAGCTTTTTCTTTGATCCGGCTGGGACTTTCGGAATGACATTTTACATCAGTAAAGGGAATAAAAAGTACGTGGCATTGACATGACCATTTAAACCTTGACCTATTTTTTCAGGGCATGACCCAATTATAGATTTTAACATTTTTCACATTTTTTTTTAAACATTTTTTTTGTTAATTCACACTTTATCCCTGAAGGTTGATGGTCAAGGTCGAATGGCAGTCTGAACAAACGTATGCCATCACTGGTCATGAGCTGAGAGAAAGTCATGGGCGATCACCAAGAGTAAGATGGGGGAGGCCAGGGGAGGCTTACCTTGGCGATCACAGATACCAAGTTGTTATTATTGTTGCGGGGCCAGGTATCGACGACGAGCACCACCACTAGATGGAGCTGCAGGGTCCACTCCACCGATCTCCCGGAATTTATAGGTTGTCACCCCGGATAACTCCGGAGCCGACGGGTCCCTTATCGGACCGAAGTTCGCCAATAGATCGACCACGTGGGGTAGGGTCGATTGCCAATTTCAATTTACCTAAATATCCACGTCGTCCAAACTACCGGGGAGATTCAACCTCGACGATGCTCGTACGGAACGAGCCGCTAGCGTACTCGAACCGTGTGCGACCCGAGCGGACGGTCACCGAGCTTCCGTCGGTCCAAATGTCCCTTTACAGCGGCAACAGCCTGGCTACTTCTCCAACACGCACCGTTTTAAACCAATAAAAGAAAGACAAAAACGAACCGATACATTTAACACCTGGGTTTATTTATAATGGAGCAGGGGGGCACGTAAGAAGCAGAGTTATCCGAATAATAAAAGGCACGTATGCACAGCAAGGCACTTGTACTATGACTACTTACTGGACTGGCGCCACAAACACACACACGCACACACCCCAAAGAAACGGACCCAAAGTGGTCTTTATTGAGGCCTCCAGCTCGGAAGGAAAGGGCGAGCTGAAGCCCAGATTCTGCCTCGGACCTGTCCACCTCGTGAGCTCTTCGCGCTGAGTCGAACCGGGCACCAGCGAGAGGCGAGCCGAATCCAGACACCGGGGACGCGGCGCGCAACCCCATGGCGCTCGTGGGGGATGGTGTTTCTCAGCTCTCAAACTCTTGATCATGAGGAGGAGGAGGAGGAAGAGGAGGAAGAGAGGATCTCAGTCCGAACACGCCGCACTTTATTCACCCTGTCTCCGGGGGGGGGGGGAACGCTCCGCCCCGCCCGCTCTCCTCACCGGACGGTTTTGGTGTGCGGAACTGCTCGTCACCCTGTCATTGCCAAACGAGCGGCAAGTCCATCGATTCACTCCGGGGGCATGGTGACGGCACGCGGACCCCTTTCCTCCTGTCACGGGATCCGATTGGCCGAGCAGCGGTCACCCAACCCGCAGCACGCCGATTGGTAGAGGGCAGCCACTAGGCCCCTCCTTGAACTCCGCCTTCTTCCAAAGGACCGCCCTTCCAACAGGAAGTTGAGCAACATGGTTCTGCGTGGGCTCCGCCCACCAAACAGCAAGAGGATCTGTATTCTGCGTGGGCTCAGTCTACATACGTGCTGACACGCACGTAGGCATGGCGTCGGCCAGGGCGAGGTGAAGGTGATGCTGGCGTTGTTGTAGTTATGAGGGGTGTAAAATAAAAGAAAACCCTGACTACCAAAGTAACTCACAGCGCATTTACATTTATTCACCCATTAGACTAGGGAAAGGGAGCTATCTATCCACATTCACTTATCAAAATAACTGAGCTAGAGGACCTGAATGTTGTGTGCTCATGGCTTCCAGATTCGCAACATTATTACAATTATAAAAACAATAAACTACTGTATAATCATGAAGAATGAGTTTGTGGTTCAAACCTTCGTGTGGAGGTAACGAATCATCAACGAAGTCGGACTTGACTTTCATTTTCACAACAGAATCTGAAACACAAACAATCCATCAAAACAAAACATCCAGGAACCAAAAGATATTGCTTCGGAGTGAACGTCACGTACCGGGTCCAGACTCCTCATCCTCGGGTGAACCGACCATGGACATTTCCCTCTTCGGGAGAGATAAGGAGTCCATGGATGGTACCCTCTCTGGGGGAGATAAGGAGTCCATGGACGGTTCCCTCTCTGGGAAAGATAAGGAGTCCATGGACGGTTCCCTCTCTGAGAGAAATAAGGTGTCCATGGACGGTTCCCTCTCGAGGAAAGATAAGGAGTCCATGGACGGTTCCCTCTCTGAGGGAGATAAGGAGTCCATGGACGGTTCCCTCTCTGAGAGAAATAAGGAGTCCATGGACGGTTCCCTCTCCGAGGGAGATAAGGAGTCCACGGACGGTTTCCTCTCTGGGAAAGATAAGGAGTCCATGGACGGTTCCCTGTCTGAGGGAGATAAGGAGTCCATGGATGGTTCCCTCTCTGAGGGAGTCAACAGGGTTCGCACTTATTTTGAGATGTCTTTTAAGGGCTAAAATAACCCCTTTTTAAGGACCACATCCTACAAATTCCAGGGGTAAATTGAGGTGAGTGAGTCACCTAGAAATTAACAAAGATAGTAAGTTTACAAAAAATCTATTTTAATAATGAACATACAGAACACAGCAGGAGCTTATTCAGTCAACAAGGCACAACGCACCACAAGCCAATTGGCAAATTCACTTCACAGTTACTGTAGAATCAGCCAGGAGCAGTCACAAGTTTCCAGATGGCAGCACTCTCAATGTTATGTGTTGTTTATGTTAAAATGTTATTGTAGGTGCTGCCACCTGCAAAGTTGCAGCAGCTCCTGACTGCTTCTACACCACAGAACAGTACATTTGTAAGCTACATGTCATTGTAATATATACAGTGTGTACATATATATATATATATACAATATGTATATATATATACAGTGGGGAGAACAAGTATTTGATACACTGCCGATTTTGCAGTTTTCCACTTACAAAGCACGTAGAGGTCTGTAATTTTTATCATAGGTACACTTCAACTGTGAAAGACGGAATCTAAAACAAAAATCTTGAAAATCAACATTGTATGATTTTAAAATAATTAATTTGCATTTTATTGCATGAAATAAGTATTTGATCACCTACCAACCAGTAAGAATTCCAGCTCTCACAGACCTGTTAGTTTTGTCTTTAAGAAGCCTCCATTCTCCACTCATTACCTGTATTAACTGCACCTGTTTGAACTCGTTATCTGCATAAAAGACAGCTGTCCACACTCAATCAATCAGACTCCAACCTCTCCACAATGGGCAAGACCAGAGAGCTGTCTAAGGACATCAAGGACAAAATTGTAGACTTGCACAAGGCTGGGATGGGCTACAGGACAATAGGCAAGCAGCTTGGTGAGAAGGCAACAACTGTTGGCGCAATTATTAGAAAATGGAAGAAGTTCAAGATAACAGTCAATCTCCTCCTCGGTCTGGGGCTCCATGCAAGATCTCACCTCGTGGAGCCTCAATGATCATGAGAAAGGTGAGGGATCAGCCCAGAACTACACGGCAGGACCTGGTCAATGACCTGAAGAGAGCTGGGACCACAGTATCAAAGAAAACCATAAGTAACACACTACGCCGTCATGGATTAAAATCCTGCAGCGCACGCAAGGTCCCTCTGTTCAAGCCAGCGCATGTCCAGGCCCGTCTGAAGTTGGCCAATGACCATCTGGATGATAACAGAGGAGGAATGGGAGAAGGTCATGTGGTCTGATGAGACCAAAATAGAGCTTTTTGGTTTAAACTCCACTCGCCGTGTTTGGAGGAAGAAGAAGGATGAGTACAACCCCAAGAACACCATCCAACCGTGAAGCATGGAGGTGGAAACATATTCTTTGGGGATGCTTTTCTGCAAAGGGGACAGGACGACTGCACCGTATTGAGGGGAGGATGGATGGGGCCATGTATCGCGAGATCTTGGCCAACAACTTCCTTCCCTCAACAAGAGCATTGAAGATGGGGCGTGAGCTGGGTCTTCCAGCATGACAACGACCCAAAACACACAGCCAGGGCAACTAAGGAGTGGCTCCGTAAGAAGCATCTCAAGGTCCTGGAGTGGCCTTGCCAGTCTCCAGACCTGAACCCAATAGAAAATCTTTGGAGGGACTGAAAGTCTGTGTTGCCAGCGACAGCCCCGAAACCTGAAGATCTGGAAAGATCTGTATGGAGGAGTGGGCCAAATCCCTGCTGCAGTCTGTGCAAACCTGGTTAAGAACTACAGGAAACATCTGATCTCTGTAATGCAAACAAAGGTTTCTGTACAAATATTAAGTTCTGTTTTCTGATGTATCAAATACTTATTTCATGCAATAAAATGCAAATTAATTATTTTAAAAATCATACAATGTGATTTCAGGATTTTTTGTTTTCGATTCCATCTTTCACAGTTGAAGTGTACCTATGATAAAAATTACAGACCTCTACGTGCTTTGTAAGTGGGAAAACCTGCAAACTCGGCAGTGTATCAAAATACTTGTTCTCCCCACTGTAATACAACACTATGTTGTTGCGGATCTGGGATTGAGGTTGTTTGATTGATCTGCATCTGAGGTTGTCGCAGCTCCCCTATTATAAAATAATCTCCCATTGCACCCAGAGTTGAACCTACAGACCTCATAGCTGAAAAATAGAAAAGTACCAGGTATGTATTTACATTGTAATCAAATACATACCAGATACCATGCATACTGCGAGACAATTTGTCAATCACTCAATGCCCAAAAGATCGTTGATCATATATCAGAATACGCATACACAGTTTCACTCACCTTGTAGATGTTTTTGTCCTTTACCATGGACGGTGACAGCAGAAACTCCCAAGCTTTTCACAGAGAAAGATTTGCGGCACACACGACAACGAGCAGAAGATCGACATCTGGGATCTTTCTCCAACCATCCTTTGAATTCCGGTACATCAAGCCAGGTAGCTTGGAAATAGCATTGTCCAGGCATCCTTTGATGTATTGTGCATATAAATTTGGGTCAACAAATTCGATAAATGCCGATGATAATGGATTAATAGCGTATTGTTCAGCTCTTTTATCGTGATGACAGCGATCACAATGGCGGCCGAAGTTTGCCGAGATGACCCGAATGCAGACAGGTGACACTTCGGCAGCCGCGCAAACAAAGCCACGTGCTCTGGCATGAGGGTGGGCGGGAATGAAATGCGACCATGCCGCTTAACCGGTAAACAGTTTTTTCAATAAAATATCATTTTAGCAGCGTCTCGCGTAGCGAACGCTGCTCATAGAGAGCTCGGCGTTGTTCTTCTTCTTCTTCTTCTTCTTCTTCTTGTGAAGACAAAACCTTAATCTCTAGGACTCGGCTCTTGTATATACAAGATCCGGATCTCCTTAAATACTGAGCACATGTACACATCCTCACATCGACGGTGCCTTTTGAGAGCGTCTATCATGAACTTTTAATATATTCGACATTTGCTTTAAAGTTTTCAAAAAGTTCACGTTACTATTTAAAGATTATTCCATTTATCGTATTGTAATTTCGTAAATACGTAAATACATTATGACGCGTTTCGCTATTGGCTTAATCAAGGCACGTGACGAAATATCGGAAGTTGTTTGTTTTGTTGTTGTTTTTTTTAAAAAATTTAATTTATTTTTTTTTTTTTAGCCGACAAACCTTTAGGCTGTGCTCGTGGACACATTTGTCCTTGTTTAGAATACTAGTGCGAGGAAAATGAAACACCCTTCACCAAATAACAGGAAAATCTGATTTTTATTTGACTTTTGAACATTTTCCTGAAATTAAAGGACATTTAAGTACTTTATTGTACAACTCAGAAATGTTGGACTTTTATAGGGTTTATAAGACCCGTAACGAACCTGTGGGGAAAGTGAGATCCGTGGACGGTTCCCTCTCTGGGAAAGATAAGGAGTCCATAAACGGTTTCCATACTGGTTCTCTCTGGGAAAGATAAGGAGTCCATGGACGGTTCCCTGTCTGAGGGAGATAAGGAGTCCATGGATGGTTCCTCTCTGAGGAGAGATAAGGAGTCCATGGACGGTTCCCTCTCTGAGAGAATAAAAGAAGTCCATGGACGGTTCCCTCTCTGGGAAAGATAAGGAGTCCATGGACGGTTTCCCTGTCTGAGGGAGATAAGGAGATCACATGAACGGTTCTCCCTCTCTGGGAAAGATTAGGAGTCCATGGGCGGTTCCCGTCTGAGGGAGATAAGGAGTCCAATGGAGGTTTCCCTCTCTGAGGGAGATAAGGAGTCAATGAATGGTTCCTCTCTCTGAGGGAGATAAGGAGTCCATGAACGGTTCCCTCTCTGAGGGAGATAAGTAGTCATGGACAGTTCCCTCTCTGAGCGAGAACCTCACGGACTGACCACGTTTCCTCTATTGGAGGATTTGTGGTCGACAAGGTGTTCACTTTGTGATCGCAGATATCTAGTTATTAATTTCTAGTTATGAATATATTTTGATGAAAACATGAAGTATGAGTTTGTGGTTCAAAACCTTCGCAATTGAGGGATGAATCACCTTCATAACAGGATCTAAAACACAAACAATCCATTAAAAACGAAACTTTCAGGAACCACAAGATCTCGGTACGGAGTGAAACGTCACGTACCGGGTTCGGACTCCTTATCTCGGGTGAACCGACCATGGACCCGCGGTCTGAGGGACATTCCTCTCGATCGACCGTGTTTTCTCCATCGAAGCCGCTCGTGGATCCCAAGGTGTTCGTTTTGTGATCTTCACCGGAGAGATCTCGGACCACGTGAATCGTCGTGTGACTGTCGGAAGACTGGAAGGAACACGAGTTCCCTCTCTGAATCGTGTTCAAAAGAAAAACTACAACACGATTAAAATTCTCAATAATGATGGATTAATAGCAAACGCAGTGAGCTTCATACTCAACGCGTGCACATGAGAGAATAGGAACAACAACAAAAACAAAAACAAAACAACACAATACCCTGGCAATTTGGAATCCGTGTCGTCGGCTATGACCCTTTTGCTTCCGGTTTTTGTCATGGGGAATGATGCGTCCCGGGAGATAAAGGCATCGTCGGAGACATGAAAGACCCAAATATCAGACATGGTGTATATTTCCTCCACTGATTTTAATAAAGATATCTCCCGCATCATCAAACAAATAATTTTAATCGTGATTTACATTATTTGATCGCTGATCCTGAATCCAGATGAAGTAACTGGAAATTGCAGCTCGAATGTAAGAAGAATTCTACATTCGCTTCTAGGCTTTGCCTATTCCATATTAATTTCTCGATTACTTATGCGCATTTATAGCGAACGAAGTGAGCTTCATACTTAACGCGTGCACGTGAGAGAATAGGAACAACAACACAACAACAATACCCCTGGCTATTTGGAATCCGTGTCGTTAGCTATGACCTTTTGCTTCCGGTTGTTGTTAAACGCTGTGCGGTGTATAACACGATTGGGTTTTATTTCTTCTTGTGAATATTACTTAACAACGTGCACATGAGAGAATAGGGAAACAACAAAAACACACAATACCCTGGCAATTGTGAATCCGTGTCGTTGTTATGACCATTTGGCTTCCGTTTTTGTTTTGTTTCTGTTATTTTTTTTTGTTTCCGGTTTTTGTCATGGGAATGATACATGCCGCGGAGATCATGACCGGAAGTGTTTATTTATTTATTTCAATTATTTTTTCCCAAGTTAATTTTATACTTCGAAAGTGATTTTTTTCAATGACAGGAAGTGTTTATTTTGTATTTAACAATTACC
>CM068967.1:25871476-25888316 GCA_035128595.1 Eptatretus atami
CAGACTTATCGACATAACTGATCTAAGGACCTATATGGTGCTCTGTGAATTTCCACAACCATAACAATATCACTTCTGCTGCTTTAACACATTGCAAGAACTCTGGATACAACGGCATAATCAATACCTACCTATTTATGAGCTGGTAGAAGTGTTGAGCAAGAAGTACCAGAAAGATCCTCTTTATGTCGCAGCTACACTTCTGTACACATATTTGTTGAGTGGATGTGACACAGTGAGCTACCCATTCAGAAGGGGAAAAAGAAGAGCAGCACAGGTATTCTCTGGGACTGATAGGAAGCCTTCCCCACCTTGTTGATTTTGGGAAGATAGTGAAATGCAGCAACAGAATGTGTCATTGATGAGGCCAGAGTATACTGGACTGCTCTGTATGGCCAAACAGGGTTCAGCTGTTTGGATACCCTCATAGTGGGGCAGATAACAGACAATTTTTGAGAGGAATCGTGCAAATAATGATACAAGCATCAAATTTGGCACATTTGTTCTCCAGGGATTCTAATCAAATCTGCCTGATTGCCATTTGAAAATCCAAATTTTTAAAAATTAAAAAAAAAAAAAAAAACTTCAAAGAAGTCAAGATCACAAATCAATGTTGGATGCTGGCTGAGATTGGTGAATGTTTCAGAAACATCATCAAAGACGTTCCAAGTCTGCCATGCAGTTTTCTTCCCTTTACCGCGGAAGGCAGACACGAGCCACATCCAGTGAACGCATGGAAGATGGATCCCTCTAGCTTTCTCAGGCCCTATTGCAAAAACTACCTCATGGACTGGAATCCATCACGCCTTGGCTCCTTGGCAAAGGCAATCCACATATGTTCTCAACCTAGTTCCTGTAAGGATGGCAGTACAGATATTGCTATGACTAGTACGTCCGTGTCATTAGCCTTAATGATAATGGACTTGCTACCATCCGTCGTTGCATCCTGGCGTGTACAAATATTCGAGTGTCAGCTTCTTCATGACAACATGGAGACACAGCATCCAGTGACTTCCTTGTGTTGCTAATGGCATCTTCTCCTTTTGACAATGACTGTGCTTGTCGTCTGTGCTTCACACATCTTTTCCGCAAGGAAGTGAAACAGCTCAGTCTTGTTGCTGTCATCTCGAAGAAAGCTTCTCCAGTTACTTGGGTGCTTACTGGTTCCTGTCACTCTTCTTCTGATTCCTTGCCCCTTTTCGACCTTGCCTCGGACTTCGACTTGATTTCTTGTACACATCAAACACTACGTCACCCTTCGTACCTGGCATAGGATTCCACCTGTGGATGATGTCTTCTTTAGCATAGTCATCAAATATCTTTAAGTGCGTGGAGGTAGGGCATTGATAAGTGCTGAGCCATCAATGATGACTGCATCTCCCTTGGTTCTCTGACTGGGATGTTCACTTGCGCTTCAAGAATTTCAGCCAGCTGTGACCTCCAAAAAAAAATTTTTTGTCAAATTTTTCAAAATTTGGATTTTCAAATGGTCAATCGGGCACATTTGATCAGAAAGCCCTGCAGAACAAATGCCAAATTTGATGCTTGTATCATAATTTGCACGATTTTCTACTACTACTACACTATCAGGCAGCATGTTTGTCTCTTCAAAATTAGACCTTAGGTCACTGCCAGCAACAGAAGATGCGTTTTACCTCCATGTTTTAAGAGCATTGTATCAATTGCTTCTGTTAGACGTGCACATCTCAGTGACCTAGCACTTCCCCCAGCCACAACATTTGGCAGAAACCTTACAATGGAAAACTGGTCCAAATTCTCATGTCTAAGCCAGCCAAGCCAAACATAGACAAAACTGTGTCTTGCATGTGCAAATCATCCAAATGTCTGAAACTATGTTCATGCAAAAGGCTGCTCTGTGCCTTCTTGCTGTGTGACATGCATATGCCTTGGTCAGAGAGGTTCATGTGGTAGAGTTGTTTCAGAGAGTGACTCTTCCTCTGAAGGATGTTTAATGTCACAATATGTGAACATTTAAGAACAGTTGGCATCATACGTTGTAATAAATTATGTGTTGGTGTATTACTTATAACACTGTACAGTGTACATGTATATCAGTATTTTTTTCCTATTAACAGGGATACGTCGTGCAGTGTGTGAACACGTCATTTTATTCTCTTTATTCTCTCTCAGCGCCAGGAGAGCGACTCCACGAGATTTCGTTCACTTTTTAACACATTCCTGCCGGGGTGCGATTTATACGTCCTAATTACTGTATGATCTCGTTATGTTTTTATGAATGTACCTGCGGAATAATGAATGAAAAAAAAAAAAAAACGCACGTTCAAATAAATAATTACTACCATCGGCGTCTGGCAAGTTTAATTCGAGAATGATTCCCGTTTATTCTGAAGAGTCCGATCTCTATTTGCCGCTGTGAACTCGTGTTTGTCGGTCGAATAATTAAAATGTTGATCGTACGTAGAATAAAGAAAAATCACCTTAAAGATTAACGTGGCGGGCGAGTGGCGGATCGAGAGTTCTAGAAAGATGTGTTTTTTTTTCTCGTTTTTAAAAATTAAACAGACAAATAAATGAAATTATTCGGTAAATAGTAGGAATGTCAGAGAGCCGTCGGTAAATAAATGCAACCCCCCCCCCAAGAAAACGATATACTGTACATAGAGCAGATTGTTGTGCGGTGTATGATCATAAATCTAGTTACATGTCTTTAAATTCACTCGTCAAAAAGGATGAATCGATTAGTTACTGCTGTTTAATGTTTTCAAATTCAAAGACTACTTTTACATTTTACGTACGCAATAGAGGGCGGGGATAAATTGAGGATATGAAAGGGGTGAGTGTCGGATTTGGGAGCATTGGGAATGATTTGGGGGGGACGGGAAGCATTTTTTTTCCGCGTCCTCTGAACGACGGTGCCGCGGAAGACGACTCCGATGTTTTGTTGCAATAATTTGATGAAAGACATTGATAACAACCCTTCAGACCAAACTATGTGTGTGAGGCATTTAATCGACTCTATTATGTGAAATCTGAAACGAACACAATAGCTTCAAGCTCGCTGAGTTGTGAAGAGGGAAAAAACATACTATTGCGAAGAAGAAGAAGAAGAGGAATTACCATTATGAGGAAGAAGAGGAATTACCATTATGAGGAAGAAGAAGAAGAGGGATTAGCATTATGAGGAAGAAGAAGAAGAGGGATTAGCATTATGAGGAGGAAGAAGAAGAGGGATTAGCATTATGAGGAGGAAGAAGAAGAGGGATTAGCATTATGAGGAAGAAGAAGTAGTGGAATTCCATGATGAAGAAGAAGAAGTAGTGGAATTCCATGATGAAGAAGAAGAAAAAGACGAGAAGAGGAATATCATTAGGAGGAAGAAGAAGATTCGTGGGCGGTGGCTGCGGTTGAGCTGGCGGTGTTTGTTCTCGATTTCTCATTGGGTTTCGTCGTGTTTCTTCATTAAACGGAGCAAGACGAAGCTTTTTGCCTTTGTGTCTTTCGTTCTTTATCTCACCTTTTACCACAGGAATACGCGCCTGGCGTCATGGTGATTAAAGTGTATTACAGCAGCACCACCTCCTCACGAGTGGTAAGAGCAGTGATTATTGAGTCTCCTTCATGAAGTACGTGTTCATCATTCCGTGTTTGTGTGTCACGTACACGTTCGTTGCACGGAAGACCCCATTTAATTGCCGAGTGTGCCGTGTGAGGTAAATCGAGCGGGATTTCGAGTCACGAACACACCCTGAGGCTTTACGAGATGCCAAACGATCGCACACCTTGCTGGTTATTTAAAGGCGTCGAATTACACGTTATTATAACCGCTAAACGATCATCGACACAATGCTGGTTCATTCCACGAGTGGAGATAATCACACATGGCCTTGCGTCCTTGACTCCAAGACGTAGAACCGATTAATATTACTAATTTTTATTTTTTGTTGAATCACCTTGACATACCGTGACCCATCGACTAATTCAGACATTTAAACCTAAAGTTTATCCTGGAAGAATCTGGAGTTAAAAAAAAAATAAAAAAACATTTGTTTTCCTCTTCCCTCTCTGAGGAAACAAACGTCCTGGTATGTGACGTGATGACGTCATCTCTGGCAGTAACTGTTTGACGAGTTCGGACCGGCTCGACGGGCACCACGAATGTCGTAATTTTTAGGAGACTTTGTCAAGAAAGTCTATAAATTGTAATGAAGAATAAGAATAGGGGGTTTAGGGTTCATTCGGAATCGATTTTGTTTGAGATATTCAGATGCGTTTGCCCTGGAACATGCATGAACCCATCCCCCCCCCCCCATACGGTCTGCTCCTTGATGTCACGTGCAGATATTTTAAATTGTTGAATATTCCTTTTGTTGTTTTGGTTTTGATTGCAAAACATCGTTTTCTGATGGGAATTTGATTGCTTTTCAAGATGTGTAATTTTCCTGTTGTTTTAAAGTTGTTTTTTTGGGTTTTTTTTAATTAATTTATTTTATTTAGGAAGGGAAGTTTGCAATGAATGATTTAAATGAAGCCGTAGGCTAAAATGTAGACTGTGAGTTAGAGATGCCCCCAAAGTCTGCCGTTTGGGAAAGGCTGTGGACATGTACGTTTTGGGGTTTATAAACGTGTGTGTGTGTGTGTGTGTGTGTGTGTAGTGCTGAGTTAAAGTGGATGGTTAGCATTGCAGGTTTTTGCTTTTCAGGAGCGTATGGCACGTCTCATGCATGTGGTAAATTGTTCTCTTCCCACCTGCTGCGCTTTTGACTGTCACACCCCATGACAGACCGGTCTGCATGTCCATCCATCCATTGGGAACATACTCTGTGCAGAGCATTGGTGCTGCTCAGTGTGACCACTCCTTGGCCTTTTTCACAAGATCTTGGCTATTCGTTGTTCACCTTGGCGTCTTGGTTTTCTATTATCATCGCTTTTCTGAAACCTTGTGAATGCTTGGCTTTTTTCATTGGCTCACTTTGGCATTTATGAAAATGAGGAGTGGTCATACTGGTGCTGCTTAAGCAGTCTCCTTCGCTATTGGGTACAATCCTGGACGGGTCGCCACTCCAACACAGTATACCAACATGCTGGCACTCATTTTGCCGACCTCGGAAGGATGACAGGCTCTCAACCCCACCTGGTATTAATTCAACAGCCGAGTGGGATTTGAACTCGGGATCCTAGGATCTCAAGGCCACCACCCTAACCATTAAGCCAACACCAGGCATGGTCCGCGTGTCGCACCCCACCATTGCCTTTATCAAACGCGTACGCGAACACAAGTCAAGCCGTGGCATGTCTGGATATGTAGATAAAAGCTTTGCTTGAGTGTGTGGAAACTTTGGGAGATTGTTATTACTCATACGATAGTTAGTTAGTTTGTCGGTTGCTTTAGTTTTGTAGCAAAGTATCACGTTGTTTGAGTTGCATCAAAATGGACTGATATAGCTGCACTTTCAATAAGGAGGAATTTGATTGCTCGTTTGATTTTGATTTTTGTTTTTCCATCCAAATTGGCTGATTCAGCTCTTGTCTGAAACTTCTCCCATCCATTCAGATAAAGAAGCAACAGCAGCATATCCAGGATGTCTTGGAAATCCTGAAGGTTGAGTTTGAGTTGGTTGATGTGATGGTCAGCGAGGAGGCAAAGATAAAAATGCGCAAACTCTCCAACAACCCGAAAGCGATCCCACCTCAGCTCTTCAACGAAGACCATTTCTGTGGGGTGAGCCTTTTCCCCTGCGATTTGCATTCCTACGGATAATGAATTGGCTTGAGGGATGGGGCTGCGACCTTCGTAACCGGCCCTTCTTTGTGTGACGTCACTCCTTTCAGAACTATGAAGATTTTGAAGATGCGGTGGAGCTGAAGGAAGTGGAAAAGTTTTTGAAACTTTAACGGTGCTTTGCCATTCTCCAGTATGATTCTTAACACTCTCTCTTGCTGATGCATTTCATTCCTTTCTTACATTCAATCCATTCATTCATACCTTCCTTCATTCCTTTCTTAATTCCTTCCTTCATTCCACACATCTCCAGCCTCTCACTTTGTGGAGTCGATGTGGATTTGACTTTGGCTTTGTTTTAAATTCATGCCGGATATACGATGACTATGTTATTCAATGAGAGCATTGCTTTTTCCCTCCGTTACATTCCTGTGGCACATCAGATCCTTTAAATGGCCAGATTTCTTACTATTACAGATCTGCTTCAGAGATTGTCCCTTCTCAGGTGAGCTTGGATCATAAATCCAATTCATTGTGCACAGCAACTGAAGTTTGCTACATTTAACAGGTTTAAAGGTTCATATTTGAGAACGGAACTACTTTCAAGTTAACTTGAGCTGTGAATGTATTGAAAGGTCCCCCGTGATGGGGGCATGTGCTTGCACTTTCTTAATTCCCAGTAGATGACCATGCTTGTGCCATTTTTTTAAATTTCATTTGCAACCCCCCCCCCCCCCCAATGCCATCACAGTGTCGGATTTAACTTCATCCTTCACCGTTTATTGTAGTACTGGGACGAGTCTTATGTTTCTTAAAGACCAATTCTGTTGCATTTTCTGCAATCTTGACATTTTGGTTCCTTTTGCGCCACCTCTAAGTACCGATGTCTGGCTCATCAACTGGAGTTGCTATATTTTTGCTGCGTTTCCTGTTTGAGAGAGTTAATGTGGGTTGTAAATTGTCAGAATAGAATTATATTGTCTTATATTCTGCCATCTATAATACGCCATTCTTGTGTATTAAAACATCCACCTCGGGACTGTTTCCTGTATTTTAACTTTTGTACAAATGTCGTGTTAGACCACCGTCTTTTCCACGGTTATACACCCCCCCTCTCTTTTTTTTCCCCCACACCTCAAATCTCATTCAACGATTCATATTGCATCCTTTTGGTAGTAGAGAAGTAGTCTTATAGAAAAGCTTTCAAGAATAAAGTTGAATGGAGAACCATAAAATATTTTTCAGGATTGCAAGCAGGGCATTGACAAAAAGGAACTGTGAAAGTGGTAAGAGGAGATGTAACGGAAAGATTGGGTTATTATTGGTGGAGATCTTTACTTGAAGGCCAGGTAAGGAGAATATTCTCTGAAATGATGTGGCTTTGAAAGTTGGGAAAAAAATTTTTTGGCATTTTATGATTCAGAATGGGCTGGCAGGATGGATTAGAGGTATGTACACTCGCTTCTGAGCTGTTTAGCCAAGGTTTTAATCTTGGCCCAGCTACCATCTGCCACCCTGGTGTTTTGCATTGCCAACAGGGCTTAATGATAAGCTAGAGGCCCTGTCTGCCAGCACATATGTGTATGTTGAAGATCCTGTAGATCTTCAACATTCATATATCTTTTGTGAAGAGCAGGCGAGTTGTTATTACCAGCACCCTGAATACATTACAATTCCTGCCCTGACTGATTGCTTGGAAGGCAATCGTATACTACCCCGAATAACCCTTGCTTCGTAACCATTTCAGCAGTGCCAGCGGGCTGTCAAAAGCTTCTTACATCGACGACGACGATGATTATGTTTGTTTGTTTAAGAGCATAGCTGTTTAGCATAAGCTAATCACCATTACGAAGGTTGTTTAAGCAGTTGCTCAGGAAGAAACTTAAACATGGCAGTTCTAAAGGCACACTTGTGCAATTGATTGTTACTCTTCCTCTGCCAAAAATTGAAGCACAGTGCTATGTTAGGCAGGATGATATGAGTGAATACAGAAGATGCATTTTTGTGTTCATTACAGAAGGGGGGGGGGGAGTTGAACTCTGTAAAGTTTACTGTGATGGCACTGGTAGTAAATTGTTTCGGGCCGTTGTATCGAGACAATAACCCTGGTGAGAGTGGAATTAACCCCTGCATTGTGCAAGCACTTTTAAATCATGTTTATTTTGCAATGGAGGATTATTTACTCAAACTCATGGGTCTCATTATCAACCATGATCTTTCTTGAGCAACCCAAATTTCAAAATTGTCCTCCAAAACCAGCCGCTGACTGGGCATCCTGCATCGTACAAAGGCTTCCTTGGCACACATGAAATCCTATCCACCTACAAGTCTTTCATCCACAGCATGATTGAGTACTGCTCTCCCCTCTGGGCTGACGCCACTGCCTCACACCTTGCTCAGCTTGATGCCGTGGGAACTAAGGCCTTTAGGATTATTAGAATCTCCTGCGATTAAGTCCATGGGAGTCTATGGGCCATTTACTTCACCATTGCGAACAGGTTGGTGGTCTCTGTCTTCTTCCGGTCTCGCACATTCTGCCCTCTGTGCTTTGTTCCACTCCTCCTGCCCCTCCCTCCTCCCAGGTATCTGCAGAGTCAATACAGTCCACCTGCAATCCCCTTCTAATGAAACTCCCTCAAGCCAGAATCACTGATCACCTCCACTCATTTATTCCTCTCTCTCTTTCCTGCCTGTGGAGAAAATTTCCACGTTCTCTTAAATCTCATTCTTTCCTCCAGGTCTTCAAGACAGCTATTCACCACCATCTTAGATCACCCCCCCATCCAAAACCATGATATTTTACACCCACATCAAGCCCTACCACCAAGTCCATCTTACAAATATCCAGTTTTTCCTTCCTTTGAGTTTACTTTTGTGGCCATCTTGTTCACCTCATATGTCCTCACTTACCCCTCATTCCTCCCCCACACCCATTATTTGTCCAAGTCTCCTATTTTGTCCTTCAACTCTATTGTTGGTGTTTCCCCCATCTCTTTATGCTGTTCCTTTTGTTCTGTTGTGTCATCCATTCAGTGTTCTTTCTCTTCCATGAGACTTGGGTCTGTATACAAACCCCCTCCCCCCCCCGATACAAATAACTTTTATGGCTTTTCAGCTTCCACAGCTATCAGAGAAGAAGAAAACTTTTCAATGTAGTTCAAGAAAGATTTTTCATTTAATGGATGGCAGGAATATAATATTTTATGAAACAAATTAGCTGGGAGCAGAATCTCAAACAACGTCTGTCTGCCCGAGTAATCTCGCCTGGGTATTGCAATTTGATCAGATTTTATACATGAACATTCATGACTAACATTCACTGATCGATGGGATTGTTATAATACCTCATACGAAAAGTAGTTTCAACACGATATGTAGAACTGTACGATATGTAGATATCTAATATTATGGACTGTACATGAAGATCTTCTTATTCTTGTTCTTCCTGTCAACGAAAAAGGAATGAAACAACATCATCTCAGAAACATTCATTATTTTGCTTAAATGTCATTTGCACATTTTAAAATATATATATAATTTTACTACGGATGCCTTTTAAAGTGGTGCTCACCAAGTCGGTGGTGGTGCCTGCAGTGCTCATGCTGGGTGGGCCAAGATGGTTAAAATGCCTCTTTTTCTTTGGCCACCCAGCATGACGGCTGTTTTGCACTATTGCCATTGAAACATCAGATTTCTATGAGATGTTACCACCTTATTAAAATCACTTCTACCCTCTCATTAAAATAGCCATGACACTCAAAACTTTGTCTCTTGACTGAGAGGGGAAGGAAGTCTGGTTCAGATCTCAACGATGTCCTGTGAAGGTGCTTATCCAGCACCATTCTCTGTAATGACTTTATCTCCATCTCTATCGAGTCCATTGGCATATTTTTGCAGGTAAACAAGTGTCTTATTTTTACCTCCATCACCGAAGATGGATGGAGGTTATGTTTTCACTCCTGTTTGTCTTGTTTGTTATCTGGCTGTGAGCAGACTATTTCATAAAGTTATGGATGTATTCAGATGAAACTTGGTGTACAGGTTGTGTGACAATTGTGGACACAATTTTAATAGTGATTCTTCCCCATTGAGAGATTGGGTGAAAAAAGCGATACATATCGGAAGTTGTGGATGGATTTGGGTGAAACTAGGTGGATGAGCTGAGTAGGTGACACGAACAAGCACATTAGATTTTTGGTTCAGGTACGGATGCAGATCCAGCCTGTCGCTGCGATACAAAGCATAAACTGTTTAGTCTGGCGGAGGTGTTCTCTCTCTTAAGTGCCGTTCTAGTTATTCCATTTTGTCGTGTTCAATATGGTGGCCATATTGTTATGAATCTGGAAGCCTTTGCACAAGACAGTCCCGTAGCTTAGTTATTTCGATAAGTATGTGTTTATAGTTAGAATCCCTCCTTCTGTCTAATGGAAATTTTGTGTGCGCTACGAGTTATTTTTTAGTTAGGTTTTTAGACATCAACAACTACAACAACGCCACCGTCCCTCATTCAACCCGGTCGCCATTGCCCACGTGTTTTTGGCTGAGGGCGTGGGCGGAGCCTCCATCGCTTCGGATCGAGGCCCCGCTCCAAGGAAGGGCATGGACCGTTTCCTCCAGCCAATGAGCGGAGGACGAGCACCACACGCACGCCCCAGCCAATCGGGAGGCTGACCACGGGTCGTCCGACAACCCCTCGTCCAATCAGGAGGCTAGGGGCGAGAAAAGAAACCCCTCTCACCTCAACAGAGAAAAAAAGAGACGAGAGGACGGCAGACAGGAGTGTTAGTGGCGATTGCGGCACGGTCTGTGGTCGTGGTTGAGCGGTCTGCAGTCCTGGTGGCGATTGCGGTGTGGTCTGTGGTTGTGGTTGAGTGGTCTGCAGTCCTGGTGGCGATTGCGGTGCGGTCTGTGGTCGTTGTTGAGCGGTCTGCAGTCTTGGTGCTGACAACGCCAAGGTCGTGGGTTCGAGTCCCACCGTGGTAGTCCGGGGTCTGTGTGACCACACGAGGCGGGACAGGTACCCCGGCCCGGCTCTACCGAATAGACCCACGGGGTCCAGTTTCTTTTGGGTGTGTGTGTTGTGTGTGTGTGTGTGTGTCCGTAGGCCCCGTCTTGTAATTTAGATTGTATAAGTGTTTTCCTTTCCTTGTAAATTACATTTTCTTATTCGGATAACTCTGCTCTGTGTCTCCTTCCCGATTAATGTAAAATAAAACCCCTGTTAAATGTACCAGCTCGTTTTCTGTGCTTTCTCTCATTGCCTAGCAATGCGTATTGAGAAATAGTAAAGCCGTTCGTGCCGTAAATTGTTCATTTGGTCCGGCGCGGCTTTGGAACTTCTGCTCGGTTACGCCGGATCCGAGTCGGTGATAGCGACTCGATTCGGACAAAGTCGGCCGAGGGTGTGGTTTCCCCGGTAGTTGGACGGCGTGAGTACTTGGGTAAATTGGAATTAGACAAGTGGACCCTACCTCACGCCGTCAAAATATTGGCGACCACGGTCCTCTGTGACCCGTGACCTTTCGGAGTTGTCCGAGAGTCACGACCTAAATTCCGGTGTTCGGGGTGGAGATACTCACTGCTCCACCTAGTGGTCGTTTATCGCCACCGAACCCCGGCCCACAACAATATGTCCGTGGTCATTGGTTATCGGAAGCTCCAAGTTGACTTTCCTATTGAAATGTGTGGTAAATTCACTCGAGCAAATGGACGGGGGTTTCATTTGCCATATGCTTCTAATGCAGAAAGCAAGAGCTCCAACACAAAAATATGAAATTGGCCAATTGGAATTGGTGAGAGTTGTGGGCACGGTCCTGATTCGAACTGCAGTTACCGCTTCTTTATTGATAGCTCTTACTGTAATTACCTCTTCCTCTCCCTCTTCCTCTTCCTCTCCTTCTCCCTCTTCCTCTTCCTCTTTTCCATCTGCTTTGTCTTCCTCTGCTGTTGTTGCATCCTCAGCTTCTTCCTCTGCTGTTACATCTTCGGCTTCTTCCTCTTCATTCTTCTGCAATATTTCCTGACCAACAGAGATTTCCAAAAGTAAGGTTAATTAAGATGTTTATAGGAGACAAGAATGCTACACTTTAGGAATGAATTAAGATTACAAAGGTCCTCGGTTGATTTCTGTCTCCAATGCAAATGCATTGAGAAAGCCTTTACACAGCGTCTATCTTTCTTGATTTAAACCCCCACCCCATCCGATCTCCACACACTATCCCTGCACCAGACGCATGCCACAACACATTACTGCAAAGGTCTGCCAGGTCGGTACCTGTGCATTTTAAATTAAAGCATGGTTGGTCACATTTATAAAATCCATATTCACATAACAAAGTGTGCAGGAAATTTACCTCAATTCCATCAACCTGCAGAAGAAGATTATTTTATGATTTTTGTGACTCAATTCCAAGTTTGCATTCTAGTTATCTGGAGTTGAATCTACTTACTGACGTTTCTGCTGTTACTTTGCCATTTTGAACCACTTCCTCCTGGAGGTGTGGGAGGGAGCGGAGAGGGTTGGGGTGGAGGGAAAAGCAAATGGGGCATTACAATGGTTGGCTGAAAGGTATGTCAACTTTGACAGGTGATAACATTCTTTGTGTGTTAAAAATTTACATACTGTGACTGTCTAAAGGTTAAAAAAATTATGATACAAGTGCGAGGAGCATTTGGTGATGTCTTTGGAGAGAGGGCACTCGGTTGCAGCACAGATTTATTTGAGCAAATCCTACAGTTGTAGCCATAAGACCACACTTCACACCACTCACCATATCTCTAAGCAGACATACTGTGTCAATGACACAAATAATGTTTGAGAAATTTGAATTTGTTCAAGAGATGCACAGAATGATCTAATCTTTGTGAAAGTCATGTCGCACTGAGATATTTAACAGCCACAAGCAAGTGCTAGCAGATAGTGCAGCAGGCGTTACATCCCCTGCAAATAATGGGGGAGGGGTGTGAAAAGGGAAGGGTGATTGTAATGATTGCAAAACATGTTATTGTAAGTCTTACAAAAGGTGATTGGGACTATATTTGCACAATGATGGTTTAAGGTAAATTAAATTAATAGTCCTCAGCTCAAACGTGTGTGCAGCTATCGTTCTTTTGCAAGCAGTCGATGTTAATGAAGAAGATTTTGTGGTATATTCAGATCAGTAAAATTTTCCTTTGGAGATTATTAAATCTCTTTTACTTTTCTAACTCGAGTTTGGGAGAATAGTAATTCTTTCTTAACATAGATGTGTCAGAGCTGTAATTGGTTAACAAATACAGTTAGCCATACAATTAAATGTCTTGAAAAGTGATATTAGCAAAGATACAATATGCAATTAACTTTTTCTTTTTTTTTATCTCCAGATCGGGCTACGGTTTCCCAACTCAAATATAATTTTAAGAGAGGTTGGCCCATAAACGAGGTGAAAATATTTCCTGGCATAGCGAATGGGTGGACATGTTTGGAAACTTTGAAAGTTACAAATGGGATATAGCTATTACAGGATGGCTGAGAGGTATGCACACTCACCTCAAAGCCATCTAGCCCAGGTTCGAATCCAGACCCAGCTAAAAGTTGTCATCGATGGGCACGGTGATTCATCGATGTGTGTACCGTCCCTCGAATGGACATTAAACGAGCATCCCTTCTGCTGGCATTAGTTGGTGGATGCTAAAGATCCCATGGTTTCCTTCACGAGGGTAGGCAAGCTATCTCCAGCATCCAGAACAAATTGCTGCTCTAATTACTGCTGGGAAGGCAATGGCAAACCACCCAGCATAACCCTTGCCAAGAAACTGCTTTCGCGGGTCGGCGAACCTGCTTCCGGGCAGAACACCAGAAAAGAAGAGCTATAACAAAGTTGTAGGTTTGGTTGCGATTTTTTTTTAAAGTTGATCAGGGGGGTTTCCAAAATGAAGGAATTCCAGTAAGGGGAAAATAAAATATAGAATATGGTTGAAAGAATAAAGAATGAATGACCATGCCGTGATTGGCTATCATTGCTCTTGCAAAGTTTTCCTTCTCGGTAACCCCAGGGTAGCCCAATCAATAAATTATTTATTTTCAACTACAATTTAAATGTTTCAAAGAAACTGCATTTATCAAATATGAACAATTTATTTTCTTTGAGATGTATTTGTCAATGAATGAACATGTTCTATTCTGTCTATGATTGATGTGCCAGCAGTCTCAACCTTTGCAGTTGAGAAGTGGTTCAACGCTCTCTGATTATATACCAACCTCCAACAAGAAAACCCTTATTTGGTCAACAATATCCATCGGAACATTCACCTCTGCCTTCTCAGCAGCTGCAAGGCAGAGGAAATATGGTATTGCTTCATTCTCCTTGGCATCAAAAAACCCATCGTAATCCTGTTAGTGTGGAACAAGGAACCATGTTATCCTGACAAAGACATTGAAATATAATGAACGGCGTCAGTGCGACACGTTTCCAGCACAGGGAAAATGAAGACAACGCACACCACAGTATTGGTCTTCGTTGAAGATCTGTGGGGGTAGTGGGATACCAGATTTTGGACAGCACTCGCCCGGGACATTGCTTCGCATCCACTGTCGGTTTCCATCGTTCATCGCGACGTCCAGCTGCTCGAAGGCAATGCTGTTCGCCTCCAGGAACCCCAAAACATCCTGTTGCTTCTTCTTAATCTGCAATGGACAGCCATACTGTCCTTATGGACATACTTTACAAATGCAAGGTGTAAATTTGTGGTAATGTTTCACAAAGTCCTTCAAGACGCCACAGTTTAGGGGTTTATAAAAATTTAAAACCGGCACTCATTTGCAATCACAAACTTGAGAGGAGGGAGAGGATTGCAGGTGGTTGAGTCTTCCTTTTGGGCCCATCTATTTATTATTTGTGTAGCTGAGGATTACTGATTGAACGGACTTAGTTTTGGCTTAATGGTGAAGGTGGCTGGCTTAAGGTCTTAGAGTCTTGAGTTTGAGCCCCTGTCGGGCTGTTAAATAACACCAGGTGGGTTGACAGCATGTCATCCTTCCATGGTTAGCAAAATGAGTATTTACCAGCTAACTGGAAACGGGGCTGTGCACCAGTGGCACAGCTGCACTCCCAGCAATGATGCAACCTGCAGCCTATGGCTGCATACGAAATAATAATTATAATAAACTGAATGAACAAAGGGACAAAGTGGAAGAGAGGAAAAAGGGGAGTAAGTGATGGTTGTAGTAGAGGGAAGGGAAAGAATATTGGAGGGATGAGTTAATGGAAGGGGCATGGTTGCAGCACTTGGGCAGGTGAAAAATTTGGTTTAGAGGTTTAGATATTAATGAGTCCTCAAGTTTGTAAGAGAAGCAATTAATTGTTAAGTCATGCTGTTTAAATGTCCCAACCAGGCTGGTTAACACAGTAGCTCAGAGATAGGGTGCTTGCCTTTGTGCTATCAGTCTGGGTTCAATTCTCGACCCAATGATAAACTGCCAAACTGGTGATTGGCATGCAGGACCGGATTAACCTTTTGTGGGCCTGGCGCCCAACAAATTTGTGGGCTCCCATTTCTCCAGTTCTCTAAACTAACTCTCCCGCTTTGCCTCTCACCCACGCCTGCAAGTGTGTGCACTGGCACGTAGCTAGGCCATTGACGGTGCAGTGATGCCACGGGCCAGTAAATGACTGCAGTGTCGAAATAAAATGTAAACTGCAACAACATGATTATGTGTATATATATATATATATATATGGGTGACGTTGCTCTCAGTGCCGGGCAAGGTCTTTGCTCGGATAATTCTTGATAAGGTTCACCACCATCTGCTTGAGCACCAGTGCCCAGAGCAGTCAGGCTTTACACCAAAGAGGTCAACGATTGACCGTATCCTTGCTCTTCGGGTCCTCACTGAATGCAGATGAGAGTTTTGGCAGGGGCTGCTTGCAGCCTGTGTTGATCTCTGTAAAGCATTTGATTCAGTGAATCTGGATGCCCTCTGGAGGATTCTTGGTCTTCGTGGGGTGCCACCAAAGCTGATCAATCTGATGTCTGAACTATACTCTGGTACTGAGAGTGCTGTGAGATGTGATGATACCATCTCCAACTTATTTCCAGTTGTTACTGGAGTTCGTCAGGGGTGTGTATTGGCCCCCACACTTTTCAGCACTTGTATGGACTGGATTATGTGGAGAATGTCGTAGAGATAAAGTTGCGGTGCACCGCACCGGTGGGAATGTCAAGATCTCCAAACTTGATTTCGCAGATGACGCAGTCATCTTTGCGGAGACTCTGGATATCCCTTTGAGGGCCCTCGAGGTGCTGAATGAGGAGTCGGTGCCGCTGGGATTATGGGTTTCCTGGGTCAAAACTAAGATCCATGCTTTTAATGACATCTTGGATGCTGCTATCCTGTCTGTATCTGTTTGTGGTGAGTATTAATGTCACGGCGAGACTCACTTTCCTTGGCAGTGATATTCATGTCTCTGCTGGCTGTGCGCCAGAGCCAAGAAACGTCTGGTTCGGGCCTGGGGAGTCATGGATTCACTGCATCATGGGGTGTGGTGTTGGCGGTACCTGTGCAGGAGGACGAAAGTCCAAGTCTTCAGGTCCTTGATGCTTCCAGGCTTGCTGTGCGGATTTGAGACTTGGACTCTGACAAGGGATCTGAGATGGAGACTTAATTCCTTTGGTACCAGTTCGCTTTGTGGAATCCTTGGCTATCGCTCGTCAGACTCTGTGTTCAACAAGCGGTTGCTGAGAGAGACTCAAATGAGATTTGGTACCTGCATAGTCCGTGAGCGTCAGCTGCATGGACACGTGGCTCATTTTCCTGACGCTGATCCTGCTCACCAGATTCTCTCATTGAGGGAGCCTCGTGAGTGGAGTAAGCCAATGGGCCGATCACGTGCCCTGTGGTTGCAGCAGGTTGATCAGCATCTCAAGAATATGGGGATGGGCCATGCATCTGCCTGGGGGATGGCCAGACAGGCTCCTGGAGTACCGGAAAGTGGACGCAACGATGTACTGCTCTGGTGCATGCTCCCATACCTGACCTGATCCCCAAATCTCCTCCCCTCCCTCTTCAATATACCCCCTCACTCCTATATCTACCCCCTTCCTCCTCCTCTTTCCTCCCTTCCCTCCATCGTCTTCTCTTCCATCCCTTCTCTCCCTCCC
>CM068967.1:25888332-25898585 GCA_035128595.1 Eptatretus atami
CCACTTAATATTTACCTCAGCGAAGTGACAGGTTGTACTTGCTAGTGATCTATAATATGGACTATTGGGACCTCAGCTGAATATCTATTTCCATGTAACATCAACGTGCAGTGTGTCAGCATTCCAACTAAACCTAAATATAGCTGCAGCTCAGAGCCAAATGCTTGGAGAGAGGGCAAACAGGCCCACCTGGCCAATGGACAGGCCTACAAACCAGCCAACAAAGCGTTTCCAATTTAGAACATTTGCAACAAACCGACCAGCAAAACGGTTCCAATTTGGAGCATTTGCGATGGTTTAAAGACTTCTTAATAATGTTTGCAGAACCTGGTTTAGAAATGGCACACCGCTCGTAATGATCTATTTATATTGGTCGACGAAGTTCTCAATTTGATTGTGACAACTCAATACTGATAGTCCGGGTCTTTCCGAGGAATTACTTATTCGGATTGGTGGTTCCATGGCAAAGACGTTATGGAGCTATGGATTGATGCGGGGTTTGCAGCACAACGACCGGTCGTACCTGCGAGGAGCCGACGATGGACGCGGTGAAAACCTTAATGACCATCTCTGGTACAAGTGGCGAGTCCGAGACTCCGCATGTACAGGCACGAGCTGGGAGGGTGTCTGTGCCCGGGAGGTTTCGGACTGGTCATCTATGGCCATACTTATGTCTCCACCCACTTGGATCCTTATACAGGCACGGGTAAGGAAACCCTCAGGTTGCGCAATACTGAATATGTGAAGCTGCGAGTGAACTGACTGCATTCGCACCAAGTGGAGATCACATCTCAGTACTTCTGCCATCTTTTGGAAGATATTAAAGCAGATTTTAAAAATTAATCATCGTATGAAGTATGGCATAGACCGTAGAGGGTGGCGCACTTGCCTCTGGGCTGTCTCATGTGGGTTCCATTTTCAACTCATGACAAAGTATCAGATTGGTGCTTCTCATGCAGGATGCTTTATCATGGAGTACACCAACCCTCAGATTTGACATCAAGCTGGCAATCTATCTGCTTGCACGATCTTTTATGTCTTTTAACAAAGAATGTGTGAGTTATTGCCAGCACCTTGAACAAATTCCAAATGCATGTCCTGACTTGTGGTTTTACAGTACAACCACAACTTCTAATCCACGAGAATAAATACTCCAATGTGATTTCTCTCACAAGGAACTTGCACGAAGAAGGAGGCCATTAGGCCCATCGAAGTCTGCACTATTATTAGCAACTTATGGAATTGCTTGTCCTTGCTCTATTCCTTTAAATGCTGAGTGTCAAGCAAGTAAGCAGCAAGTGCCATTTGTCTTATTTGTGATTCGGCCAGGGTTCCATCCACCGACCTCCCAGACTCAAAGTGGACACTCCGTTACCATTACGCCACCGAGGCTGGTCCTAAAGTGGGTTATGACAGCCGACCTTTCGATCAAAGGCACAAACATGAGGATGATTATGAAAGAGAACAGACAGCAAGTCAAGAACGTTGGACACAGCAAGGTGGATTTGTTGCCGATCACTAGCAATTTTTGATGTCTGAGTGTATTGTCGAAGGTATTTTTTTTAATATCTTTGATAGTGAAGTTAGAACTACAGTATTTGGATTTGTAAGGCTGTGGGACTTGCAAATTAAGCACATTCCTTCAATTTTCTTGATTCTCCTCAAGCAAAAATGTGAAATGAGGTCGCTGAAAGCTATGGTACTCTAAAATGAGTGAAGGAAAGGGCTATGTGATCGAAGAGAAAAGGGGAGGACATTCATGCAGCAGCAATGACAGTAGCACTGTCTGGTGGGCAGCAGTGTGCCTTCCTGCCTTTGTGAAGCTATTAATTGTGCCTTCGTGATAAGAATACCAAATTTGCAGTGAATATGTTCCTGCGTGAAAGCATGGAATTATACCTATGTGCACGACTGCACGTGCATTTCAACGATTTCAACTTGTGATATAAGAAGAACCACACCTTTAATAGTGGGGCGGCTTAGCCCAAATATTCAAAAGAATTGTGCATTTTGTGATACAAGCCACCAAATTTGGCACAAATGTACATTAATATGTTGCGAACATTTTCAGATATTGGGCCACTTGAAATTCTTTCTTTATGTCCGCCATATTGGATTTCAAAATGCCGCCACTTGAAATCTACATTTGCTATTATCTCTGGACGTAATGCAGCTATTGACTTGATTCTGGTATCTAAATGTATGTTTTTGGGGGCAAGGAATCCAATGGTAGTGGCCATGATCCGGCACTCACACAGTGATCCGGCACTCACACATGATCCCACACAGTGGCCATGATCCGGCACTCAATGGACGTCGTGAAGATGCTGTGGAACACCTGAATCCTGGACAGGCACCAGTGGTCACCGTTGATCAGCCACTGTTTGCTTTGGCCAAGCAGATACAGTGGAAGTGGCCAGAGGAGCTATGGTGAAGACCAGATAGTGGTGATGTTTGGTGGCCTCCACATAGAGATGGCGGCACTGAGGACACTGGGGACTGGCTGAAAGGGAGTGGTTGGGTGCAAGCACTTGTGCAAGCCGAGATTGCGACAGCAGGGACAGCAGACTCATTCCTGCGAGCATCCCATGTCTTGCGCACAAGAAGCACATCAAGTGACTGCAGCAGCACTGTACATCCTGCAACACCGTGCCTACAACCACTACTGTCTGGGAGAAACCAGGGATGCAGAGGACCTTCGGAGTTTGAAGACTGGTGTTGCCAGAGAGGAGAAGACATCCCCCAGTTTCACTACTGGGCAACCGTGCTGGAACTAGAACTGTTGGTTCTAGTGTATGTGCGTTCTCTCAGGCAGGGATCGTTAATGATGTACCCGATGCTCTGACAGAGCTGGTCCCCTGGTTCCATGCACTGGATCACACCCACTATGCTAGGTGGATACCAGTGCACCTGAAGGACATGGCCGAACTCACCATCAAACACCCAGATGTAGCCAGGAAATTCAGGGAAAGCCACTTCACCATTCAGAAAACACAGAGGGTGTTCTCTTCAATCCCGATTGACCAGGCACATGAGCAGAATAATGCCTGCATCAAAGGAGACGATGGAGCAGTTGGGCTCACTGACAACCCTAGTGCCCTACGTCGCTGGATGGTTGCGGGACCAGAAGTTGCCAGGGTGATCGAAGAATTCCAGGATGGAACCAACACTGGAGACGGCAAACAGCAGACACACGTCATCATGATCAGACGCCAAGTGTACAGGCCTCATTTGTGAAAGATGTTCGCTCTCTCTCGTCGGTGTCATAGAGGAGATGGGCAACCCATTCGAGGAGGAGAGTCAGGATGTAGTCAAACTGGACACAAAGGAGATCGCAGATCCTGCTGCTGTGGAGACCGTGATGAATGCCAAGAGGATTGGCCCAGAGCAGTTCGAGGCTTTCACCAGAGAGTGGTCTGTTGGACAGAACAAAGGCAGTGGACGCACCCATTCCTCGTAACAAGCTGAAGGTGTTCAGCACTCCACTCCAAGAAGCCAGAGCATAGGTCAGCAACAGCTCGCCTCCATCAATAATGACCGTGAACTCTTCGCACGCCTGTACATTGGCTGCCAGACGAGGGATGGAAACCTTGAGGAGTTCTTTTGTCACGAGAATCAGGCATGCCTCCTGCATTGTCTGATGGTGGAAGCCTCTGCACTGGTACCAAGAGTGATCTCCTCACATGCTTGGAAGAAGTCTCCGACGCAAAGACAGAGACTCCTGTCACGACCTGTATTGGCTTGATGGAGCAGCCATCGTCCAGATGCTGAAGCCGGCTGCATCAAAGACCTTTGAAGAGAATGCAAACAGATCTTCATCCCATATATGCCACGAAGCTGCAAACAGTGTCACGCCTGGATCTGGTCTGGGATACTTACCTTGCTGATTCACTGAAAGGTAGTACACGTGCAAAGCGGGGACAAGGTGTGCGGAGACGTGTGTGGCTGCCGCAACCATACCAGGAAACTGGCAGAACTTCCTACGAGTGGACAGCAACAAGACCGAGCTGTTCAGGTCCTCTCAGCAGCTCTCATGGAATGGTTTGACCAGGAGGACAAGCAACTCGTCATTACTGATGGAGAGGCAGTGCTCAGCAAGCCACTACTGCCAGATCTGACCTCACTCGCCCCATGTAACCATGAAGAAGCTGACAGTCGGATGTTGCTGCATGCATCTCACGCAGTCCAGCATGACACCATGCAATACTCATCCGGACTGTAGACACCGATGTTGTGGTGCTGGCAGTGTCCCTGCACAGGAGTTGCAACCAGAAGACAAACTGTGGCTGGCATTCGGAACAGGCCAGAGTTTCCGATACCTAGCAGCACACGAAATAGCAGCTGGATTGGGACGAGAGAAGGCTCGTGCACTGCCATTGTTCCACGCTCTAACTGGATGCGACACTGTGTCTAGTTTTCATAGACATGGCAAGAAGACTGCGTGGGCAGTCTGGACGGTACTGCCAGAACTCACTGAGGCGCTGCTGCTGCTGTCCTCTGCACCTCGTGACATACCAGACGATGCAATGCGCATCATCGAGAGGTCGTGATCCTGTTGTATGAGCATATGAGCATAACCAGCAAATGCACAGACATTGACAAGGCCAGGAGGAAACTCTTCGCAAGGAAGAACAATGTGCAGCTCATCCCTCCAACGAAGGCAGCTCTGGAGGAACATGTCAAGAGGGCAGTGTATCAAGGTGGACATGTGTGGGTCAGATACTGCTGCCAGCACCAGAGCTCCCTCCACCAACCAACTGGGGTTGGTCAAGAACTGAGAAGGACAGTACACACCTTACTGGACCAGGCTAACTGAGGCAGCTCACACGCGATTGAGCTGGTTTCTTGCAAGTGCAAGAAAGGGTGTGTGAGGCGCTGCAAGTGCAAAAAGGCTGCCCTTCAGTGCACAGCCCTCTGTGTGTGTGAAGGGGACGCACATGACGATGAGTCAACAACATACATGTACTTGTGGCAATGCTGAACTTGTTAACATGACACTGTTTATGTACACGTATCTTCAGTACCGGTGTATACCTAGCCTCAGATACCAGTACAACTAGCCTCAAATACTAGACCATGTAGCATGTCAGTATTATACCTAAGACATTTACAGAACTAAGACATTCTTTTCAAAGTATTGTGTTGAATCCAAATTTGCCTAGATAATTTCCAAATAAAATTATATAACAAGACTGTGATAGATAATATTAAGTTGAAAATGGTACCATTGGATTCCTTGCCCCCAAAAACATACATTTAGATACCAGAATCAAGTCAATAGCTGCATTACGTCCAGAGATAATAGCAAATGTAGATTTCAAGTGGCGGCCATTTTGAAATCCAATATGGCGGACATAAAGAGAGAATTTCAAGTGGCCCAATATCTGAAAATGTTCGCAACATATTAATGTACGATTTGTGCCAAATTTGGTGCTTGTATCACAAAATGCACAACAGGTTTGCTATGCTGCTACACTATAAGGGCTGCCGAGGCAGTTTCTCCTTGCCTAGGGGGCACAATCCTGGACGAATCATCACTCTGACGCAAGATATTTAATTGGCTCATTCTTCCCAGGAAGTTGGTATCCATTTGGCACCCTCGGAAGGACGACAGGCTGAGTCACCTACCTGGTGTTGTTTAACGGCAGACAGGGGGCTGGAACTCAGGAGCCAAATATGTTGATCCCACCACCTTAACCGGAAGCTAACACAAGGTCTGTTCAGTTACCAAGCAGCTATCTCGCGCTTGCCAAGCCAGCCGTTCTTTATCAACGGTTTTGAATGGATTGCTTGCTTAAGCCACTCAGCGCTTGCTCCACAAGAAACTTGGTAACCGAACCAGTCCAGTGGACCGTACTCTTGAACAGAACAATGGAACTGCCGAAGCAGTTTTTCCTTGGCTATTTGGTACAATCCTGGACAGGTCACCACTCTGACCATTTCTTGGAGCACAGCTGTGCCACTGATGCTGTGCCCCTTTTACGAGTACATTGGTACTCATTTCTCCAACCACAGGAGGATGACAGACTAAGTCAACCCCACCTGGTGTTAAATCAGCAGCCAACAAGGCTCGAACTCAGGACCCTAGGATCCCAAGCCAGCCACCCTAACCACTAAGCCAACACTAGGCTTGGTAACTGTACACATACCTGGCTTCCAAACTGCACTCAGTTTTCAGGACAATCTCATATACACCATGTACAAAGCTTTCATCCGCAGCCTGATGGAGTACTGCTCTCCCTTCTGGGTTGGTGCTCCTGCATCTCGCCCTTCTTGGCTTCACACTGTGGAAACCAAGGCATTTAGGATCATTGGTATCTCTCGTGATGAGGCTAAGTCTTTGGTTCTCTCACTCTCACCGCAGGCAGATCTGTGGTCTTTCTGTCTTCTACCGTCTCCTCTCTGGCCTCACCCCCCTGCTCTGTCCTGCGGTCTTCCCCCCCCCCCCCATATTTCCGCAGAGCACTCAAGGTCCACCAGCAACCCCTTCTGGTAAAACTAACAAAAGCTGCCAAGAATCACTAGTCACCTTCACTCTTTTATTCCTCTTTTCCCCTGCCTCTGGAACAAACTCCCACACTCTCTTCAATTCCATTCTTCCCTCCAGGCCTTCAAAACAGCTGCTCACCACCATCTCTTATCTTCCCCCATCCAAAACCATGATTTTTCTACTCCCATTAATCCACCCTAAACCCATCTCCTTCAAATTCCCTGTTTTCCTTCCTGAATATCCTTCTTGTACCATCTTGTACACCCCATGTTCCCCTCCCATCCCTCTCCCTTCCACAATCTCCCTAATGTCTCTGTTCCCCACTGTTTTGTGCTTCCCTCTCCCACCCTTCTTGTCTCCTGCTCCCCTTGTTACACATTTTGTGTGTTAGCTCTTATACGAGCCTCAACAATGTATATTAAAATAAAAAAAAAATACAAAACTACAGGGTGGACACAACGTCTTGTCACCTCCTTGTGAAAACTGTGACATTGCCTTTGTGTGCAGAGTGTTCATTCGTTTCCTTTTTCTCTTTTGTTGTCAGATTGAGTGAAACCACTGATGACCTTAAACAAGCAGTGACACTTGCTTTTAATCATGTCGTATCATTCCACAAATGCTCTGGAAAATGTCCCATGGAACCTGGTGCAAAATAATTCTCTGTAATGACAATGATGGAGCACAAATGGATCCACTGGACATTTAAGGCTTGTGTCATACGCTATAAAATGTGTCATGAAGTTAAAAAGTACTGCAAATGTTTGTGGTATAACTTGTAGAACCTTTCAGTGCTGTCAGCTAACATGATAAAAGGCAATGTCACAATTTTTGCAAGGGGTGACAAGACATTGTGGCCGCCCTGAATGACGACACTCGAGTACCAGCTTACGGCACAGCCGCACTTCCAGAAAATGATGCAACCAGCAGCCACATGCTGCATACGAAACAACAATAACATCAGTGACCACCAGTTCCTTGCTCTGATTATGAAATGACTGCTAACCTCTGAGATAGAACGGGACAGACAGATGATGCACCCTGTAGGTGCAGATTTTTCCGCTGATGCCTGTAGGTGGAGCAAGAATTTGTAAATTGTTCAGGGTATCGGCGATAGCTCGCCTCGTTTTCAAGGACACCATGGGATCTTTAACGTCCACCTCCTCATTCCGCAGATGGGTTTGAAGCCCAGTTTAACGTTCATCCGAGGGACGACACACACATTGATCCCTCACCCTGTTTGTGAAACACCAGAATGCAGTTTATAGCTAGGTTGAGATTCAAACCCAGGCTTGACAGCTCAGAGGCTGGTGCACACACCTCTAAGCCATCTTGCCAACCCCAAAGAGTTCTTGTTCCTGTCCATATGCAGAAAGCTCAGCCAGTTTCCTGATGCCCATGCTCAAATGTTTCCGCAGCGTTTTGCTTCAGCATTTGAGTGATGGCACCTCCGTCAAGGACTACATCGGTAACACCAGATACCTGATCAGATTTTGCCTCAACAATATCTGCCAGTCATGCCAGTCATGCCAGCAAGCTACTCCATACATACGGACATGGGTGTCCTCTGAGAGTGATGGTGGACATGCCCGATTCTTGCGTGAAAATAATTCATCCAGATCGAATCTGGTGACAGCCATGAAAATGGTTCCAAATCACTCTTCATTGAAGTCAGTTGTTGCTTGCTTTTGTTCACCACTTTGGGTGTGGAGTTAACAAACAAGGCTAGTTTGAACATCATTGACTGACTTGGTTCCTTCTCAGAGATGGTCTTTTCATGAAAGCATCAAACTGGCCATGGCCAGTCTTCTGTATGCTTGGTGTTGGCTTCATGGTTAGGGTGGTGGGCTTCGGAACCCCTCAGCTGTTGAATTGATACCAGCTGGGGTTGACTCTGCCCGTCATCCTTATGAGATCGGCAAAATGAGTGCCAGTTTGCTGGTATCCCGTGTCGGAGTGGTGACCCATCCAGGATTGTGCCCAATAGCCAAGGAGACTGTTTAGGCGGCACCAATGCTCTGTACAGAGTATGGGCCCAATGGATGGATGTCAGTTGTGATAATACATTCAATGTCTGTCGGTTTTGTGTCTGTCAGATGTCTGTCAGAACAAATCTTCTGTACCATTTTAACAATCGCGACTGCAGAAGACTCTGCAATGTCTTTGCTCTCTCGGACGAACAAATTATTGCTCTCCTCTTCAAAATAATTTCCAAGCTCCTCATTCCTGTTGAGGATAAATGGACATCCTTACCTCCACCACCGAAGGTGGATGGAGGTTACATTTTCACCCCTATCTGTCTCTTTGTCTGTGAGCAGGATGTCTGAAAAAGTTTTGGACAGATTTGGATGAAAGGACGAATTGATTAGATGTTGGCGAATTTTTTTAAGTGATTCTTCACCAATGAGAGTTTGGGCCAAAAACAATATTTAACACGATGTCTCAAAGTTGTGGATGTATTCGAATGACGCTTGGTGGACATAATTGGGTGTGTGACAAAGACGAATTTATTCGATATTGGTGAGGATCCACATCCGGATCCGTTCCATCAATGGGATACAAAATGTAAACTATTCAGCCTGGAGGAGGTACCAGAATGGTCATGCAATCAACCCAAATGTACGTGCGCACCATGTGGGCGGTGGTTTGTTAATATCCTTATTGTTTACCGGCCACAATTATTCCCACGTTATTGTGGGGTTGACTGGGGGAAACTAGGCACACGTCTTTGATGATCCGGCTGGCCAGGCCTGACGTTCGACTTGGTTTAAGGCAGGAATTTGTAATTTGGTCAGGGTGCCACTGATGGCTCACATACTCTTTGTGAAGGACACAGTGGGATCTTTAAAATCCAACATCGAATGCTGGCAGATGGGATGCCAGCTTAATATCCATCGGAGAAATGGCACATGCATTGATGAATCACCCTGCCTGTGAAATACCGGGATGACAGTTTATAGCTGGGTCGGGATTCAAATCCAGGCTTCATAGCTTAGAGTGAGCGTGCGGACTTCTTGGCTATCCTGCCGTAATGTGGCGATTTATTGCTTTGTAACCACTGAAAACAATTTTTACTCATTGTAATCATTTAATTTATTTTGCCTTCCTAACACACGAAATGTCCCCATGGAGAACTGAGCCACGGAACCACCATGGAAGCTTGTCGAGATTGAAGCTTGAGTGGCCAAGTGGCTTACACACTCAAGCCCGCACTCCAACAAAACAGTTGAAGAAACTTTTAAAAACGAAACATTTCATTTTATATATGTATCTATCTATCTATTTTTTTATTTTGCATGTATCTATTGGACCAAATTTTCATTGGTCTTCAAGGCTGTATGGCATGCGTACCTGCTGTACTGCTTGATCATTGGTTTGCCTTTCACGAAGCCCAGATGTGCTTTGACCAGGGGGATTATACATTCGTTATTATTCTTTCCAAATGATGCTACTATTATTATTATTATTATTATTGTTAATATTATTTGTATAAATTAATACATGGTTTGTTGCAATGCTATCATTATTTTTGATATTTATTTTGTAAATAGAGTGCCATGCCACAGAAGGCCCTATTAAGCTGCCTTATACACCTTAACATGGCATGCATTTAAAACATGGGAATTCTTCCAGGTTATTTGGAGTTAATTAGCTGAGTGAACTCATGAGATCATGATGATCATTTTGGTGTATCACGTTCCACATCAGAATGCTCCGGTGGAACTCCACAAAAAACATGCCCCACACACACACACACACACACACA
>CM068967.1:25927011-25945220 GCA_035128595.1 Eptatretus atami
AACATATCGGGCCCAATACATTTTTGAAATATGCTATGTATCATTTTTGGCCTCATCTCTCAATGGTGAAAAATCACTTTAAAGATTAAATAATTATCGTATCCAGATTTAGATTTGGATCTTCATGAAAATCCAATCAATTTGTCCTTGTCACACATAGTCCATGGGCCCAGGCCAGAAATTCCACTTGTCGGTACAATCTAAGGAAACGCAATCCTAGTTATGATTTTTGAATTGGTGTATATATATAGATCATTATTTGATGTGATAACCATTGCAGACTGGCAGCTTATTGGTAGTTATCATCTCTGGAATGTACCACCCTCCGCATAATGAAAGCGAAAAGGCAAACTCAGAAACATTCACTAATGATGCAATTGCTGTTTCCACATGGGGCTAGAATGAACTGCAAACCAAAAATGTCTGAAATGCTTTATTTATACCATCCGAATAATCCTGTCATTCCTGAAGGCAGAATTTGTTTATGGCAGAAAGGGCGAACAATAGGGCCTATCAAAATGTGCTGATTAGTGATTTTCAGTACATTTTAATTTATAATATTGTCATACAAGTTCCCTGGTAGTGCTATGAACCGCAGTAGCCTACAACATGCACATGTTGTATGAGGAAAACATTTATGAACATTTTACAAGTTTTTACCACAGTTAAAGGAATTGCCCTTCCCCTACCCTAGTTCCAAAAGCGTCCAAATGTGAATTTTACGGATAACCCAAATTTCACCACGCTACTGTGGCATGTTTATGTACTAGTTTTACTCATGCATATTTGTAACCATGAATGTCCTTGTGATTGTGCCAAAACATTCACACATGGATCAGTATCTAGTCTTCATCACGTTATCAGCATCAGAGTCCTCGAGTCTACAACCTCTTCCTTGACATCAGCGGGCTGGTTGCTGCAGGTTCGCAACTTGTACATGTCAGTGCACTTCAGGCTATTGGCAAGGACGTGCAGTCTGGGAGTTTGCACGACCGTCCACATTGCAGGAAAGCAGTTGCAACACTGCATCCGGTGCTGGAGAACCCTGCATCCACTCGATGGCCAGCTTCCCGTCATCATCAGTGGTCCATCCACAACCTTGGACTTGACATAGGGTTGGCATTGCAGACAGCGCTCCAAATAGCAGCCTGGTAGTTTGCACGGAGGACGTGCATGAAGAGGCAGTCTTCACATGGTGGAAGCTGACTGGACTCTATCTCTCCCCGTCTGGCACAGAAGAGTTGATGTCGGAGTTCATTGACTTTCGTGGTGTTGTAGACGGCACGTACATGTGGCAGTGACCTCTTGCAGCTTCTGAAAGAGCTCGGTGGATACTTCCATGAATGACGAGCTGATTGAAGGCCTCTTGGTAGGTCTTATCCGACTTCATTTGCTTCAAGGCGCCATCTTTCCCCGGCCTGCAAGGCACTGACTGTATCACAACCGGAGAACACGTGCAGTCCAACCAGGGCATCACAGACACTGTCTCCCATCGATCTAGCAAGCTTGTCAATGTCGAGGAATCGTGTACGGGTTTGCGTACCACACTTCTGATACACGGGGCATGGGATGTCCTTATTGAAGGCAAGACACAGCACGAGGACATCTGTATCTTCGGCAGTGATCACCACAGCCTTGTACCCAGCCTCTGCTGCATGCAGAGCATGCAGAAGCATTCGGGTGTCTGCTTCCTCCTGCGTGGACTTCAGTTCTGCCACTTCCTCCCAGTGGTCCTTGGTTTTTTTGTTTGTTTTTTTATTTTCCCCCAAAACGTCAATATCTCAGAATGGTAAAATGGTAAAAATGCAAAATACATACACGAAGCTGCTCTTCTGAAACGGTTATCACATATTGAAATAATCATATAGTCCCTACCAATAACTTAGTAGCCCTAAAGTTTGGTTTCCTCAGATGGTATCGATATATGCCTGGGCCCATGGACTAACACCCAAACATCATTTCCAAACATCAACACACACCCAACGTGTCCACCAAGTTTCCTCCGAATCTGTCCACAATTTTTTGAGATATCGTGCTATTTATCGTTTTTGGTCCTATCTCTCAATGGTGAAGAATCATTTAGAAAATTTTAGTAGCCGGATCCAGATACAGATCTTCACCAAAATTTAATCAGTTCATCCTTGGTGCAAACCCAACCGGCCCACCAAATTTAATTGGAATCAGTCCACCACTTGAGATATCCTGCACACAAACAGACAGACAAACAATAACAAGAAGACATCATGTAGAGCACGATACTTGCAAAATCCATAAAACAAATTTGACCTCAAAAAATAATTGGTGGTTGAATTCAATGACCAAATATGCAACTGCTCTTAAAAATTTCAAGTCAATGGGATGAAAATTGACAATTTTAGAAATTCGGCCTATGTTGACCTCAAAAATAATTGGTGGTAGAATTCAGTGACCTGATATGGAAATCCTCCTCAAATTTCTAGTCAATCGGATGAAAATTGAGGATTTTAGAAAGCTCATCTAAGTTGACCTCTGGCCTACAGTGACCTTTTGGCCAATGTTGACCTGAAAAGTAATTGGTGGTTGAATTCAGTAAGCCGATATGAAAATCCTCTACAAATTTCAAGTCAATTGGATGAAAATTGAGGATTTTAGAAATTTCACAGATTTGTTGACCTTTGGCCTTTGTTGACCTTTTGACCTCAAAACAATAGGCTTCTTGCTTATGACAAACTCGACGATGTGGTGAAGTTTTGTGAAGATCGGTTTAAAATTGTGACCTGCAGGCGATTGACAAACAGACAAAAGACAATAACACAATCAACTGACCAAAATACGTGAAAAATCTTCGATTTTGCAAGAAAGACAGACAGACAGACGGACAGAGACAGAGGCGTGAAAACATAACCTCGGTGGCAGAGGTAATTCGTTTTTAATATCCAAAACTGGATCAGTGGAATACTTATAAGTAAACCTGTTCATTGTATTTTTCAGGGTTGCCAATCTGCAGATGTGAAAAGGAAACATGGTTAATCAACAACACGGCACAAACAGGCCTCGGATAGCAGCGGTTGGCATCGACCTAAAGACCAGCAATTTGAAGAAGCTAAAGACTGATAAAGGGAAAATATACTCTGTGTGTCATATGCCAGGGCAATTGAAAAAATATATAAACTGGACAGGATATTACCCCAGTCAGTAAATACACTTGTCAGCTTTGAGCTCAATGGCCCAATCGGTGGCAGCGAGACTTCAATCTGATGTTGAACAGGACTGGTTGGACTGTAAACAGTCAAAATGGCATTCAGAATGTATAAACACCTGCACTTATCCTTAGAGCTTCCTGCGAGCACAGAAAAACTGGCAAGGCGAATCACATCACCCCACAGCTACATGTAGTGGTTCCTCTCGTTCTCGGCCAATAGTCAGTACCTCCGGGGGGTAAGACAAGGTCTGTAAGGTCAGTCTTGTCGGTTTAAAGCTTCAGTAACCTGGGTCATTTGTAAGAAGAGATTCCGTGATGGAAGGTGACACTCAACTAAAATTACCAATCCACACCAAAAATCCTTTATTGAGAAAGCACAACAGCTGAACTGGCAAAATACTTTGTTCCCTTTGCAGTGGGCTGGGCATGAGACGGTTGCAAAAGACATATGCGATCACACCAAGTGCGTGAATGCATTCAAAGTTGCTGGGGTATCAACATGCAAAAGATATCGGAACAATTTTGATGCTGCATTTCAATATCACAGTCATTAAATTCAGGTCAAGTCAGACTAGATCTCTGACTTGCGACAGGTATCATGTAAACCTGTACTAACCCATTTCATGGTCTGGTTGTCGGCGACTAAACAGTCTCCCCCACCAGGTTTTCTGATGAGGAGGGTGTATGGATATGGACATCCAACAGGATTAAAAACATACTTGTCAAAGGGCGGATGAGCTCCTTGTGAGCCAACGGCCATCCATTTCTAGTGCCCAACTGTGTCTGCGGACGTCCTCCTGCAGTTGGGTTTCTTTATTTAGGAGGTTGGTGGTGGGATTTGCACTTCTGCCACCGTAAAACACTTAATTCCACAAAACGCACAAATGCAAACCCCCCCCCCCCTGAAAACCCACTCCGTGGGAGTACCTCCTGTGCTGCTGCCCTTCGCAAGGCAGCTCACCGGATGACGGGATTGGGGCAAAGCCTTCGGGACACCAATTCCTTGATGATAGGAGGAAAAGCACGGGGTAAACTTCCTGGGTCAGTTGCAGTGGTGTGTGTCGGAGTGTTGCTGAGGTGTCATCCACCAGATGGCATCTCCTTAGGTTAACGTGAGGCAGTCCCTTTGGTGGGTACCTGGAATGTCCTATCCCAAAGAAAGGATGATCACCTGTCCCTGCTATCTGAGCTCAAGCATTTGAACATTAGTATTACAGCACTCTCTGACGTTCGGACACTGGATAGTGGCGAGATCATAGCAGGTGGTTACACCTATTGGTCTGGTCGCTCTGATGGTGACTATGCCCCCAAGGAGTTGCTGTAGCTGTGTCCAATAAGCGGACTCCAATGATAATTGAGGTAACACCGGTCAATGAGCATATTACAAGACGAAGGATTTGTCACTCCTTGGGTGTCATTTCCCTGGTCTCTGTATATGCTCCGACTGGGCGAGTGATCTCACTGTGAAGGCCGCATTATATGCCACGCTCGAGTCTGTGGTTGATCAGTGCCCCAGGCAAGATACTCTTCTAATCTTGGGGGATTTCAATGCATCAACTCGAACTGATGGGGATGGTTATGAGACATGTGTTGGTCCCCATGGGTCTGGAACTGTGAACAAGAATAGCACGAAGTTCCTTGACTTTGCAAGAAGTCGTGAACTTGGGGTGGCTGGTTCATGGTTTCAGCGCCCACAAGCTCATCGCTGGGCTTGGTATTTCAATGTCGGTGGTGTGGCAAAGGAGATTGACCATGTGCTTGGTGATGGTCGCTGGATGATGATCCAGAAATGCAGGGTCAACCGGAGTGCTCAGTTCCTCAATACCGACCATCAGCTTGTTGTAACAACTCTGGAGTTGCAGCTTAAATCGGAGAGAATGGTACCATCCCAGCTGAGGCTGGATGTTGGCAAGCTCAAGGATGACAACAACCTCAGGGTTGCTGAGGTGTTTGTGAACAGGCTGAGTGGGGATTTGAGGGGTCTGGGTGCTTTGGGGAATCCTGAAGAGTTGTGGAATGCCTTCAACACCACCATCCTGGATGTTGCCAGTGTATGTTTTGGAACTCACCATAGGGTGAAGCAGAATTTTAGCCCTCGAGTGACACTGGATACCATTAACCAGTCGCAGGGCCAGGTTTAATGGCAGAGCTGAGCCTTTCAGTGAGTTGAGGCGTAAAACTGTACGTGCACTGAGGGTGGACAAGGAGGCCTATGTGCAAGGAATCTGTGAAGGGGTAGAGCATCACCTGTGGTCAAGTGATTCTCGCTCTCCTTACAGGGGAATTCACGCATTGCGTTCCTCCAAGCCCATCCCTTGGTGGCTGGTGTACTGCAGTGAGAGCGGAGGGTGGTTGGCTCTTGAGAGAAGAGTCAGGAGTCAGAAGTGAAGGCCCACTGGGTTGGTCACTTTAAGCGGCTGTACCAGGCTGATCCACCAGCTGTCGAGTTGGATGTCAGGGGTGTTATTAATCCCGATTGCTGACCCTCCAATCAACTGTGATCCACCTTCATTTGTGGAAACACAGGCTGCAGTGAACCCGTTGAAATGGAGTAAAGCAGCTAGGATCTGTGGCATTCATGCTGAACTTCTCAAGGCTGGTGTAAATGCTGTACTCCTGTCGTTGCCTGCAGTTCTGTGCTCTGCCTCGAACACAGGCATCAGCCCAACTGACTGGAAGAGGGGCGTTGCTGTCCCTCCCTGGAAAGGGAAGGGTGATCACCAGGACTGCAACTACCGAAGGGTGACACTGCTCTCAGTGCCGGGCAAGGTCTTTGCTCGGATAATTCTTGATCGGGTTCACCACCATCTGCTTGAGCACCAGCGCCCAGCGCAACCAAGCTTTCCACCAAAGAGGTTAACAATTGACCGTACCCTTGCTCACCGAACGCAGACGACAGTTTCGGCAGGGGCTGCTTGCAGCCTATCTCTGCAAAGCGTTCGATTCAGCAAATCAGGATGCCCGCTGGAGTATTCTTGGTCTTCGGGAGGTACCACAAAAACTGATCAATCTGATGTCTGAACTATATTCTGGGACCGAGGGTGCTGTGAGATGTGGTGATACCATCTCTGACTTATTTCCAGTTGTTACGGGAGTCCGTCAGGGGTGTATACTGGCCCCCACACTTTTCAGTGCTTGTATGAACTCGATTCTGGGGAGGATGTCAGAGATATCAAGCTGTGGTGCATTGCTTGGGAATGTCAAGGTCTCTGACGTTGATTTTGCAGATGATGCAGTCATCTTTGCAGAGACTCCAGATTTGCTTTTGGGGGCCCTCAATGTGCTGAAAGAGGGGTCGGAGCCACTGGGATTACGGGCTTCCTGGGTCAAAACTAAGATCCAGGCTTTCAATGACATCTTTGGTGCTGCCATCTTTTCTGTAATTGCATGTTGTGAGGATGTTGAAGTCACAGAGAGATTCACTTACCTTGACAGTGATATTTATGTCTCTGCTGGCTGTGATCCAGAGGTGAATAGACATCTGGGTCGGGCCTGGTGAGTCAGGAATTCACTAGATCATGGGGTGTGGCGCTGTCGGTACCTGTGCAGGACAACGAAAGTCAGATTCTTCAGGTCCTTGCAGTCTTGATCTAAGGATGTGAAACTTGGACTCTGACCAAGGATCTGAGACAGATAATTGATTCCTTTGGTACCAGGTCTCTTCGTAGAATCCTTGGCTATCGTTGGTCAGACTTTTTGTCCAACGAGCGGTTGCTAAGAGACTCAAATGAGATTTGTTACCTGCATAATCCGTGAGTGTCAGCTTCGGCTGTATGGACATGTGGCTCGTTTTCCTGACGCCGATCCTGCTCATCAGAGTCTCTCAGCAAGGGAGCCTCGTGAGTGGAGGAGGCCAATGGGCCGACCATGTGCCTCGTGGTTGCAGTAGGTTGATCAGCATCTCAAGGAGATGGGGATGAGCCAGGCATATGCCTGGGGAATGGCCAGACAGAGGCCCCTGGAGCGGGGAAAAATGTACTGGCGGAAAGTGGACGCAGCGACGCACTACTCAAGGAATGGGGGTCCCGAAGGCTTTGCCTGACAGCTTTAAAAATTGTTCCGACAGCTTTTGGCTGTTGATACCCAAGCAGCTTTGAATGCATTCATGCACTTGGCGTGACAGCATATGTCGTTTGCAACCATATCATGCCCAGCACTCTGCATAGGGAACAAACTATTTTGCCGGTTCAGCTGTTGTGCTTTCTCAATTAATGATTTTTGATGTGGATTGGTGATTTTCGTTGATGGTCGTCTTCCATCACGGAATCTCTTATTACAAATGACACAGGTTACTGTAGCTTCAAACCTACAAGACTTTGACCTTTCAGACTTTATCTTACCCCTGGAGGTACTGGCTATTGGCTTAGAATGAGAGGAACCATTACATGTAGCTGTGGGGTGTTGGGATTTGCCTAAGCAGTTTTTCTGTGCTCGCATGCAACTTTTTGGATAAGTATAGGTATTTCTCCACTTTGGCCGTTTACAGTCCAACCAGTCCTTCTGTTCAATATCAGATGAAAGTCTCTGCCACAGAGCTCAAAGCTGGCGTGAGTGTATTTACTGACTGGGCGAATATCCTGTACAGTTTACCTTTTTTTGAATTGTCCTGGCATATGACACACACAGAGTTTATTTCACCTTTATCAGTCCAACTTCTTCAAATTGCTTGTCTTTAGGTTGACACCAACTGCTGCTATCTGAGGCCCCTTTGTGCCATGTTGTTTATCAGACATGTTTCCTTTTCACATCTGCAGATGGGCAACCCTGAAAAGAAAAAAAAAACAATGGACTGGTTTACTTGTAAGTATTCCACTGATCCAGTTTTGTATATTAAAAACTCATTTGCTCTGTAATATGTTTTGGGTATATTGGGAAATGGAGATGTAAATGCTTAATTACCTGGAGAAAGTTGGCATTCTTTTTGCCCTTTTTGAAAACTGACTTTCTTCCACTTGTTACCGATTACATACTGCACAGGAAACCATCCAATATCACGGGGGTTAGGTTCCTGGAAAATGCTGCGATAGTTGAAACCGTGATCGTGGAAACCAATGGCCAATGGAAAAGCGGGAATTCGGTTCCTGGGCTTCGAGAAGATCAACGGTAGCCATAAATAAATGCATTACTATTGAAATAAACATGTAAATATGTACATAAAGCAGTGTTCTGGGCCCTGTTCTTTTTCTGGTTTTCATCAATGATCTCTCTGACTCTCTGGAAAATCCTCTTTATCTCCTAGCTGATGACTCCACCCTCTGCCGTTCCATCTGTCATCCCTCAGATCAGCAAGTAGCAGCCTCTTCACTCTCTGCAGATCTGGATAAAATCACAAGCTGGTCCAACACGTGGAACATGTCTTTCGATCCTGACAAATCTCACACTCTTACTATGTCTTTCTGAAAGGACAGTCTGGATGAGACTGCTGCACATGAGAATGTGTTTGAAAGGGGGGTTGAATCCAGGAGTCAGAAATTAAGTGTTTGGCAATAAGTTTTGAATACAGAGTTGGAAAATGAATGTTTGGGAATTAGTTTTGAAGGACAATGAAGGCTTGAAGGATAATGAAGATTTACAAATGAAGAAGAGTACGATGGGGAAGATTCTACTGACAATCATCGACCCCATAATGGGAGACTGTACAGATGCCGCATTTTCTCTTCGAACCAAACAATGTAACATGTATTTTCGCCTAACGTCCTAATCTCTGCCTTTTGGTACAAGTAACTTTGTCCATCACTTTACATTTGGGCTCATTAAAAACGGTGCGGGAGAAACACAAGGCTCGTAATGAAATGTAATCGTTCACACACGGGACACAAACAATGACTCATCTCAGCTCAAAACCCACGATTGTTCAAAATGAAATCCCATGATACAGAAACTGGAACATGATTGGTGGAAACCTGCGACAGTAGAACCTGTGATATTGGAGGTTTAAATTCAATATGCATGGTTTAAATACTTCACAGGATCTCTATTCTAAACATTTCAACCAGAAAAAAAATTGAAAATCAATTTCAAGGATAAAATTGCAAAATATTTGACAAGTTCTCTGATTTTAAGCAATCAAATCTGGTGACCTACATATTGATTTGATTTGCATTTTATATATATGTAACAAGTAAATGTTAGTGTGTGTGTGCGTGTGTGCATGTGTGCGACACCAATCACACCAAAACGACAGGGCCAATTGCCACCAAACTTGGCACATGGACCAAGTTCGACCTCGTAGTGAACTTGGGCTACTTGGTTTCATCTGTAATCGCGGGGGTTCGGGAGGAAAGGTCGACGAAAATTCTCTATGTTCATGTGTATCGTGTAGCGCCACCCGGTGGTGGTGGTGGCAGAGGGTATTACAAGTCAGCTGTGGAGATAACTTGCATTTTTGCACTGGACATATCCCCAGAGTGGGAAGCCCCAAAGCCAAGCTCCACTAATCAGGAAAGGCAGGGGAAGAAGGGGGGCTGGGAGTCGGGAGGGAGGGGAAGAGGTGGGAATCCGGAGGGAGGGAAGGTGGGGTGGGAGGCCGGCTAATCGGGGTCAGTGCCCTCAGCACACAATCTGATTACTGCCGAGCGTCACAGTGAGTGTGCGCTGGCTGACAAAGTAAATTATTGGGGAAGAACATCCCATCTAACCTTACTTGTGCACTGCATCAAACCAATAAAGGAAAAGACAACCGAGACGGATTGGAAATAGCAACAAACAATTATTTATTTCAAACACACAAGCAAGCAATCAATTAAAAGTAAGTATTTACAAGCAAGAAAGCCAAAAGGCACATAATAGCAGATTTAACCATAACACGTATTATTCTTCAATCTTACTTCAAGAAAAGACTTGGCCATCATTCATTCAGGGGCAAAGAATAAAACAAGGACTTAAAAATAAAATAAAACTAATGAATGGAGAAAAGGAAAGCAGTCTTTCCTTCTCTCCCTCACCTCACACAAATATACAGGAGAATGGGGAGGAAAACGGATGGGGAAGATGTGAAGCAATGGGGACATGCAGCTGTGTCCCTGAGGTGCCCAGACCTAGTAGGTGAGTCCTCTCTGGCGTCCCAGATATGCGAGCTCGATGTGCGACTCACCCTTCGCTGCCTCAGATTCTTCCTCCTCAGGCCCCTGTCAATGAGGTGCCGCCGTTCACCCTCCTCGTCCTTTCTTTGTGGTTGAAAGGAACAATAGGGCAGGATGACGCTCGTGGAAGGAGTTATTTTTTCCACAGACGCTCGAAATCAACTGCTCGTGAAACCTTCCTTTCTTTACCCTCACACGTTTTTGTTCCCCTCATGAGTCTTCTCAGTCTTTTAGTCTTCTGCTCATGCGAGCTTATCCTGTTCGTTTCTCCTCTCTGCTTCCCTCAGACTTCTGCGACTGCTGTCTGCCTTTTGCTTCTTCTCTTCCTGCTTTCTGAGGCATCTGCTCAGTAGCGCTTTCGTCCCTGCTCGCACAAGCCTGTCCCTCCGCTTCTCTGCCTTTCTGCTTCTTCTTCACATCAGCTTTCTTCCCCTCCTCCCACAAGCCTTCCTCTCCTCCCATTGGTGTGCAGCCGATAGGGGCAGGTGCATAAAGTCACTTGTGGAAATTGCCACATTTTGAGGGAGCTTGCAACGAAGTCCCCACCCCGCCCTCTTTGCACGCAAAACCGCAACGAGAGCCTCCAGCCCAATCTTTCGAGCGCAAAACACCCAGTCACACTGTTTTGCACGATACCACGCCCGCGAGAAGTGCTGCATCTCACAGGCCACGACAAGCACCAAGCACTACGAACATGCATGCGAGAGCACCCGATGGGCCACCAAGTAATGCGCGGATGGAGGGAAGACGGAAAGGAACCCCGCATGACCAAGGGAAGACCGAACAGTCGCAGGATTGAAGGTGGGGCTGTTGAAAGGATGTTTGATGGAGGGGAGATTATTAGTGGACTATTGAAATGGGCAGATGGGGTAAAGGAGGGAAGATTTTAAGCAACAGAAGGATTGAACAGAACGATGGTGTAAAGGAATAAAGATTGAAAACAAGAAAAAGAGCAATCAGAGATTGCAGACCCTTGCCAGGACTTCTTTTGAGTGGTGTATTTTCGTAGGTTTTATGGTAAATCCAATACGACTACCAAACCATGTGACCTATGACATATGTGTGAACCTTTTGTTCCTCATGGACAGGCAGTCATATGTTTAAAGTTTTGTCTCGATCTGTTCAGCCATTTTAGAGAAGATTTTTAAGGTAAAAAAAAAACAATATGGCTGCTGGATCACGTGACCGATAACATCATCAATTTTTTTTTCTGTGGACCATTTTATCCCTAGATGACCTTCAAAAACTTTCATACAAATCGGATGTGGCGTTCTACATATGCAATTATGTCATAAACAAACAAAAAAAAAATCACACATTCCCCATGAGTACTTGCTATGTGCGAAGTTTCAATTTTTTCTTTGGTGTGGTTTCAGAGATAAAGGTCCAAAGTTTTTCCAACATGGCTGCCACACGACGTGACCGATGATGTCATAATTATCACTAAAACATTCTACATGAGAAGTCTCACCAATGGTGAAAATTTTCTCAATCTGACAAGCTGTTGCGGAGAAAAACATGAAAGTTCTGTGCGGACAAAAACAAACAAACGGACCCAAATGCAATACCCACTCCTTCGGTGAGGGTAATAACGGAGGGATTGAACAGAAGGATGATGTGAAGGAGGAAAGACTGAAAGTAACAGAGGGGGAAGGGGGAGACATGACACTGGAAAAAGTCGAGCCAATGCATGTCCCCCAAACAGCCCTTTGACAAGGGACCAAGGACTATCCATATAAAGACTAATGAAATATCCGATCCTCGGGTCACCTACGTGTCCATGCATACTCTCCCCTGCGGTAAGTTTCCCAAAACCATAACAATATTATATATATATGTAAATATGTTACCTTACACATACAGAGCAGTTCAATACAACCATTTTTAGTGGTAATTTGTTAGTACGTCTTGTTTCTGTACAAAGCTATGACTTTTTTTTTCTCCGCCTCAAAATTATTTATGATGACGCAACTTTAAAGTTGATTTTTCAGCTTCGTACAAAAAAAAAAAAAATGGCAGGGTAGTCCACCCTAGCACTATTCTAGGACATCCTCTGAAGACATTACGGGGCTCCAACCTTTTACAGCACAAAGCTCCTATTTTCTCATCTTTGCCCCCCCTCAGGTATTTGGTACTGGAATGATAATTGACGATTTCCAATTTTGGAGAATGACACCATTATGCAAGATTCATTGATTAACTAGAACTACGTTGTCGATGGCACACCATCGCATATTCCCGTGCGCACTGCTTTCCCAAACGCTAGTGAAATTTTATCTTGCAAAATGGATTGACTATTCTTTTCTATTTGATGTTGTTTTATGACCAAAGACTTACTATGTTTACTAAATCAGAAGTCATTGCAAGCATGTCAACATTTCATGAAACATTAATTTAACACTGTCCAGCAATATAGAACTGTGCATCAATTTAATCATAGGAATGAACTGTGCATAATATTAATTATAATTATTCATAATCAATTAGATAAATACATAAAACCTGTGACTGTCACTCATGGGGCACATAAGTAAGTTCTTTATAAAATAATTTACCATGTACAATGGTAAATACACTTAAAAAAAAAATCATCCCCCATGACCCCAACCCCTCTGGCCTGGCCCCGAGGGGTCATATCAAAAATTCGACAGTGTTATGCACTTCCCCATACATATATCTACTATGTCCCAAAGTTTCAAAGTGTCTATCATCAAACAAAGGTGTAGGAGGAGCTATTTTGACCCCCTATCCACTAAGCACCCCCGACCCCCAAGCACCCTCTGATAAATCATGTGTTTAAAATATGTTGTTAAATGTATAACTCATGAATATGTTTGATTTAAAAGCTATAAGACAATTTGTTTTTTTTAATCGACCCCCATGACCCCAACCCCTCTGGCCCGGCCCCTAGGGGTCATATCAAAAATCCAAAAGTGTTGTGCACTTCCCATACAAATATCTACTATGTCCCAAAGTTTCAAGTTCCTATTTCAAACGGTGTAGGAGGAGTTACAGGGTAAGACAGACGGACGTACGGATGGACAGCGGAGACAATCACAATATTCCCGCTTTTCTTTGAAAGCGCGGGAATAAATACATGTAAACACCAGAGCAAGTTGTTCACCACAGTTTCAAAACGTTATTCAAAACACCATCTGGGCCAGTGGCCTTGCTTAACTTGGTCTTCGGAAATACATCACAAACCTCATGCATGTTCACTACAAGACTCGTATCCGATTTGAGATTTTGATCCCTCAGGTTGGCCAATTCTAATTCTGTCCTGCAGGGACCATCATCAAAACTTGGAAATAACATTATTCACCAATTGCTGTTCATCCGGAAACGGGGCTCTGTCGTCGCGGTCAACAATCTCCAAGCAATTAGGCCCGAGGGATGTGTGCCAGACTCACGTGCAGTGCGCAGTTGCTGGCTCGCTTGGTTCACACGGCGTTCAAGACGCGCATAGCGTGCAAACTCATCCATTATGCTGATTCCAAGGAGTTCTTTCCGCATGTCTCGCAGCTGTGAGCGCAGCATCTCCTCACGTTGGGAAGCCGACTGAACAAGGTGAGCGACCTGTGACAGTTACACGGGCCAAGCACACCAGCCTCAGCCTGCTTACCATTCAACCTTTCGTGTAAATTGAAAGAACAAAAGGTGGAACTGAAAAGCATACATCCATGACAATAAGAGATTTTTAAGCATTTTAGTTCTCTTGTTTATCCGTATTTTGACACGAGCTATTCATGCTTCATGTTCTGGATCGAGATGTTATTTAAAGAAAATAAAAAAAAATTAATATTAAAAGAACACACTTGAAGTCATAAGGTCCTCTGACGACTTATGCAGACACTGGATAATCTCCAAAAACCTTAAGATATACTTAAGCCAGACAAAATGTGTTTTGAGGAGTTTGCAATTTGAAAATTGCGAAAAGATGTTTTTAGCTCAGTTGGAACGTAATAACGGGAATCTTATGGGATGGTGCGTCGTCAGTCCGTCCACAAATACTTGCAACTTCTTCTCTGAAACTACACATACGGTTTTGATGAAACTTTACCACAACATTCATCACGGTGTATGTACCAAAGTTTGTTCATGGCATTAAAATTATATAATATATATATATAATATATATATATATTTATTATATAATTAGATACACATACATAAATCAGGCCCAAAGGGGGTCGATGGAGGTTGCCCTCAAAATAGGTATTTGCTTTCTTCTTAGAAACTACACATGCAATTCTGATGAAACTTGACCACAACCTTCAACACCTGTGATGTTCCAAAGTTTGTTCACAGCATTTAAATATATATATATATATCGGACTCTGAGGGGGTCTACGGAGGGAGTTTACAGGGTTGGGGGTGTTGCCCCCCCCTAAAGAGGTATTTGATTTCTTCTCAGAAATGACATACACAATTCCGATGAAACTTGACTACAAACTTCATCACCCATGATATACCAAAGTTTGTTCATGACATTAGTAAAATCAGGGTATAAGGGGGTTGCCCCCCAAAATATGTATTTGCTTTCTTCTCCAAAACCACACACCCAATTTCAATGAAACTTGAGCACAACCTTCATCACCAGAGATGTACCAAAGCTTGTTCACGCTATTTAAAAATAAATAAATGAATAAAATCGAGGTTGAAGGGGATTTAAAGTCTGGAGGAGGGGTGGTTGCCCCCCAAAATAGGTATGTGCTATAACATCGGTTCATTCGTCAGTACATTTTGCCGATTCCGTTACACATCGACTTCCTCCTCAGTATCATTATCCTACCAGGTGAGCGCCCAGTGGTATTGCCGCTATGTTTCTGTTTGTTTGAGAGTAGATTGACTGACTTATACCAGGTATCAATTGACTCATCACTTACTACCACGAACAGCTCAGGTGAGACGCACCAAAAGATGTCATGGGCTGTTGCAATTCTCATATTACAGTATTTGCTTGTCGATTTGACGTTTTATAATCATCGTGTCGAGGTTCAAATTTTCAACTGAACTTTTTTCATCTAATATTAGATCCTCCCGAAACCAGTGTGACCACTCATTTTCATAAATGCCAAGGTGAGCCAATGAAAAAAGCTAAGAATTCACAAGGTTTCGGAAAAGCGTTGATAATAGAAAACCTATATGCCAAGAAGACCTATAGAAAACCAAGATGCCAAGGTGAACAACGAACAGCCAAGATCTTGTGAAAAAAGCCAAGGAGTGGTCACACTGCCCGAAACATTGATGAAACGAACTCAATTCGTGAATGGAAAAAATTGTCATGGATCTCAACATTAATGGAATCTTCCACGATGAGGAACCTTCCACGCACAAGGAATGCTGCTCTCGCATCACAGGCAGGTCGGTCGCCCCTCTTTTACTCACCTCTCCTCTGGTATTGCAGCGTCTGGCTCCGTCTGGCTCCCTTTCCTCTGATCCTCTCCAACTCCTCCAAGATGCACACGTTCTTCCTGTAAGCTCCTCGAGGGTGAACTCCCAAAATCCAGGCCGACTGCACACCTCCGCTCTTCCTCTATTCTCCCATTTGTGTAACGACCTTCGTGACACCGTTTGATCAATCTCTGCTCTCCAAGGCTTCAAGCAGGCGGTGAGCCTGGTGTTGGCTCAGTGGTTAGGGTGGCGGCTTGGGATCCCAGGGTCCCGAGTTCAAGCCCCGTCGGCTGCTGAATTAATACACCAGGGGGTTGACTTATCCTGTCATCCTTCCGAGGTCGGCAAAATGAGTACCAGTTCCAGTGTGTGTACTGGTAGAGGGGCACTGCATCAGCGACACAGTCGCGCTTCAAGAAATGATAGCTACCCCGGCAGCTAAGCTGCCATACGACCACCACCAAGCAGGCGGTACTCTGCGACCTCATGCCGTCATCCATCCCTATCTGCCATCTTTTCTATCCCCATCAATCCTTCATATCCCAGCTCTCTTACTTACAGATCATGGGTGTTCCCTCCCCTTCATCATCTCCTCTATTCATGGTACTTCATTTTCTTACTCGTGTCCCCTTACCTCGTTTTATGTTTTACCCCACATCACCTTGCTCTTCCATAAGCCTCGATTTTGTGTGAAATAGGGATTTTTGAATTATTATTTATTTTAATGAACATCTAAGACCGTCACCGAGAGACCACGAGCGAGGTGGCATGGAATGACGTTCTTGGAAGCAAGTGACGTCAAATATGATTACTATAGCAACGAATATTGGTGCATGGAACCAGTCAGATAAACAGGCTCGGTTCGATGGGGGGGGGGGATTTTAATATATTATATATATATATATATATATATCATGAGAATTATAAAAGATCAAATCAACAAACAACCGAAAAATTGCAGTGGCTCGTGGCACCTGTTGGTGCGTCTCACCTGAGCCGTTTATCGTAATTTATAGGACAATAATGTTGTTTTTTGTTACCGAGCTGGTAAATCAATCAATGCAACCTAACGCTCCTCGAACACGAACCCTTGACTCGTTGATGACGGAAGTTACAGAGAGCACCTGTCATTCAAACTCGAAAAACGGGATGCTAACATCACCGTGAAGGAAAAGAAACAGAGGAACAAAAAGCCTTCGATTCACGGCCCAGAAATCATGCTTCGACTTACGAGCACGGCGAAGGATGGCAGAAGTAAGCGGCACAGGTTGCAAAGAAATACAACCATTAAAACAACCAACCAACCGAGCGACTGCGCCATGACACTCGACGCATCTTCCTCTTCGTTTTCCATTTATTTATTTATTTATGTATGTCGGCGCACTTTTCGTCTTGATTTTTATTACCGTCAAGGAAGAGCCGCTCATTTATCAGTCCCGGTCGTGGCATTGCAAGTACATTACTTTCATGTGCCAATCGTACAAGCAAATGTATTCCTTTCGAAAGTGAGAAAACAGACGAGCAAACACAGTCGTCAAACAACAACAACAACAAAAAAAAAAAACCCGTGCTGCTGCAACTTATACCACCATGGCCAAAAACAGTGAATAATAAGACAGTTAGCGAATACGGTAAAATAAAAGGCAGAATAATTGTGAGACAAGTATAAATAACGTGAAAATATAGAGTTCCAAGGAATCTCGCGGCAATCTCCGAAAACATTTTTTTTTTACCATCACTCAATGACGTAATCCTAATTGTTTTTTTTTTGTTGTTGTTTTTTTTGTTTTTTTAAACTCTAAACCCATTAAAATCCAACTCTGAATGGTTTGTAACGCGCCAATCATTGTGATTTGCGATTCACGACTGAAGATTTGCGTGTTCAACACGCCACTGGGTTTAATGAAATGCGTTATCTATACATTACAAAGTCTGCGGCTCCAATCCAAAGGCTTGCGAGAAAAGATGTGTGACGAAAAAGCGAAGCGTTTTTGCACTCCTGTTACGTTTTTCAGTACGATTCAACAATGGGACGGCACTCTTGCTCGGCCTTTATTGAAAGGGACAATCGCCCCCAACGGCCATTTTATACAAGGCCCCGATTCGAGTGTCCATTTTTCGCAATACTCGCGGCCATAAAGAAAACGCCCCTTGTCAATAGATCACGCCCCGGACGCCCACGTGACACCCGTCCGCCAATCGCCCTAAGAATAGCTGAGGCGTCCGACGCCACGATTGGACCGTCTAAATTTAAACGCTGCCGGTCAACCAATGGAATCACGTCGTTGAACCTCGTCGATTATCATATCATTATCATCTGCTTATCATCTAATTATCATACGTAATAGCGGCGTCCGATGCTTTTTTCGGTTGGAGTTGAGTTTGAGACCCTCAGAGTGTGACCGGTCCTGTTTCGAAACGGTTCTCTTCTGTGAACGAGATAAATAAAACCCTCAGCATGTTGAAGAAGAAGGTATGTGCAGAGGCAGCGAGTCACATTCGATGTGTTTGTAAATCCCAAAGTCGCGTGAGGTGATTATTATTTTAATAAT
>CM068967.1:25954340-25976898 GCA_035128595.1 Eptatretus atami
CTTCTCTCGTTCAGGGAATCTGTGAGTCATTGATAACCAGACTTGTTGAAGCCAGTACATGCTTAGTGTCAAAGAAGACTATTCTGGTAAGATCGGTGTTTCTCTTGATGATGCTTGCCATAAGGAGATACTATAGACAGAAAGGTCTGTCATCTGTGGAAAGTTTATCTTCTCAGAAGAGACTTCTGGACTGGCGAAGTGGCCTTTCACTTTCAAATGAGGATATAAGCTTCCATCACCATGAGAAAGTTTTTCTTTCAAGATACGAAAGCTTACAGAAAGCCTGCTGTGATCCTTTTCGAAGGCATACAACATTATGCAAGAGTAAGCATATTTCCTTCTCTTAAAATTCCAGTGATGTGCATGATGTAATCATGTATATCTCTTGAAAGACACCTTATTACAAATAGGCTGGCATCAACTACATACTTCTTAAGTCAATCAAAGGTTAAGAAGTTGATCTGGACTCCAAAGCCAGTTGCCGATGGGGCGTCCTCCATCGTGCAAAGTCCCTCCTCAGCACAACTAAGCTCCTAACCACATACGAAGCTCTCATCTGCAGCCTGATGGAGTACTGCTCTCTTCTCTGGCCTGGTGCTCTTGCCTCACACATAGCTCGGCTTTACGCTGTGGAAACCAACGCTTTTAGGATCGTTGGTATCTCCCGCGATGAAGCTGAGTCTTTTGGTCTCCCACTCTCTCAATGCAGGCAGTCTCCACTACTGTCTCCTCTCCGGATTCACCCCCTCACCCCCTCCCCTGCTCTGTCTGGTCTCCCCCCCCCTCCCCCATATTTTTGCACGCGCTCGAGAGTCCTCCAGCAACCCCTTTCCGGTGAAACTACCAATATGAAGACTCACTGCTCACCTTCACTCTGTCATTCCTCTCTTTTTTCCACCTCTGGAGCACACTCCCACACACTCCTCAGCCCCTCTCTTCCCTTCAGGCCTTCAAAACAGCTGTTCACCACCACCTCTTATCTTCCCCATCCAAAACCACGATCTTTTCTACCCCCGTTAATCTACCCAAACCCACCTCCTTCAAATTCTCTGCTTTCCTTCCTGAAAGTCCCTGTAGTGTCCATCTTGTTTACCCTGTGCACCACGCCCCATCTCTCTGCCTTCCACAGATCTCCTCATGTCTCTGTTCCCCACTGTTTTGTGCTTCCTCTTGTCTCCTATGCCCTTTGTTATACACACTCCGTGTGTTAGCTCATATACGAGCCTTGACATTGTATCCAAAAAAAGTTGATATTCTGTGCATAGCAGACTTGGATTATTTGACAGGGGTGGTACATGCACATCGACTGTAGCTAATATTGGGTCTCAGCATCAGCTCTTCTTGTGGTTTTTTCAGATTGTGGGAAAATTTGCATGCATTTTATTAATCTTGAAACATTGCTTTAAATTTTGATATTTTCCATGTTGCTCCTTTTTGGTACAACGCTACATTTCATTGATATTTTGATGGGTTATAATCCAACAGAGCACAAATTCCATATGTGACTCACCACCATCATTTTATTTGTACTAGTAGTTCGATTGTAGCAGTCACAAACAGAACAAAGGGTTTAAATCGCCTGTTTGTCTTTAGTTGTGGATGGCATTCATACTTTTATCAAATAAAATGCATCCTGTGCATCAAACTGAAACCATGATGTTTATGATCAAGTGTCTTGTTTGAATTATTATTACTGTACCACATCATACATACTTACCTATAATATTTTACAAAGGGTTAAAATTGCTTTTTTTCCTACAATTATGGATGATATTGCTCCTTCATCACTTGATTTTCACATCCATCTGAAGCTATGATTAATGTTTTTGTACTTCCTGGTTGACTATTGATCTTATCATAGTTGACCTAGTTTTCTAGACTGAAGGTTTCAGTGGAATAGGGACAAAAAGTACCCTTTTGAAAAATTCAGTTCATACACAAGGAGCTGGATAATCAAAGTTTATTTTGCTTTAAAAGTATGATTAAGTAAGTTAAGTTTACATGGTTAAAAGCTCAGTACCTCTAATGTACCCACGGGGTCAACCGGTGGCCTGAATTGGGGGAGGGGGGGGTCCATGAAGGTGATTTTGTCCCATAATAATGTTTAGGACCCTACCATACCCCCATTGAAGCTCAGTTCAACCTAAGACTGTCTTGACGCACAGTATAGTTCCCATATATTTAGGAAAAACCATTTGTGATTTAAAAAATCTTCAAAAGGGTCAATATTATGGAGCCCCAAAATCTTGAAAATATATTTAGCACCAAAGTAAGGATTATGGGGCTCCATAACTTCCAAAGTAGAAGAGATAAGCAATTTCTGGCTGTGGAATCTGAAAGCCTGGGCCATAACTAGTTTAGAAACAAATTTTCAGCTTTATGTCTTTATTACAACAGAAGATATAGGTCTTCAAACACATTAATGAAACATGCACAATTTACGAGTGTAAAAAAGGGGCATGGCACCCATAATTTGAGGGACGGTAACTTGAAAACTGTTGGAGATATTGAGCTGAAACTTGGGATTCTTTTGTTTGGCATGAAGATGTATTTTTAGAAACGTTTCCAGACAAATCTGAGCGGTGTCATGGGTGGGTGTGTGAACTGAAATGGAATGACCTGATTTTGTTTTGCGTTTTTATAATTTGAAATAATTTATTTTGCCTTTTTCTACCATATCTTCCTTCCTCCCCCCCCCCCCATCTCTTTCTAGATAGTTATTGGAGAGAGTGCAAGTGACACCACCACAAAGAAGTCCCGGGGAGAAGTAATTATTTTTATTTTATTTCTCCACTTCTACTTTGTCTTTCCCCACTTCCACCCCAAGTCCTCAATCCCTCACGTGGAATTTATATGTTAAAGTCACGGTTTCTTTTTCTCTTCCCATTCATCCTTCCCTTTTAGCCACAACGGAAATCACTGAGAATCCAGGTAAACATGTTTTGTTTCTTCTGTCTTCTCATGCATATATTTATTTATATATATACATATATGTAAACCTATTCGTGTTTAGATGAGTTGTTGGATTAACTTCATTCATTTTTTCCCAGGATCAAGTAAATTCTGCAGGAATTCTGGATGTGAAACCCAAAAAGGTACCTGGAATATACTGTGACCATTGTATAGTCATTGATAGCTCTTTACAGCACTCTTTTTGTGGCTGTCCAAGCAAGCGTTTATCTTTGGTGAAAGTTCCTTACTTCACCGTTTTTTACATTCATTTTTTAAAATAATTACATGGAGGGAATTCTCTTTGCTTCATGCTTATGGAATTGGAGAAACATCACAATGGACTGGTTTAACGTTGTTGGTTTTTTCGCACTCAGGGGTGCAGTGCAGTAAATTTTAATTTCAAGTTTCCTCAGTTTGTTGCTATGTAGTTGACAATCAAATCTGTTTACAAATGCACAAAAGGTGGTGTCCCTCCCTCCATTCCCCTTTTCCAGCATATGAACGCTGCACTCTCCCCTACCCTCTATCCCTAAAACTCCTTTTCAACTATCTTTTCTCTCTTCATTCTTGGTTTTCTCAACCACCCGCCTCCTCCGTCACACATACGCAATATGTAAATGGGCACTCGTGGACTTTAATAGCTTTGTACCTGTATAATATTTTTTGACTCATCTTAGTGTTTTTGAATAATAGTTTATTCAATTCAGCTTGCATTATAACAAATATTACAAACCTTTGTAAAGCTCCCACAGAGCCGTCAGTGGCAAGGCCATCAGTGTATTTTCTCTTTGCTGCATGGAAGGAAAAGGCACCTAAAAAGGCAGCACCTAAAAAGGAGAAGGAGGAAAAGCCCAAGCCAGCAGAAGAGAAGAAAGTGAAAGAGGATGAAAGGAAGGAAAAGGGAGCCAAGGGGCGGAAGGGTGCGAAGAGCAAGGTGGCTGATGATAAGCAAGATGCAGGCAAGGATGCTTCTGCTGCTGATGCTACTGCTGCTGGTAACGGAGAGGAGGTATTCCTCTCTGCCCTCCCCTACCCACTAACGCTGCCGTGCATGCATGTTGGCTCTACCCTGCCTCATTCCCTTTCCATGATGCTGTGTTCTCTACAAGCTTGGATCAATTTTCCTTTATCCCAAAGACTTCCCATCATCTTTAGTTATCACTTGGCTTTATTTTTCTTTAATTAAGGGGGAAAGTATTGTTTTATAAAATGTTCTCAGCAAATGAAGTGATTTGTGGTTAGCATTGTGGGTTTACCTTTTTAGTTGTATATGTTTAGGATCCACTGGAACTTTTCAACTTTCATCTGCTTTATTTTTGGTTGCTTTGTGTCATCAATTTTTCTGCTCCATTGAGACATTATTGGATGCATCATACAAGTCTTAATTTCTCAGAAACAGCTGAAAGAAGTGAAGGTACTTATAATATGGTCTGTCATTTGTGGTGATCATGTTCCTGCTTATTGATGAAGATGATATTATATATATATATATATATATATATATATATATATATATATATACATACACACACACATGTATCATATAAGTAAACCCTCCAATATCGCAGGGGTTAGATTCCTGGAAAATGACTACGATAGTTGAAACCAAGGGATAATGGAAAGAGGGGGGTTCGGTTCCTAGACTTTGAGAAAATATTGAGGAAGTTTGACGGCAGCTAGAAATTAACACATGACGTAGATGCATATAAAAAGCATGTTAAATACGTTGAAAGAAATATTAAAATATATATATATGATGTAAATAAAACAAAAACAAGAGTTTTATCTTTTTAATTTATTCCAAAACAGTGAGACGGGTGAGGGTAAACATTTCGTACTGCACTATGCCATAAGTAGAAAACACAAGACTTAGCTCGGAGATGATGATGATGCTGCTAGAGGGGGAGAGTGGACGTTAGAAAGATGTGGATGTAGAACTTGCGATGGCTGTGGGATCATCCGGAGCATGAATAAGTCACCTGCTGCATTGCCACCTTTATCTGGAGCAGATCTTCCCTGCTTGGACAGGAAGGTACAAGAGGGCATCCTCTTCCAAAATAATCCCGTCTCTGGCGTTAAAAACCTGTTCCGACATAAATCGCTTCGCCTCGATTCATTACATGAGCCATGGTTGAACTGGAGCCTTCGGCCCCGGGTACCTCGTGGAAACGGTAAATCCACAACGGTTTCTCCCGTACAGTTGGTCCACTCAAAGGCCAGGTAAATCCAATATGGGTTCTCTCATATCACCGGTCCACTCAAAGGCATTTTGTTTTTTCCTGTTCGGTCCTTGATGCAACTATTAAGCGCTTTTTCCATCCTTTTAAAGAGGATCACCGGACTGGATTGAGCCTTTTGCGCTTTGCTGGCAGGAACCCTTGCACGGATATTTGACTCACGTTTACACACAGTTGATTCATTGATCCAGTAATTGCTCACGGATGCCCCACTTTCACTACTTGCCAACATATCTAACAACTTCATTTCTTCATACAATGTCATAACCTTTCTCTGCCTTTTGGCATGATGAATTATGTCCATCGTTTTACGTTTGGGCACTTTTAACTGTTGTGTGTCTACTAGATCTAGATCTAGTATTACAGGGTCTCAATATGTCATTTCTTGTTTGATTATGATACAATATTAAATTTATGTTTGTTCCCGTATGCTGGTCTGATTAGTACAATTAACAGTGTGTGAGTAAAAAGAAAAGGCTCATAATGAGAGGTAATCGTACACGCGGATACAAACAATGAGTCATCTTAGCTCAAAAACCGTGATAACGAAATTGGAACGCAATAGGTTGCCCACGATTGGTGGAAGAATTCTACGATATTGGAGGGTTTACTGTACATATACACGTCGTCGGTTTTGTTCCATTACGTCGTTTGTCAAAGAAGAATCTATTGTTCTCCAAAGGTAGGTGTATAAACAAAAAATACTTGCATTAACTACACCTGTCAGAATTCTACTTCATGAAATATTTATTCTGCACCAGCAAAACCTTAGAGGGAGGAGATGAAATACAAAAGTCTAATTTCCTGGAAAACTCACCTGAATGGTGAGCTTTTTGTGACATGTAGGTTTTCTGACTGAAGTAACTATTTTATACGGTGAAAAATGGTCAAAATACACATTGGATTGCCAAAAAGAATTATCAAAAGAAACTCAAAATGAAAACTTATGAACCCCAGTCGTACAACATCTGTAGAAATTGCTCTGTCAATGAAAAAAAAAATTTGGCAAGTGTTGGCGTTTCTCTCTCCCGCCCCCCTTCCCCGGTATATTTATTATGTACATCCCACCATACGTCCTTTGCAAAAAGTGCATGGATATCGTAATTGTCAATATTTAATTAGAGAAGTGTCTGACTTCTATGCACTCCCTCATGGCTGGACAGAACGTATTGAAAACTGGTGGTTGTACAGGGAGAGCTTTTACGTGGTTAAAAAAGTTCACAGTTCAGGGAGGGGGGAGGAACCCATTTCTCTCTGTAAATATGTACGACATGGTGCTGTTCCCGGTAGGCGGTGGTATTAGGAGTCGTACTAAAATACTGCAATTTGGAGGGAATTACCCCGTCCTTTAGGGCGGCTTCTTAACGAGTCAAGATGAATTTTGGTTTAGATTGGCACATCCTGTGGATCAGGTTTCCACCTTTTTTCCCACCTGCTGTTTATATTTTCATTTACTCACCGTGTTTCCGTGTCACTGTAGTGGCAAAATACACCACCCGGGGGTGCGGCGGAGGATTTGAGAGCCGCAAGTACGCAAAAATTTAGCTTTTTCCATTGATAACTTGAAATGGAATTGTTGGTTTTTTGTTTGTTTGGTTTTTTCCACGGGTCACACTCTTTGTCACCAGTCACAATGGGTGCTTCCGACTGAGATGTACCAAACGGAAAAGACACTTTTGAAACAGAAAATCATTGGCTTAGTTGCTGCATATATTACTACAGGGTACAAGAAAAATTAGTAGACTTAAAAAAAATTGTGAAAATGACCGACACAGTTAACCTCAGGATAATTTTTTTTTTATTTTACTCTGAAACTTTGCATGGGCGTAGTGCTCGATCATTCCCAGAGCAAATAGTCCCTCAAATGGTAACGAACACATTGATAACCCACGCATGCACTTCATTTGAAAAACAAGTCGAGATTATTGTGTGTAATCCATCATCGTTGCACAACAGATGTACATGTGACTTTATCCTTGAACACTAGAATTGGTGATCATTAAACGTTTAAACCAAGAAAGTGGTTCCAAAACGAGTCCTCGATTGGCACCTTTCATTTTCGAACTATCATGCTGGTTTTAAAGTGAGCGTAGAATGGCAAACGTTCCTGGACAGGGCATGTCTGCTCAGAGAGCAACAATGCTGCTGCTGTGTCACAACAAAACCAAACTTGCACAGACGTGATTTATGTTCTTCACTGTGGTCAATGTTTCCTTTGGGATTGAAAAACGCTGCATGCTTCTATTGTGTGAGCCATAGACTGACTTCAAACACCACACTCACAGAAGTGGCGCTTGCGTATGGAGCCAACTGCCCATCAAAAGCCATGGTGTTTAGGTGGCATAAACGCTTTCGAGGATGGCAGTCGATCACAGATGACCCACGTCCAGGCTATCTGTCAACATCCACCTCACCAACGATGGTCACTCGTGCTGAGGAATTGGTTACATCCACCTCACCAACGATGGTCGCTCGTGCTGGGGAATTGGTTCATAAGGATTCTTGCTCGTCCGTACACAAACTGTCGTCACTGTTGTTCATCTCAGTCAGAAGTGCCCATTAAATTTGGCCAGACAACTTGAAGATGACAAGAGTGTGACCGGTGGGGACACCATCGGCTAACACCCGAACAAAACGTGAATTGTGGATTCACCCCATTTGTAAATAAATAATTCCTCGGATGAATAGTCACCGGATGTTGATTAAACTTGGCTGCATCATTGTGGCCCAGTCTGAGAAACGAAAGTTCGGTGTGGAAACACGCCTCCCGGCCACACAAGAAATTCTAAGTAACCATGTCTGCGGGTAAGGTAATAAATAGCACCTTTTATGAAAATAAAAGGTGTTTTGATGTTGCACAGCATGGAACTACTTTTGTGTCCATTTCTATACAGACAGTGAGCGGCACTACAAAAGGTCGACAAACACTTGAAAAGGGGGAAAACAAATAATGTAATGCATGTGTTTCTTGTGCCTGAAGGAATGGCAATCATTCAACACACAGCAGGTTACGGATGATTTGCCGAGGTATGAGCGACCATCACTCCCTGTTTGTCGGATCACACCCCACACGCGGACTGTTCCCCAAAACCCAAGATGCCACTCGGGAGGTTGCCTATTTATTTTGTAACTTGAGAACCGAGTTCACCACAAATGACAAATTGCTGAACTTCATTGCTTGTCGCTTCCATGCCGACCTTGTAGTGTTATTGGCCCATCGTGGATGAGCCATTTTTGTGCCATTTGCTTATTTGCCAGTAACGTTGTCGTATATCACTCATACATTGCACGCTTTGATATGCTTTAACATTGCATCGTGTCCCTGTTTTCTTTTCCGCAGACAAAACCCAATGAAGGGGCTGGTGACGCCAAGTGAGCACTCGGCTCTTGTGCATTTCCCCCATTTTATCCCATCTCCTGTACAGTGTGTTTTGCTTCTTACTTTTTTTTTCCTTCCTCTTGGTTTAAAACAAAAGTGGATTTTTGCTATACCTTGGCTTTCATAAAATTTGAGAAAATCTTTTGGTGGTTTGTTGAGCACTCTGTGTTACTGTTACAATATTTCGTTTGGCCTGAGACATCTGACAATAAAGATAAGAAATGGGCTTTTCTTCTTGTTCCAGAGGCGTTGGACTTTAAAAGAAATACATTTTGAAATAATCGTTGCATCTTTTAGTGTACGGTGTAGTTAACATTCCATGTGTAATTGTAACATTGCCTATCATAGACCAGTCACCATAGTGCTTGTATTCAATCATCAATGATTTGGCTATTTTCCTTCCAACTTTGCTCTTTTTGTAAAGTTCAAAGCAAAAGGCTTAGGAGTGTTGTTCGTTTTATTTTTATGAGTTTTTAAATGTTTTTTTTTAGAGTTGAGTACTGTGATACGAGACAATTATTTAGTGGATCACTTCAAGTATTAATAAAATGTCTTTGTTAAAGTCATGTTTCTTTGTAGAGTCGTATGGCTGAGAGGGGTGAGGAACGAGCACACAACACACAAATGGATGTGTAGACAAAAGGGATACTCCCCATAAAGTTGACGATTTGACAGATGCTTTATTGAACATTGCATGAAAGAATACAAATTACATTGAGGCTCAGTAGCATTTTGTTGTAAGTATAATTTGCAAAATCTTTGTTGTTTGTGTTTTTTTTAATGGAGCTTTTGCTTTGTTTGTGATGTGCCACTTTTTAAGCCAGTTGTGACGATTCCCTAGACCCGTTGCAGTGGAGTTGGCAATGTGTAGTCGTAGCACAGTCAAATTTGACCCATTGTAAAGGTCAGGTGTATTGTAAAGGTCTCGAGGTTTTTGTTTGTTTGTTTGTTTTTTTGCCCTAAAAACCTTGCTTCGTGCACACATGTCCTGAATTCTCAAAGTATGTTCCTGTGCAGCTTTTCAAATCTATTGCTGCAGGAAACTGTTGACTGGTTATTTATCCTTATCACAAGCTTTTGCTGGTTTAAACTATGAATATATACATTTTATACATCACATCTCAAAATAAGCATTGTGGTTAATAAAGCCGTGTAAAGTCACAACGCTTTTCAAGTGTCAAATCAATAATGGCTGGGGCATTGAAAATCATCTAATTGTTCAAAGGTGACATTAAGCCAGTTTGAATGTATGTGTACCCCCATGTCGAAATATATATGTCCAGTATGTTTCCCTTATTGACGCTGCAATCAGATTATTTTAAAACTAGCTGGTATGCCCGTCAAGGACGGATGATTGGATTTTCTTTGGACGGGAGGGCCATAAAACAGCAACGGCAATCCCGTGACGAAATGGCTCTGGAAGCACCGTCCTCCAATATGCCATGACATCATCCAGCATGGCAAACGCTTTGAAAAAAGTGCACTTTCAATTGGGCCAAACGGAATAAATGGGAAGAGTCGCAAGTAAATTTCGATGGCATGTACAGAATTGTAAGACGTTATTGTGCTTCCAAAAAATTAGATCAACTTGGATTTGTTAAGATTTCACGGTTGCAATTTACAATAACATGCGGAATCACCTTTTTACTTCACATTTCAAGATCCCCCTAATTTGGTAAGACAGATTTCCGATAACATTTGGACGCATGCTATTTTATGTTGCTTTTAACCAATATTTGCACATCAGATCACATTTCTGATCAACTTGAAGGAAAGATGATTTCTGGAGGGGATGAAAGGGCATAATAGCATTGTTTGCATTCACAGTTGTGCGTTATCAGTTATCAATTGTGTGAATATCCGTTATCTGAGAGACTGGTTTTTTTATACCTCCTTGATTATTCCCTTTATTAAGGCCCAATGAAAGGTGTAAAAGTTAAAGCGGTTTATGTGTTCCGTATTTATAGAGAACGATGTAAAATGTATTGGAGAGCAAGAAAAGTTTCTGCAAAAAAACAAATCACTAACTATCGATATCCTGCTGAAAAGGCACTATGACGCGTATACACATTACGTTGTGCCATGCTTTGCAGATTTCACTGTGCCATTGAATTTCTTTTACATATGGAAGCCTTCTATGTGTATGTGTGTATTTATTTCCATTCTTATGAGAAAATATACAATTGATCAGCGAATGCAATTTATGATATTTCTGTGGAAGCTACCATGTCGTGTGCACGATTTATTGACAACGTTTTGTCAATCGATGATTGGCTATGCAACACAGGACCACAAGAGCCCATGATTGTCTTTGTAACATGACGTCACGTGAATCCCGGCCGTCTTGTGGACACGACATGGCTGCTTCCCCAGAGATTACTGAGTGATTAATTTGAGACTTAGATATTTATGAATGGAATTAATTCAAAATCACACCAGTTGAAGGAATGCCCAGCCTGTAGCAAACGTAATCAAAATGCTAAAAACATTACCGGTCGCAGTTCTAGATCCAAAATTAAAGGGATATTTGTTCCCATCGAGCTTCAAGCAGTTGTTTGTGTTGCAACACTCTTGAAAGCAAACGTTGCTTGTACATTCACTGGAGCTTGTGCTGACCTTTCCAATGCACTGGTTGCTGCATCCTCCTTTGTATTGGGTAAATTCGTTTTTTTCCTGCCAGGTGAGCTGAAAGACATAAGCCACAGCTTAATGAACGATACCTCGTATGGCATTGTAATATGACTCTCTGAAAAGCCAGAAGGCAATTGTAGATATAATTTTGCAACGATCACTTATTGCAGACACTTGGCAACTTTTCTCATAAGCTATTTGGATTACAATTAAGCATGGCCTTCAGGTCTTTAACCAATGGATTTTGAATTGTGGTTTATTTTTGGTTTGAATACAGTTAAATGGGGGTGTATGACTTACTATGACAATACTAATGAAGACATGGCAAGTATGAAAAACAGTCCTATTTTTACGTGAACAATAGTTATATAATTATTGCTGGATCGTCACAAGTGATGATGGCTTTTTGGCACATTTCCGTGATGTCAAAATAATACACTGATTGACCCTGTGTGGTTCAACATCAGTGAAGGGGTTAATTTACATTACAGGCCAAGTGTGGGTTGAGGTCAACACATCTGCTACTAGAATAGGTGTGTGTGTGTGTGTGTGTGCGCGCGTGCGTTTGTCTGTCACATGAATAAGAACAAGCTCGAGCTTTAATGGTTCCTGCTGTTGTAGAATAAGAGTGATGCCATTGGAAAGCTAATATAGTGCTTCATACGGTCACATTTATCACCAGCAGAGGTACCTGCACCTTGTGCGGATGGGCAAGAGGATTGCAACGGTATGCAATATGATGGGGTTACAACAGATGGGGCCAATTCTATTCTACGATAGCAGGAACCCTTCAGAAAGAGCACACAAATAACTACGTGTTGTGAAAAATCCTTTTTTTTTCGTATTTTACATCCTTTTTGAGATTCACATATAGAATGCAATGTCTTGATTAAACCCGTCAGTGAAGCGATGGGTAGGCACGCTGAGTAGAAACGAAGCGCAAAGCCACAAAATGACGTTTTCAAGTGGTACGATACAAGGTATTTGTGAAACGTTACCAGCCCTAAATGAAAGGTGTCAAAAGTGGTATGTCAACACACCTTCACTAAAAAAAAAAACTAGCTTCACCAATACATTTTGGGTTGAAGTGCGAGGAGGAGGAGATTTGGACCATACTCTGTGCAGAGCGTTGGTGCTGCTTAAGCAGTCTCCTTGGCTATTGGGCACTCCTAGACGGGTCACCACTCTGGCACAGTATACCAGCATGCTGGCACTCATTTTGCCGACTTCGGAAGGATGACAGGCCAAGTTAACCCCACCTGGTATTAATTCAACAGCTGAGCAGGATTTGAACTCAGGATCATAGGATTCCAAGCCCACCAACCTATCCATTGAGCCAACACCAGGCATGTTGAAGTGCAGGTACAACTGAAAGTATCCCCCTCCATTCGAACCTCAAAACAATTGGCTCTTATATTGCAACCACATCAGGCCAGGTACTGTATGTGTGTGCATTCTTATCCCAGAGCAGATATTGCAGATGGGGAGCAGTACAGCATCACCATTCAATCTTACCCAAGGCCTGTTCTTCATTTACGCCCAGCATGGCACGTTTCCTGCGGACGATGCCCTGCCCGTGAGTTGGTGGTTAGCCTCTAGATCTGACTCACCTTGATTGCTTTTGCATGATGTTCTTTGGCATTCTATCATCTGTGTTTTGCAATGTGTCCTCACCGTAGTATTCTCTTGATTGTTGTCAATCTCTTACCCTGATTTCGCATTCTACTGACTTAATTTGCCTTCAAATAATTCTGCTTTATGCCTGCAATCTTGCGCATAATTCTCATTTCCAATGTGTTCAGCCTTGTCATATCTTGTTCAGTGCAGCTGTCTCTTGTCGACATTGTCATTATGACACTCAGTACATATATTTTGTAAATCCTCATTTTGGGAGGGCTGGCAGGATGATTGACACTCACAGACAGGAGTGCAATATGTTTATGAAGTACAAGATTCTGTCTTTTGATTAAATCCATCAGCGAAGCGACGGGTAGGCACGTCTCATCTATACTATAAAAGGAGCCGTGCGTGCAAAAGTGAAAGTTAATAGAATATTGACCAGATAGACGTCACAGGCCTTGTGAAGATAGGTCTCAGCGATCAAGGCAGTGTTATGTTGCTTCTACACCACCCAAATATAACTGGGGCATTCTCCAAAGCAGCGATTTTACTGTGGAGGTTACCAAGTTTGCTGTTATTTCCGACTATTTTCTGAAGTCAATGATAGGGGAACGTAAGGTGTTATTTGTGGGGGGGGGGGGGGTGACACAATCAACCTATGGGTAACTTGCTAGTATTTACAAATCAACCTAGAGTTGTTTTTTTGAGCTACAACATGGCTGAAGCTGTACATTAAATCATCGAACTGTTATTTCATCAAATTAAAAGCCATTGTAAGGGAACATGTTACAAAATGGAACTTTGCTTGAGCTTACCACTTTCACAAGCACACGACAAGAGGTGCTTGTCCCTCAACATGGCTGACTCTGTCGCAAAAACACCTTAATCGGAAACCCTCTATACTATGCTCGAGGTTTGCGAACCCTTGCTTGAGGAACACTGCACTAATGTACCATGATATTTATTACTAACCTTCACCCTGTGACCCCCTTTAACTTCCCCCAAAAAGGAAGTTTTCTTGCACACTTCCCTACCCTTCTTTCTTTCCTATCCATTCTCGTTTCTCTACCCCCACCACCCCTTTTCCCCCTTGAGTAGGTTTAATTATTCCATGCCTTCTAATCCTAATGTCCTGCACTTGTACCTCTGCTTGACTACTACATCAGTGAGTTTCTTCACTACTTTACACTGATTGGTCAAATGCCAGAACAACCGAAGACAAAAACAAAAATAACTAGAGGGGGAACACTCGGTAGAGTGCAAAACCTCCGCCGCCAATACTGCTAGGTCACTCAAGTGCAACCTGATATCCTATTCATTCAATTTGACGTCAACAGTGCTCAACGAGTTATAGTTTGCAACTTTTACTTTTAACTTTTACATACTCAATTCATTCGTCATAACTAGATTCCTTGAGACAGAAATTGATTTTACGTGGGTATATCCACCTGAAGTTCCAAAATCAGCCGCAATTATAATTTTGGCATGTTTTTTTGTTGGAAATCACTTATAACATGTAGAAATGCAGAAAAAAAAATCGAAATTTTGTTGAAAAAAAAATTGCAAATTTTTTTTTCTCTAACAATTTTTTTTGGGGGGGGGGGTTGGAAATCGCTTAAAACATGTAGAAATGCAAAAAAAAGAAATCGAAATTTTGTTGATAAAAGTTGCAAAAAAATTTTTTCCTCTAAATTTTTTTTTGGGGGGGGGGGGTGGAAATCACTTAAAACATGTAGAAATGCAAAAAAAAAAAAACATTAAAAATATTTTTTCAAATTGCCCGCCATAGCGGCCATATTGGATTTTGGACCAAGTCCAAAATCTAATGGCATGATCCTTGGACAGACTAACCCCCCCACCAAGTTTCGTCGAAATCCGTCGAGGAGTTTTTCCGTAATACTGTTCACAAACAAAGGGGTGAAAACAGTAACCTCCATCCATCTTCGATGGCGGAGGTTAATTATTTGGGAATGTCTTTTATTGCTGTTGATGATGTATGTTGTTAAGCTCACTGTGTGCCACATCTGACCCAGCTATGTGGGTTCCAAAAACAAACCGTCCTTGGATCCCATGCGGCATAAGATGAGATAGTTAGCAATTGCTGAGAATGGTCATCTGTTTTACCAAGAAATGCCCTGTGAAGATGCATTTTTATCAGCGATGGCTTCATTGTTTCGAAAACGAAACACCATTGTACATAGTAATGTACAATGAATTCGGACCATCATGGTGTTTTGTGCTGAGAAAGTGTTCTGTAAGTACATTCAGAGATAAGAAAGTGTTCTGTAAGTACATTCAGAGATCAGAAAGTATTCTGTAAGCACATTCTGAGATCAAAAAGTGTTCTGTAAGTACATTCAGAGATCAAAGTGTTCTGTAAGTACATTCAGAGATCAGAAAGTGTTCTGTAAGTACATTCAGAGATCAGAAAGTGTTCTGTAAGTACATTCAGAGATCAGAAAGTGTTCTGTAAGTACATTCAGAAATCAGAAAGTGTTCTGTAAGTACATTCAGAGGCCAGAAAGTGTTCTGTAAGTACATTCAGAGATCGGAAAGTGTTCTGTAAGTACATTCTGAGATCGGAAAGTGTTCTGTAAGTACATCCTGAGATCGGAAAGCATTCTGTAAGCACATCCTGAAATCGGAAAGTGTTCCGTAATTACATTCAGAGATCAGAAAGTGTTCTGTAAGCACATTCCGAGATCAGAAAGTGTTCTGTAAGCACATCCTGAGATAGGAAAGTGTTCTGTAAGCACATCCTGAGATCGGAAAGTGTTCTGTAAGCACATCCTGAGACTAGCAGAGTACCCGCCCACTTGGTCCAAGCATGCAACACGTTCTTCTGACACATCCCTTTATCTGGGTGATACATGGTCAACAGAGCACTGCCTTGATCGCTCCCAAAAATAAAAATAACCCAGATTTCGTCCATGAAGCAAAAACATGTGTACTGTTTATGTGCACATATTATAATACATCGTGGTTATATAGCTCGGATAATTACCTTCACCATAGAATGTGGACGGGGATTATGTTTCACCCCTGTTTGTCTGTGTGTGAGAGGGGATATCTCAAAAAGTTAGGGACGGATTCTGATGAAAGTGGGTGGACAGGTTGGGTGTGTGACAAGGACGAATTGATTCGATTTTGGTGAAGATCCAGATTTGTCCAATTCGTGGGATACAAAACGTAATTTTCAGCCTGGTGGAGTTATGTGCTCTACCGAGTGCAGTTCTAGTTCCAATTATTGCACTAGCCCAAAGGCTGACACCCGAGACCTGTACCTACTGTTGCCTTGACAAGGCCCACAACACCTTTTGGCTGAAACCTTTCGATATTTGATGATCATTTTAACAGTCACTTCGGTTGCTTTACGTTGAACAGAAAACTTACAGGGAGGGCATGGTGATTGTGAATATGACATTTCCGAAGATGTTAGGCTTACCAAAATGGTGGATGAATGATTTTCTTTTTTTAAGTTTCCATTGTGGTTGGCATCAGGCTAGCTGTCCAACCAATGGGTATAGAGTGGACATACATACATTACATAAATACAAATACTTGCTACATTATATGTATATATATATATATATATATATATATATATATATATATATCTATTATAATACCAAGCTTGCACACTAAAAACTCGGCTCGCCGTCACACGATCCCTATGAAATTGCTGTGGCACTTAGCGGACATGCCGACAATGTTTGGGAAGTCTTGCGTTCCATAGTACCACTTGCATTTTGCACAATGTGTATTTTTGTCATTCCCCGTGTACGGTCTGTCGTCTGCTACCAGCTATGTTGTACTGCTATCCCGTGCATGTGCACAGGTATCGCTAGTATATAATATATATATTATATAATAATAATATATAATAATATATATATATATATATATATATTGTTACGGCTGTGGAAATTCGCATTACACCATAAAGGTCCCGTAGGTGAGATATATTTCTTAAGTACATGTGTAGTTAGCCCAAACCCTTGTATAGAGGGATTAATGTGATTCATTCGGGCTGCGATCCTTTGAGTTAGGCGTTTTTCTGTTCTACCTTTGTTTTGATACAACAACAAACAACAACGCCAGCACCACAACCTACCTTCACCACTCGCTACCGCAAACCTCACATCACCGCCATTCCAAACAGCGCCATGGCCATCGGACACCGCCGAAAACCCTCCACCACCTCTCCTACGGCCATTCCCGCACCACCTGGGCACCGAGCGTCGGGCTGTCTTCAGCGATACACGCGAGACGCGAGTGCAGATGGCGGGTTTTCCGAGGAGAATTCGGATCAGGAATGCTACACGCCACATCTGATCCATCCAATTAGGAAGCGCGGGGCGCTTGGCCCCGCCTCCAGACGCGCCTGACGAAAATCGGCAATGCAAATTTGAGGATCAGGAATGATACACGCCCCTTTTTCTCCGTCCAATCGGCGAGCGTGGCTCCGCCCCTGAGGTCGTTTGGATCCGAGAATTTGCATATGGTGGGTCCCTGAAGCCGATAAAAAGACGAGCGGAGTGAGTCGAGCAGGCAGATCGGTGGGGCAGATTCGGAGACGGAGCTCGAGCAGATCGGTGGGGCAGATTCGGGAGACGGAGCTCGAGCAGATCGGTGGGCAGATTCGGGAGACGGAGCTCGGGAGTATCGGTGGGGCAGAGTCGGGAGACGGAGCTCGAAGCAGAAGTGGGGCAACGGCTGCGGAGGCGATCGGCTGAGGAGGACCTGGAGGCTCGGGTCCGGGACGAGGAGGTCGGCGACGAGGTCGCGTTGAGTCGGCGTCGCGGACTCGAGCAAGCCAGCCATACTCCCTCCCCAGAGCATCAACAATTCCCCTTTCCCCCGCGCTGAGAGAGTGCGACAAGGGGGCCCCGTTCCCACTTTACTCCAAGCAGGTGCCAACGAAACTGGGGCACCGCCGTGCAGCGACATTTTGCGGCTCGCCACGAGGGCGCGGGTAGGACCCTTCGGTCTCGTGGACCTGGCCGCTCATCCAGGTTCCACGCGCATTAGGCCCACGGGCCCAGTCTGACTCCCTTGCCTTTGAGGGGTCTTTCTTTCTTAGGTGTGATGCGTGTTTGTGCGCCGTGTCTTGTAAGTAGAAACTGTATAAGTGGTCCGTGTGTCGTGTAGTCGGTTTTAACTCCTTCTTTTATATGTGCATTTCTTTTGTTCTATGTGATATATGTGCATTTGCTAATTGTGGCTGTAAATACGTGCTATATGTGTGCTCCGTGTGCCGCGGAATAAATGTGCTTACTTGTTGAACTGTGCCCGTTTCGCTTCGTCTTTTTCATTGACCCCCATCCTGCTTCACGTAAAGGGTTCGTAGTGGGTGCAAAACGCCCGGTAAATAATCTGAACCGTCGAGGTCGACGATAACACCGCTCGGTTATCCCGATAGTACGGAACGGCCCGCCCAAGCGGCTCGTGTCCGGAGTCGACCTGCGGCGAGGTACGATCGCCCGGTTTACCATCCGCGTGGGTACTTAGGTAGGTCGAGTTTGGCGAACAACCCTATCCTACGCGGGTGGCCGATTGGCACGATTGTGGTGAGGTCGAAAGGCCCACCCGTGACTGGATCCCGGCGTTAGCCGGAGGGTCACGACTGAATTGTCCGTCCGTGGGCGAGGCGGTCGCGGTTCGAGTCGCGTGGCCGATCGCACGCCGACGGGCGCGAATTCGCAACAATATATATATATATATATATATATATATATATATATATATATATATATATATATATATATAATATATTGTGGTGGAAGATTTATTGAAATGAAACCAATTTCGTTTGATATCCAATTTTAATCTACCAGTCCGTAACAAAAGGTCATTGTAAAAGTATCCGATGTGAGGTACTCGTAATCTTGCCATCACCAAGATCTTTTACTTTTAAAAGTTTCCTGTTGCCACAACTCTTGGCACAACCTTCGTATATCCCATGTAAATTGTGCAACTTGGTCTATACTTCATCAGCAATAACTAGTCTGTTAAAAGGTCATTAAGAAGTAACAATAACTAGTCTTTTTGTTGTTTAGTAACAGTCCATACCTTTTGGTGACATAAGGAGAACCTCTGATTGAAAGCAATTGCATGTATCATGGATTTCGTTTTGTTGTAACAACCATTTTTTATTTGAAGAAGAAGAGGAAACAAACCAAGCTCACCTCGCAATAGTCAAAACCTTTAAGACATTGTTGTGGGTTCTTGTTGGTGTTGTTCTTGTAACAGTTGTCACCATTGCAGGCAAAAGTCTTACATTTTCGCTGTTGAAATGATACAACACAATTGGTTTACATTAATAAACAGGATGTAAAATATTACTTTTATTGTAAGTCTTGAACAAATCCACAGTACTCACTGAGCTGTATTGATCTGGAGAAAGGGTCGTTGGTTCTGGTAGGCAAAAAAGAGAAAAAGGTAAAGTATTAAACTTACAAGTGCAATGTGCTTAGAATTTTTTAGTTATCTCGTGTTTTCGTTGCCCACCTGTCTGATATAGGATGGTATGCAGGTTAGAACAATTACTTTTGAACTTGCCTAGTTTGGCTTTGATTGTAGTCCTGACTCTTTCAACTCAGATCGGTGCTTCGCAGGTAAGGCATTGCATCACTCGATGCACCATTCCTCGGAAGGATGTTAAAGATCCCACGGTGTCTTTCCTGAAGTCGGCGAGTTAATGGAGACACCCTGAACAGATTCCCAATTCTTGCCTAAATCGTTATTCCTGCTTCAGTCAAACCTCCACCCTGGTCAACTTGTTCGTTAGACCGGGCAAATTTCAGAACTGGCTGACCCCACAAGAAGGTGGCATTATGACTGAACGAGTGAGTCGTTGTAGTAGTAAATTTTACTGCTCATCCCCAGTGGCCTCGAAAGCATTAATTTTCAACCACTGTGGACACTAAAATAAATGTATATGAGATCAGGTGGAGTAAGCACGAGGATGGTACGCATCGAATATTTTTTGCATGATGTTCTTTTTAATTGAGATCCACATACCACATTAATAGAGATCAACAATGAGCCAACTACGTATTTTTCTTAATGTAGCTGTCTCATTGTTTTGTGGGGCATGGAAATTATGAGGATTTCCAGAAGCTTTAGAACTGGAATTATAATTCCTTTTGCCTTTTTAATACAAAATATAAGCTTGTCGGAGAATACTGACAGTGAGGTGTTTCAAAACAACTGGATACAAACAAGCAGGTGGATAAACGATTGGAAAAGGAAAGGATGGAGAAAAGGAATAGTAACCTGGAAGAAAGAGGTGCGGGTAGAGCTAATGGTAGTAAAGATCAAGGGTAGGGATGGATGATGATATGAGACAGCAGTGCACTGCCATTTTGGAGATGTGTAGGGAAGAGAGGGATCCTGTTGACTCAGGGAATGGTTCACCAGGCGGAGGAAAAGCGGAACAAAGGAGTAGAGTTGAGCAGGAGCTTGGATTATAGATGGTTACCAAGGATGGATCACTGGAAGCATGTTGTGAGCATTCTGTTGCTAGATAGACTAGTAAGACCAGAAGAGAAGGAACACTAAACAAAGGCCATCAACTCGTCTTGTTAGAAAGACGAGGATCAGAAGTTTAAAAATATTGCATCTTCTTCGTTTGATATGTGACTGATTAAGGAAGTATATAAGTGGGTTTGCTCTATGATATATCCAGAGACAAAGTGAGAATGTAAGACTTGCCTGGATTGCAGAACACATTGTATTTGTTGAAGTATCATCTGGTCCTTTCCAGATTTGCCAAAGGATGCAGCTGCTACAACTCTTGTTGGGATGGGGTACCATGCAAAATATTGTGGAGGCATCTGCAAAGATGGTTTTCTACAGCATTACCCATTAATATAAACAAGGAACGGGAGTGAGCTCAAGACACGACTTCAGGACACTCCAGCTTCTACTAGAAGGAGAAGAATGGATACTATTGAGTGCTACGCACTAATTGCATACGTGAAGGAAGTCGGTGGCCAAGGATTAATGCAGTTTTCAATACCACAAGAAGAGAGTTTGGTGAAACAGCAGAGTGCCAGATAGTATCAAAGGTCATTGATATGTCTAGACACACACATGTATCCTTGTTTCAGATTCAGGGCCTTTATCCATTGTTAATGGATATTAAAAAAAAAAAAGAATATGCAGCCCATGGCTGCTGATTGCATCAATGCTGGAAGCACAGCTGTGCCACTGATGCTGTTCCCCCTGTTTTGAGTAAGCTGGGACTCATTTTACTGACCTCGGAAGGATGACAGGCTTTGAAATGAAACCAGTTTGGTGAAACTTTCAAATTTCGTCAAAAGTCAACCAACCTGGTGTTATTTAACGGGTAAGCAGAGGCTCAAACTCAAGACCCTTAGATCTTAAGCCGGCAACTTCAACCGTGAAGCCAATACGAGGCTTTAAAATTATTTATTTATTTTTAATACAATGCCAAGGCTCGCGTGAGAGATAACACACACAACATACAACAAGGGGAGCAGGAAACAAGAGGGAAGGGAAAAAACAGTGGGGAACAGAGACATGAGATCTGTAGAAGGGAGAGGGATGGGGCAGGGAACACGGGGCATATAAGATGGACACTACAGGGACTTTCAGGACCTGACACGACAGGGAACTTTTGGGAAGGAAGGCAGGGAATTTGAAGGAGGTAGGTTTGGGGTGGATTAACGGGGTAGAAAAGATCGTGGTTTTGGATGGGGAAGATGAGAGGTGTGTGGTGAACAGCTGTTTTGAAGACCTGGAAGGAAGAGTGGGATTGAAAGAGTGTGGAGTTCGTTCCAAATGCAGAAAAAAAAGAGGAATGAAAGAGTGAAGGTGAGCAGTGTTCTGATTTTGTTATTTGGTAGTTTACCAGAAGGGGTTGCTGACGGACCTTGAGCGCCCTGCGGAAGTATGGGGGGACATATTACAAACCGGTGGGGGTGGGGGCGGGGAATGTGACTGAAGAAGACAGAAAGACCACTGATCTGCCTGTGGTGAGAGAGTGTCAGACCCAGACTCAGCCTCATCGCGGGAGATACCAATTATCCTAAATGCCTTGCTTTCCACAGTGTGAAGCCGAGAAAGGTAGGAGCACCAGCCCAGAGGGGAGGGCAGTGCTCCATCAAGCTGCGGACGAAAGCTTTGCATGTGCTCTGGAGCTCAGGTGTGCCAAGGAAGGACTTTGCACGACGGAGGATGCCCAGTCGGCGACTGGCTTTGGAGGCCAGCTTGGAAATGTGGCTTTCCCAGGAAATATCATGGCAGTTAGTGAGACCCAGAAGCTTGAATGAAAGGACTCTTCAAGAGGATTGTTGAGAAAGTAGATGGGTGGGGTGGGGTCCAGATGGTCCTTTTGGAGAGACATAGTGAGATTTGTCAGGATTGAAAGAATGTTCCATGTGTTGGACCAGTTTGTGATTTTATCCAGATCTGCAGAGAGCGAAGAAGCTGCTACTTGCTGATCTGAGGGATGACAGATGGTATGGCAGAGGGTGGAGTCATCAGCTCAGAGATAAAGAGGATTTTCCAGAAATTCCGAGAGATCATTGATGAAAACCAGAAAAAGAACAGGGCCCAGAACACTGCCTTGAGGAATATACAGCAGCATATCCTAAGTTGAGTGATAGAGACAGGATATTCGAAAAAAGGAAACGATGTCGGTTGTTTTTGTCAGACTTGTGACCCATCCAGGTTTGTGTCCAATAGCCCAGGAGACTGCTTCGGCATCACC
>CM068967.1:25977776-26001418 GCA_035128595.1 Eptatretus atami
GAGCAAAGACCTTGCCCGGCACTGAGAGCAGCGTCAACCCTCGATATTTGTTGCAGTCCTGGTGATCATACTTCCCTTTCCAGAGAGAGACAACAAGGCCCCTCTTCCAGTCAATTGAGATGATGCCTGTGTTCCAGGCACAGAACTGCATGCAAAGACATGAGTACAACGTTTCCACCAGCCTTGAGAAGTTCAGCATGGATGCCACAGATCCCAGGAGCTTTACCCCCATTTCAACTGGTTCACCGCAGTCTGTGTTTCCACAAATGAAGGTGGATTGCAGTTGATTGGAGGGTCAGCAATGGGGATAGTAACACCCCTGACATACAACTCAACAGCTGGTAGATCAGCCTGGTACAGCCGCTCAAAGTAACCGGCCCAGCGGGCCTTCACGTTGGGCTCCTCTGTCAACAGCCCACCACCCTCCACTCTAACTGCAGGACACTGAGGGATGGGCTTGGAGGAACTCAATGCGCGAATTCCCTTGTAAGCAGGTGAAGAATCACTTGGCCACAGGTGATGCTCTACCCTTCTCGTAGATTCCTCGCACACAGGCCTCCTTGTCCACCCTCAGCGCATGTCCAGTTTTAAGCCTCAACTCCCTGAACAGCTCAGCTCTGCCATTAAGCCTGGCCCTGCGACTGGTCAATGGTATCCAGTGTCCCTTGAGAGACAAAATTCTTCTTCGCCCCACGGTGAGTTCCAAGACATCCACCAGCAACATCAAGGACGGTGGTCTTGAAGGCACTTCACGACTCTTCAGGATCTCCCAAAGCACTCAGACCCCTCACCCCCCAAACCCAGATATAACTGATTTATCAATTAATACAAAATCCCTTATTAATCATCAATTGAATGTAAAGAACAAAACATAGCAATCTGTAGTGCATATGTGACCAGCATTTTCATCTTCACGGACATCTCCATTGTCGCCATCTTATTCTGGATCGCTCGCATCAGGCTCAAAATTATATGCCTCCATAATCCCCTCGAAAGTGTTTCCATCACTAATTTTGTGTCTAATCGTTTCTTCAAAATACCACTAAATCAGTTTCAACATAATGAGAACCTTCAGAATTGCTCATGACGGTGGAATCAGTTTCGGAATCCGAGCTTGACATACACTGTTTTTCTGTCTAATCTGCCATTTGGAGCAAGGTGGGTTCTGAGTGTGGTCACTGGAAAAAATCGACACTTTAGGGATTTTTTTTGGCACTTTGGATTGGCAAAAATCTTTCAAATATTTGACCGTAATTAATGATTTTCATTGGTTTTCATTAAAAAAAAATATATTGTGTTGAAAGGGAAAACCTATACATGGATGTAGGTATGTATGTACGTATATATGTGTGTGTGGAAAAATACAGGCCAAGACCAGGAATTAAATCCAGGCCCTCTGGCAAAACTGTACCAGTGTTCTGCCATCTGATGTACCTGGGTGACCCACTTGCTGAGCAACCCAATTCTTCCACACATAGAAATGCCACTCTCTTTCCCTCGCTGCTTCCAGGGCACTCGCTGCCAACCATAGGAGCAGCGAGGGCTTGCTCACAAGAGGGTCTTCCCTGGAATTCCATGTCCGCTATTAATCACCACAGAGGGGCGTAGTCATATTGGAAATGAACAGGATAGAACAAACATAAATATATGTGGAAAAATTACGGGCCCAGACCGGGAATTGAACCCATGTCCTCTGGCAAACCATATCAGTGCTCTGCCATCTGGGTGGGTGACCTACTCGCTGAGCAACGCAATTCCTCCACATATAGAAATGACACTTTTGCCCGTTGCTTCCGCGGCACTCGCTGCCAACCATAGGAGCAGCGAGGGTCTGCTCACGAGAGGGACTTCTCCCCATGGGGGGACAATCCATGTCTGCTATTAATCACCACAGGGGGCGTAGTAATATAATAAGAAATGAAAAGGATATAACAAACATAAATATACGTGGAAAAATTACAGGCCCGGACCAGGAATTGAACCCAGGTCTTTTGGCAAACCATACCAGTGCTCTGCCATCTAAGCGACCCACCAGCTGAGCAACGCAATTCGGCCACATATAGAAATGCCACTCTCTTTCCCCCGCTGCTTCTGGGGCAGTCACTGCCAACCATAGGAGCAGTGAGGGCCTTTTCTCAAGAGGGTCTTCAGATGGCAGAGCATTGGTATGGTTTGCCAGAGGACCTGGGTTTGATTCCTGGTCTGGGCCCATAATTTTTGCACAAACATTTATAATGTTTCTTTCTGTCCTGTTCATTTCTCATTACATATGTATATTGTATATACAAGTACAGCTCTAACTAACCACTCACTGACTGATCTTAAAAGATCGGTACCTGGACATAGATAGCTGAAATTTTGCGTGCCAGTGGACATCGAAGCCGGTACACCTGGAAAAATCACAGAATCGTCGCACAACATCCATAAATGAAAATATAAATAAATGCAGGTGAGCAACCCGAGACAATGAGGAAGCACTCTAGTTTTGTGTGCTGACAGACATCGAAGCTGATACACCAGGAAAAATCACAGAACCGTCGGAAAGCATCCGTAAATTAAAATATAAACAAACTAGAAGGACACTCAGTAGAGCGCATGTCCTCCGCCATGCAATACCTGATCCACGAGAACATATCGGGCCCAATACATTTTTGAAATATTCTTATATCGTTTTTGGCCCGATTCTCAATGGTGAAGAATCACTTAAAAATGATCAGATCCGGATTCGGATCTTCACTAAAACTGAATCGATTCTTCCTTGTCACACACCCAACGTGTCCACCAAGGTTTGGCCGAATCCGTCCACAACCTTTTGAGATATCGTGCTATATATTGGTTTCACTCTATCTCTCTTTGGCTTGAATCACTTTAAAAAATTGAGTAGCCGGATCCGGATGTTCACCAAAATCCAGTTCATCATTGTCACACACCTAACCTGCCCACAAAATTTCATCCGAATCCGTCCGCAACTTTTTGAGATATCCTGCACAAAGACTGACAAACAAACAAGAAGAAGGTGTCGTGCCGAGCACGAGACTTTCAAAATCCATTAAAAAAAAAATTGACCTCAAAAACAATTGGTGGTTGAATTCAGTGACCTGAAATATAAATCCTCTTCAAATTTCAAGTCAATCGGATGAAAATTGAGGATTTTAGAAATACCGCCTTAGTCGTTGACCTTTTGACCTCAAAAACAATAGGCTTCTTCCTTTATTTCAAACTCTACCATGTGTTGAAGTTTTGTGAAGATCGGTTTATAGCGAACGCAGTGAGCTTCATACTTAACGCGTGCACATGAGAGAATAGGAAACAACAACAACACCACATGAGAGAATAGGAAAACACAACAACACAATACCCCTGGCAATTTGGAATCCGTGTCGTTGGCTATGACCCTTTTGCTTCCGGTTGTTTTTAAACGCTGTGCGGTGTATAAACACGATTGGGTTTTATTTATATCTTGTGAATATTACTTAACGCGTGCACATGAGAGAATAGGAAACAACAAAACAACACAATACCTTGGCAATTTGGAATCCATGTCGTTGCCTATGACCCTTTTGCTTCCGTTTTTTTTTTGCTTCTGGTTTTTTTTTTGTTTCCGGTTTTTGTCATGGGAATGATGCGTGCCGGGAGATACAGGCATCGTCGGAGACATGAAAGACCCAAATAATATCAGACATGGTGTATATTTTCTCCACTGATTTTAATAAAGATATCTCCCGCATCATCAAAAAATAATTTTTAATCGTGATTTACGTTATTTGATCGCTGATCCCGAATCCAGGCCGAACTAACCGGAAATTGCGTATACAGTTGTGAACAAGTTATAGGTAAAGTCAGAAACGAAGTTAAGAAGAATACTACGTTCGCTTCTAGTATTAATTTTTTTAGATGAGATCCTGTTCTAGGCGGTGTAGTTGTTGTTGTGAAGGTAATGTTGAGGTAATATTAATTTTTTTAAATGAGATCCTGTTCTAGGCGGTGTCGTTGTTGTTGTGAAGTAATGTTGAGGTAATATTGAATAGGCAAAGCCTAGAAGCGAACGTAGAATTCTTCTTACATTCGCTTCTGACTTTACATATAACTTGTTCACAACTGTATACTTGCCAACTATACCGTGGTACATGTAAGCGCTGCACAGCTGATGATTTTGACGCAATTTCCGTTACTTCGGCCTGGATTCAGGATCAGCGAACAAATAATGTAAATCACGATTAAAAAAATATTTTTGATGTTGCGGGAGATATCTATTAAAATTAACTTTGGGAAAAATAATTGAATAAATAAATAAATAAACGATCACTTCTAGTCAAGAATAAAAGAAATTAAAAGTTCCGGAAAGAGTTTCAAAATCACTCCCGGTAATGTTAAATACAAAATAAACACTTCCTGTCATGAAAAAATCACTTTCGGAAGTATAAAATTAACTTTGGGAAAAAAATAATTGAATAAATAAATAAACACTTCCGGTCATGATCTCCCGGCATGCATCATTCCCCATGAAAAAAACCGGAAAAAAAAAAAAAAAAACCAGAAACAAAACAAAACGGAAGCAAAATGGTCATAGCCAACGACACGGATTCACAATTGCCAGGGTATTGTGTTGTTTTTGTTGTTTCCTATTCTCATGTGCACGCGTTAAGTAATATTCACAAGATAGAAATAAAACCCAATCGTGTTTATACACCGCACAGCATTTAACAACAACCGGAAGCAAAAAGTCATAGCGAACGACACGGATTCCAAATAGCCAGGGCTATTGTGTTGTTGTTGTTGTTGTTGTTGTTGTTGTGTTTTCGTATTCTCTCACGTGCACGCGTTAAGTATTAAGCTCACTTCGTTCGCTATTAATTGTGACCTGTTGGCGATTGAATGACAGACGGATAGAATAATAAAATCGACTGACCAATATACTGTACTTGAAAAATCTTCGATTTTGCAAGTAACAAACAGACAGAAAGGGGTGAAAACATAACCTCCTTCACATTCGGTGGCAGAGGTAATTAACATCAATAAATGAAAAATCACATGCAGGTGAGCGACCCGAGACAATGGGGAAGCACGGTTCGTATACTTATACAATGTGTAAGTTCACCCTGCTAGTATAGTAATAAAACTGAAGCATTGCTGAAGTTTATGACACTACAATTTAACATTATTTCATGATTATAAATATTGCAAACTTACCTGAATGATGAGAAAGCCATCATAAGGTAAGACTTGGACTCGTCAGACAGTAAACTTGGCGAACCCACGTGCCATTATTTTGATGCCAGCCACACACTGATGTCATATTCATCTCGACAAATGCATCCAAAAGCAATTTGTTACCTCCGCTCGTCGCCTCTGAAGGTGGACGAGGTTATGTTTTCACCTCTGTCTGTTTTTCTATCTGTGAGCAAGATGTCTCAAAAAATTGTTGAGAGATTCGGACAAAACCTGGTGGGCAGGTTGGGTGTGTGACCAGGACGAATTGATTGCATTTTGGTGAAGATTCGGATCTGGATCTAGATACTGGAACTTTAAAAGTGATTTTAAAAGTGATTTTTCACCATTGAGAGATAGGGCTAAAAACGATTTATAGCACGATATCTCAAAACGTATAGACGGACTCTAACGAAACTTGGTGGATTAGTTGGGTCGGTGACAAGAACAAGCCTTGGATTTGTTTGAGGTCCAGAACCAGATCTGGCCCATCAGTGGGATACAAAATGTAAACTGTTCAGCCTGGTGGAGGTGTGCGCCTCCCGATTGACGTTCTAGTTTTCAGTGTTTGGAATATTTCAACTTCTACCCAAAGGGCAAAGCGTTTTCTTAAAGCTTGCTTTTATAGAAAATAATTTGTGTTGCATCGAGATGTTGCTCGTAGAAATATAGCATCATGGATATTGAAACGATCTGCTGATGAACTACCAAATAGCAACTTCATGTTATCAACTTGATCACCATGACTGTAAATTAATTGCTGTCTCACCTAGAGTGGTGCTTGGTGGATTGAGGATCAGGCAGTTGGATCCTGCGCAGCATTCCATGATGCAGTTCATCGCCATGCGTTGGTTGCTGCTCGTCTTGACCTTGACGACGCTGTTGTTAAGTGTGGAGACGTCACACATATCTTCTGAGAGGCAACTATTTGTGCTGCACCCAGAGCTATACGCGACTGGACTTCCTTCCTCTTCCGTGAGCTGTTAGATAATATGAAAAAAAACAATATTTGTGAGTTGAGGCCAAAAAAGTTGTCCTGTATCATGCAGTACTTTTATTATGAAGAGTGAAAGATAAACGAGTCGTTTCACCACTCAAAAGTACCTTGCAATGGGTTTCCTCTGCTTTGCAATGACTGTACTTGTACTTGTGTTTGTGTAGCAGTTTGGCCAGTGCACTGCAATCCCTGGCACGTCATCTGCAACAATTTGAAGTCCCTCAGAAAACTCCACTTATAATTTATTCCTCAAAACATAGTGTAGTATATTTACCCGTGCAGCACCATCAACCAATCCATAAACAAAAGGATAATAGACGAAATCAACAAAATGATCATTGATGTACGCTAACCGTTGTAGGAAACAAGAATAAGCTGATGTTTCGGGTGTTAACGCGCTTTGCTCCGGCGGTTAGCACATATCAATGAACGTTTTGTTTATTTCATACTAGCAGATTTACCAGGCATTGCGCAGGAAGAGAAATGTGAATAAGTAACACTTTGTAGCCAAAGGAGATTTGGAAATTGTAATACCCCCTGCCACCACCAGGTGGTGGTGCTACACAGTACACATTTACATAGAAAATTTACGCTCCCCCACCCCACCGCCCCTACACCTCTGTGTGAGGCGGCAGCCAAATAGCCTTTGTTACCCTCCACACAAAGTTGTATTGGTACCCCAAGTTTGGAGTTTGTAACTTCAAAGATGCGGTCTGGCATAGAACACATACATACAGAGAGAGATTTTTGCCTTTTATAGGTATAGATATTGTTCTACCTGTCCGCCGATGGAGATCAACACTAGCCTTCACGAGAAAGACCACGGTAGTTATTAATTCTACAAACAAAAGGAGTTTAGAATCAGGCTAGGTACCGGAGCAGCGTTGTGATGGGGGACTTTGTCGTTGCAGCAGCGGTTGTGATGGGGGAGTTTGTCGTTGCAGCAGCGGTTGTGATGGGGGACTTTGTCGTTGCAGGTGTCGTAGTGGAAGGAGGCGTTGTACTCGATGTCGTCGGTTGATTTGGTGTGCTCGGGTTAATGACACTAACAGTTGTCTCGATGCTTATGTTCGGTTCTGTACAATACAGGTTATGAGAACAATCATGAACACTGCATAAACCCTTCTGAGGTTCCCCATATGTGCATGAGTATGTAAACTGTGCCAGCCATATTTAGGTCAGAGTTTTTAAAAGTGATTCGGCATTCAACAAAATACAGTGTCTTGGCTTGGCGGTCCTTTTTACAGACAAACTGATTATTGCATATTGAGGACATAAACAGTCTTAAGCAGCTGTTTTCTCTCAAGGTTCCCCGAAGTCGGATGCAACAAACGGCCTGCGGGGAAGCATCATTGGTTGAGAGCGTGGCTGTACCACTGACGCAGTGCCCTTTAGGTTAGGGCGGGAATTTGTAATTTGTTCAGGGTGTTGGTGATAGCTCATCTACTCTTCGCGAAAGACACCATGGGATCTTTAACGTCCACCAATTAATGCAGTGGACTGCCACACAGTTTAACGTCCATACTAGGAATAGCACACACATCAATGCCTCACCCTGCCTGCAAGACACCAGGTTGACCATTTGTAGCTGGGTTGAGATTCAAACCCAGGCTGGACAGCTCAGAGACAAGTGTACGTACTTCTAGGCCATCCTGGTAACCCTCCTTAAGTCATTTCTTACTTATGATTAGTCCTGGTAAATCCATCGGTTTTATTTATTTATTTGTATGCAGACGATGGCTGCTTGGTGCATCATTCTCGTGGAGCGCAGCTGTGCCGCCCCTGTTACCAGCACGCTGGTACTCATTTCACCGACCTCGGAAGGATGACGGGCTGTGAACCTGCCTGGTGTTAATTCAATGGAACTGCTTGAATTCAAGACCCGAGGATCTTAAGCCAGCCACCTTAACCGGTCAGCCAACACCAAGCAATCCATAGGTGACCCTGAAACATTGCAATCTAATCAACTAAAAGTTAGCGTGATAACTCATTTACTTCGAAACAAATTGAGTCGCCGCATCGGCACCAAACCCCTTGGACATGTCAGCGGCATAATCTCACGGAGCATGTAGTGTTTCCCCATTTTGTGAAATGTTTCTTGTGCAATTGTACCGGTTATGCTATATCAAGTGAAACACAAGCAGGTTCCAATAACTGAGAACTTGTATAGCCCTAATGACACCACTGACAAGGAGACGGAGAAACAGGACAACAGAAAGATGAGGAAAAGGAATTTTGGGATGGCCTGTTTGGTATCTCCATCTATGTACTGTACTTATCGCGTGTTCAAATCCCATATGCTCTGTTCATTTGTCTGTCGCCCGCTAGTGTCCTTATAATTCAAGTAAAAGTACAACGATGTCTCCTTATGTCCTTGTCCAGCAGGTGACGCACTTGAAGCATCTCAAATGATCTCGGAACAGGATATTCACAATAGTCTTACAAACACCAACGTTTATATAGAAGTCTTGCCTTATGATTGGCTACAAGTTGCATCTGTGATGTCATTTACCCCTCTTATAATATTGACAACAGTTTCCTCGAGTGACAGCCTTACCTGTTGCTTTTCGCTGTGGTTTGTTGACGTGCTTTCCCTGACAGCGAGCAAGCACAGTAATGTGCAGACGGAAACTGCAACCACAAAGGATCATCGTGAGTAAACCGGTGGTTCCTTTTATACACCATTTAGAAAATAACTTTTCACTTATTTAGACCGAGGCTTTCAATCAACACTGACAGGAGTTTCACCAAAGCATATGTCATCGTGAATATACATGGGTATCTGTGGGATGTCATTGTTATGACTTTCAGAGAAAAGGAAGATTATATGGATGGCGTTTCATCGGATGTTTCACTGGTAGGAAAAGAGGAGGATGAATACTGTAGAAGAAGAACCAGACAGCTAATGCATATTTGCAAGAGACTTTGATGATGATGCAAGTTGATGTCCTGGTGGGGATACATGGTTGATTAAACAAGATAGAGCTACACCTTATAATCAGTGACGGGAGACCTTGGAGGCAGGTCTTGTGCTTCAACATAGTGTAAGAGAATTACCAATCCTGTTTTAAAGCCTTAGAAGGTCAGAAGCATCAACTCTGACATGAAGACCATGGCCTATTGCAGCCTGGTGTAGCTGGGAAATGTGCATTTAGTGGAATCTAGTGTAGCAACAAGTGCCCAGCGGACAATTCTCTCTCATTGGCTGCTTTTGATGATCATCTTTATGATGACGTCTACTCAAGGTGATGATGACTTTAGATCACATCAAGAAACTCTGATTTGAAGTTTGATTTTTTTTTTTTTGTATTGTCCTGGCGATTGGCTTTGGAACCATCTACATATTACATGCACAAGATGGCAGAATTTGTGATGTAAATAATGTTGAACAGGTCAGAACAGGTTAGGACCAGTGTGGGCCCATTGAGGAATAGCACCGGGAGAGTGGTTAGTGAGGAAAGTGAGATGGCAGGCTTATTAAACAGGTATTTTGCTTCAACATTTACACAACAGTCAGTAGAATTGCCAATAGCTGAAAGTATCTGTCAAGGAGTTGAGGAAGGGCTTTTGTAGAAGATCCAGGTTGGAGTGGAGGAAGTAAAGGAACAGCTCGGTAATCTAAAAGTAGATAAGGGTCCGGGTCAAAATAATATGCACCCGAGAGTATTGAGGATTTGGCTGAGCAGTAAGCAAGATGTTAACGGATGTTTTTTAAGAGTTCACTGGAGTCAGGACAGGTACCGGAGGATTGGAGAGTAGCAAATGTAGCACCATTATTTAAGAAAGGATCCAGAGAAGAAATGGAAACTATAGACCTGTTAGTTTGACTTCAGTTGTGGGGAAGGTGATGGAGACATTAATTGAGACCAGATGAGGAACCATTTAAACAAATACAAACTAATTAATGGTCGTCAGCATTGGTTTACCAAAGGTAGTTCCTGTTTAACAAATCTTTTAGAGTTCTATGAAGCAGTGTCTTATTGGGTGGATGAGGGAAAGACAATGGACATTAGTATATCTAGACTTTGAGAAGGGATTTGATAAGGTACCACATCGGAGATTGTTAGCCAAGGTGAGGGCTTGTGGAGTGGCTGGTCAGGTAGCTAATTGGATTGCAAACTGGCTTAGTAATAGGAAGCAAAGAGTGGCTGTGAGTGGGAGGATGTCTTGCTTGGAGGATGTAAGTCGCGGGGTACCTCAGGGATCGGTACTCAGACCATTACTATTCATTATTACATCAACAATTTGGATAATGGGGTAAGGAGTAGGCTTTCCAAATTTGCAGATGACACAAAGCTTGGAGGTGAGGTGGATAGCAGAGGAGGTGGTGATCAGATTCAGGAAAGTATTGATACTTGTATGATTGGGCAAATGATTGGCAGATGGAATTTAACCTGAGCAAGTGTAAGGTGTTGGGGATGGGGAAGAACAATGAAAATAGAGATTACATGATGTAAGGGGTAATTTTAGAGTGTATCACACAGGAGAAGGATTTGGGGGTGGGAATAGATATGGGAGGTAAGTAGGCAGCACAGTGCCAAGCATGTAAAGGTGAAGCAAATAGGGTTTTAGGTTGTATTCGGAGGGGGGTCATTTAAAATCAAAAGCGGTGGTGTTACATTATACAGGAATTTAGTGAGGGCCACATCTAGAATATTGTGTGCAGTTTTGGTCACCACAACTCAGGAAGGACATAGATGTCATCGAGAGGGTTCAACGTAGGGCTACGAGATTGATTCTGGGCCTAGCTAGACTCAGCTCTGAGGAGCGGCTGAAGGAGACAGGGCTTTATACACTAGAAAGGAGGCGGTTATGAGGAGATATGAAAGAGATGTTTAAGATAATGAAGGGTATAGATAAAATAAGTGCAGAATAATTATTCAGCAGAATAGACAGTGATAGGACCAGGGCCTTACATAGCCTGAGCGTAAATAATAGGAGAGTTAAGGCGGTAGCAAGGCAGGGGACTTTCACTCAGAGAGTAGTTAATGCATGGAATGGCCTCCCTGGAAAGGTAGTGGCAGCAGAAACAGGAGATAAGTTTAAATAAGAATTAGATAGGTACCTGGAAGTTATGGAGATTAGAGGGGTATAGGGACGTTGGCAGGACTTCTCAGTAGTTTGAGCATTGATGGGTGATTGTGTGTCTGTGTAGTGTTGTGGTGGGGGTCTCGTCAAGAGGTGTTGTGTAGTTGATGTGTTTTTTTTTTAACCTCAGAACCATCTTTGCCCATGTCCCCTTGCCTGGAAAGAAAAAAAAACTACCAAAACAAAGAAAAATTTTTTTGTCTGGTGTTGATGTGGCGCAGACATGATGGGCGAATGGTCTCCTTCTTTGTCTAGTTTCCTTGTGTATCTTTTTTCAATTTATTTCTGCACGGTATATATTTGGCCCTTTGAGCAATGTTCTACTTTCCTTCCTTATCTAATACATCATTTTGGAAGCTCTCACTCACCTTTGACAAATATCTTGGACACATCTGTTCACCCATCACTCGACGAGGCCTGCCAAAGTGAAAATCAAAGAAAATTGCAAAATTGATTAGATCAGAGAGTTTAAAATGTATACACATGGACATGTACACGCGTAAACGGTATTGACTAGAAACTGAAATGGTATGTGAAGGAGGGGTATAGGTTGGACCAGGCGAAAACTAGGGAAACAGTTGACGCAGGTGTATTTGGGCCACAAACCCTGTTCTTTGTTCCATATCTCATTAGCTTAATCTCACAATTAACTTCTCCTTCATCTCTTAACCCATTCTTTCCATTAACATATTACATAATGTAACTTATTGGGATGAACAGGATGGATTAGAGGTACACACACTCACCTCTGAGCTGTCTAGCTTTGGTTTGAATCCCGACCCAGCTATAAACTGTCATCCTGGTGTTTCATGGGCAGGGTGATTCATCAATGTGTGTGCTGTCCATCAGATGGACGTTAAACTGGTGTCTTGTCTGCCAGCATGCATTGGTGGATGTTAAAGACCCCTGATGTCCTTTGCAAGAGTAGGTGAATTATCGCCGGCAGAGTAGGTGAGCTATTGCTGGCACCATGGTCAAATTCAAAAATTCCTGCCATAACCAACAGATGACATTGCATCAGCAGCACAGCCGTGGCCCTCAGCTAACAGCCAGCTGTCGTGTGCAGACTGTGGCTGCTGCTTGCATCATTTCTGAGGGTGCAACTGTGCTGCTGATTCAATGCCCTCTATTACCAGTACACTACACTGGTACTCATTTTGCCAACCTCGCAAGGATGACAGGCTGAGTCAACCCCACATGGTGTTGATTCAATGGTATTATGGGCTCAAACTCAAGACCCTAAGATCTTAAGCTGCTACCTTAACTGTTAAGCCAACACCAGGCTTGCCCCCAGCTCATCATGCTACCCAGATGCAGCCTTGTGCTGCATACAAATGAAAAAGAAGAATATGTATCTTAATATCCATGCCCCTTTTATTACCACATATATATTCATTTACTCTTGAGACAATTCCCCAGTATAGATGAGACAATATCCTCCAATGTTTGAGAGATACCAGGAGATATTTAACAACCACAATCCAAGTGTAGAGAGGATCTGAAGGTTGGCATGTTCTGAGATAGTGCCCCTGCCAGCACGACTCCAGGATGGGCAGTTTATTCAGATGGACCACATGGATTCACATGGAGGAAGAGACTACTCAGAGATGACCACTCGATGAACACAGCTTTCCTGCCATTCTTGGGAGGCTTGAGTGCAGTTGATTTAAAAAAGTTTGAGGGAGTGAATTACAGGTGGCAGCTTAGGAGGCCATCTTTAAGGTGAAAAGAGGCTTCAGGAAGCACTTTTCATGTTAAAGAGGAATGAAGAAGAAGTCGTGGAGATGGGTACCACAATGAAAGTTATCCACGACTGTTGACTAATTCGACAAATGTGCAAGCTGAGCAACACACCCAGAAAAGGCAAGCAAAGAAAACATACACTTCACCTAACAATCATATTAACCAACACTGAGAGAGAAAAAAGTAGTGGTTGGAAAGGATCCATGGTGCGAGGAGGCGAAGCAGCCAGGGACGGGGGATCTGGGAGAGTTGGAAGGGTTTGGGAGAATCGAAGGGTTGGAAGAGTGAGAAGGACTGTGAGAAGGGACTGGGAGAGTGAGAGGACTGGAGAGTGTGAAGGTCTGGGAGAGTGTGAAGGGTCTGGGAGAGTGGGAAGGGTCTGGAATAATGGGAAGGGAATGGGTGTGAGAATAGGAAGGGTCTGGGAGAGTGAGAAGGGTCTGGGAGATTGAGAAGGGTCTGGGAGTTGAAAGGTCTGGGGTAGTGGGAAGGGTTTGGGAGAATTGGAAGGGAATAGTGTGGGAGAAAGGGAAGGGTCTGGGAGAATGGGAAGGGAATGGTGTGAGAGAACGGGAAGGGTCTGGGAGGTGATGAGGGAATGGTGTGGGAGAGTGGAAAGGTCTGGAGAGTGAGGAGGGAATGGTCTGGAGAATGGGAATGGTCTTGGAGAGTGAAGAGGGAATGGTGTGGGAGAATGGGAAAGGTTCTCTAGGGGAGTGGGAAGGTTCTGGAGATGTGGAAGGTTTGGGAGAATGGAAGGATCTGGGAGAGTGGGAAGGTTCTGGGAGATGGGAAGGTCTGGGAGATTGGGAAGGGTCTGGATAATGAGAAGGGTTTGAGAGAATCGGAAGGGTCTGGGGTAGTGGGAAGGGTTTGGGAGAATGGAAGGGAATGTGTGGGAGAAAGGAAGGGTCTGGGAGAGTGGAAGGGTCTGGGAGAGTGGGAAGGTCTGGGATAATGGGAATGGTCTGGGAAAGTGGGAAGGGTCTGGGAGAATGAGAAGGAATGGTGTGGAAAATTGGAAAAGGTCTGGGAGAATGGAAAGGTCTGAAGAGTGGAAGGTGTGGGAGAGTGGGAAGGGAATGCTGTGGAGAGTGGGAATTGAATGGTATGGGAGACTGGGAAGGTCTGGGAGAGTGGAACATTCTGGGAGAATGGGAAGGATCTGGGAGAATGGGAAGGGAATTGTGTGAGAGAATGGGAAGGGTCTGGAGAGTGGGAAGGGAACGTGGTGTGGTAGATGGAAAGGTCTGGGAGAGTGGGAAGCTTCTGGGAGAATGGGAATGGTCTGGAAGAGTGGGAAGGGTCTGGGGGGAGGGAATGGTGTGGGAGAAAGGGAAGGGACTGGGAGAGTGAGAAGGAATGGTATGGGAGAATGGGAAGGAATGGTGTGGAAGAAAGGGAAGGGTCTGGGAGAGTGGGAAGGGTCTGGAAGAGTGGGAAGGGTCTGGGAGAGTGGGAGGATCTGGGGAGAGTGGAAAAGGGTCTGGAGAATGGGAGGGTCTGGGGAAATGGAAGGATCTGGAGAGTGGGAAGGGAAGGGTCTGGGCAGAGTTGGAAGGAATGGTGTGGGAGAATTGGAAAGGTCTGGGAGAGTGCGAAGGTCCTGGGAGAATGGAAATGGCCTGGGAGAATGGGAAGTGATTGGTGTGAGGAATGGGAATGGTCTGGGAACGTGGAAGGGAAGGGTCGGAGAGTGGGAAAGGAATGGTGGAGAATGGAAAGTTCTGGGAGAGTGGGAAGGGTCTGGTGAGAGTGGACAGGTCTGGGATAATGGGAAGGGAATGGTGTGAGAGAATGGGAAGGGTCTGGAGAGTGGGAAGGGAATGGTGTGGGAGAGTGGGAAGGAAATGGTGTGGCAGAATGGAATGGGTCTGGGAGAGTGGAAGGGTCTGGGAGAATGGGAATGGAATTGTGTGGGAGAATGGGAAGGGTCTGGGAGAGTGGGAATATTCTGGAGAATGGGAAGGGTCTGGGAAATGGGAAGGGAATGGGTGTGGGAGAATGGGAAGGGTCTGGGAGAGTGGGAAGGGTCTGGGAGAGTGGGAAATTTCTGGGAGAATGGGAATGGTCTGTGAGAGTGTGAATGGAATGGTGTGGGGGAGTGGAAAGCGGAATGTGTGGAGAAAGGAAGGGTTGGGAGAGTCTGAATGGAATGGTGTGGAGATGGCAAGGGAGGGTCTGGGAGAGAAGTGAATGGAATGGTGTGGGAGAGTGAAAAGGAATGGTGTGGGAGAAAGGGAAGGGACTGGGAGAGGGGGAAGGAATGCGTATGGGAGAATGGGAAGGGTCGGAGAGTGGGAAGGGAATGGTATGGGAGAATGGAGGGTCTGGGAGAGTGGAAAGATCTGGGAGAGGTGGGAAGGGAATGGTATGGAGAGAATGGGAAGGGTCTAGGAGAGTGGGAAGGGTCTGGAGAGTGGGAAGGATCTGGGAAAATGGAAGGGAAGGGTCTGGGAGAGTTGGAAGGGAATGGTGTGGGGAAAGGGAAAGGTCTGCGAGAGTGGGAAGGTTCTGGGAGAATGGGAAGGGTCTGGGAGAATGTGAAGGGATTGGTGTGAGAGAATGGGAAAAGTCTGGGAGTGTGGGAAGGGAAGGTCTGGGAGAGTGGGAAAGGAATGGTGTGGGAGAATGGAAAAGTTCTGGGAGAATGGGAATGGTCTGAAGAGTGGTAAGCTCTGGGATAAATGGGAAGGGAATGGTGTAGAGAGAATGGGAATGGTCTGGGAGAGTGGAAGGGAAATGGTGTGGGAGAATGGGGAATGGTCTGGGAGAGTGGGAAGGGTCTGGGAGAATGGGAATTGTCTGGGAGAGTGGGAAGGGTCTGGAGAATGGAAACGAATGGTGTGGGAGATGGGAAGGGTCTGGGAGAATGGAATGATCTGGGAGAGTGGGAAGGGTCTGGGAGAGTCATAAGGCGAATGTTGTGGAGAGAAGGGAAGGGTCTGGGAGAGTGGGAATGGTTTGGGAGAATGGGAAGGGAATGGTGGAGAAAGGAAGGGTCTGAGAGTGGAAGGAAAATGGTGTGGGGAGAATGGGAAGGTCTGGGAGAGGGAATATCTGGAGGAATGGAATGATCTGGGAGAGTGTGAATGGAATGGTGTGGAGAGTGGAAAGGAATGGTGTGGGAGAAAGGGAAGGGTCTGGAGAGTGGAGGGTCTGAGGGAAGGGTGTCCCCCTCCCCCCATAGGGAAATTTTGTAATTTTTTCTGATGTAATTACACTCGAAAGCCGACAGAAACCTTGGCACAACATGAAAATCTATCAAAAAATAATGAAAGCGGTGTGTGGGCTGTTGAAGTACACAAAAACTGTTAGATGAGACCACCACCTGAACGGTAGTGCAATTTCTACATCATGCTCGTTGCCATGTACATCTGACATTACCAGCCTGCTCGGTGATGTCAATGGTTATAGTGTCTGCCTCCGAGTCTGGGAGGTTGGTTGGTTCAATCCTGGGCGAGTCATACCAAAGACTTTAAACATGGTATACGTGCTGCTTCCAGCATATAAAAAAGGATAAGAGCATGGATGAACAACCATAGCTTGGTAATAACAGCACAAGCTTTGGAGGGCCTATATATGGCCTCCTGTGTTGAAGTTCCTTATGAGGGAATTTCTTGTTATTATTATTATTATTATTAACGGTTCAGGTATTGGCCTTGAGGTGTGAGGATGCAACCGGACTCGACTCCACAGTCGTCATAAAGTCAAATCCAGCTGAGGTCAATGGCATTAAGAGTTTGGATTCTAACTTTCGGTGTGCATTACCATGTTGCTACTGGATTGTTGGTTCAAAAAAAGCCAAGCTAGCTCAATCATGACCTTCAGGGTGAAGGTCACACATTTTCTCTCACCTTTATCAGGACAACACGAACAGTTTTGTTGGCGTTGCATGGAAAGGTGAAAAGTGTGAAAGCTAAATTACCATGTGTGTCCCAAACAATTAAAATTTCATCTTGTTGTCGACTTTCAACTCTAATCTTGCACAAGCATACATTTTTTTTACAATAAAAACACTTCGCAGGAACAAAAGCAGAAGATCAGGTGTATGCTATTCCCCAGGTATACCGTGGCTCGCATCCCAGTCGACCAATTATGTTTAATTTTTTCCCTTTAAACCTGCTTCCCAAAGGTTCGGTGTCCTTGGAAACACTTCACTAACAATACACGGTCAGAAAGGACAAATTGGAGCCAAGGTGTGTGATTTTAAATAAATAAATTAAGTTAAGCTATCGAACAGTCACTGGTGGGTATGACTCACATCCTTTATTGGAATTTAAACTTGACCTTTTTTTTTGATGCTCAGTGTTTTATTAAAAGGTTTTTTTTTAATGCAGTAGATATTATTTAAATACAGTACACAAAATTCGTTTAAACTATGTGGTTATGTCAGCAAAAATGGTCAAATCTTGACTCCCCCACCCCGCTCTCCCTCCTTCCCCCCAACTCCTCTCCCATTCACCCTCCTTCCATCCCTTTACTCCACAACTCCATTCTTTATTGCTTCCCATCCTCCAAAACTTTCCAAACCCCCCCTTTACTACTACTTTTATCAATTTTTTTTTTCCAATTCTCCCTTGCCACTTTGTGCAGCAGTAGGCACTGGGGTTCGCTAATCAACCCTCTCAGAGCACGCAGGTGTAGTTTGCACAAATATATCGAAATAATACTGCGTGTGCCTTGAAGAGGGTTCAACAGAGAGCTGAGATGCTGGAGGCCAATTCAGAAGAGCTGAAAAGTAAGGGATGGAAGAATGATAGGAGAGAAAATGGAGGGTAAAACTAGGGGGGAGGGGGTAAGAGGAGAGAAATAAAGTTTGGAAGTGGGTAATATGAGCATGGTTACTAAAGGTGAGTGAGGACAGGTGTTGGAAGTAGGGTTAACCTGTGTGTTGTGCTGAAGACAATCCATTTAGAAAGAAAAGAAACAAAATGGGATTGACAAAACTGTGTTTAAATTACAAGTAACGTTTCAGGATTAATATACGACACTTAAGGGAAGACCTAATAGTATTCCAACCCTTTTGGACTTCTTCCTTCCAACAAGTCATGAGCTACAGGTCCGTTTTACCTGACAAAGAACTGACAAAGTCCCTCTTCTCTTCGACTGTCACCATCTTCTAGCCCAAAGTCCATCTAGTCATGTTGTCCCTCATTCACTTCAGAATTTGGGACACGCACTATTCATGCCATCCCTGATTTGTGACTCGCCGTTCTATTGACACACCAGACTATTTTCTCCCCTGAGTTATACAGGTGTTAAAGAGCAGAACAAGGATGAACAGTCAGCAGATAGAAAGTGGGTAGGAAAAACGCAAAAATGTATGAATCGTCGGGTCTCGTGTGGGGTGCAGCGCAAATGTTCAAAGGTAGAAATGGGAGAAATCATGAATGTGGCAGTGGACATTCAAAACTGAGCCCTTGAGAGGATAACAACGAAATGGAAGATGGTTCAACAGAAGATAGAGAATAACGTGAAGGCTGGTCAACGGAATAAACTTGAGTTGCTAAAAGCCTTACACTCGGCATCGGATCAACTAGTCAGGATTTCTGGAACCTTCCCATATGTCTTATCACTTGAACTCTTATTATCCTCCCCTGAAAGGGAGAGACTTGCCAGTCCGGTCGGCTTCATTCAGGCCAGAGTGGTCCAAATTAGCCTCTCCTAAAGCCTCTTTGCAAGTCGTGTTAAGTAAAACGTATATGAAGCCGTCCATCCATCCATTGGGACCATACTCTGTGCAGAGCAAGTGTTACTGCCTAAGCAGTCTCCTTGGCTAGTGGGCAAGCAATCTTGGACGGGTCGCCACTCCGACACAGGATACCAGCATACTGACACTCATTTTGCTGACCTCTGAAGGATGACAGGCTGAGTTAACCCCACCGTGATATTAATTAACAGCTGAGCGGGAATTTGAACTCAGACTAGGATCCAAAGCCCATCACCCTACCATTAAAGCCAACATCAGGCATCATCCATATTAAGCTCCTGGTGTTGGCTTAATGGTGAAGCGTTACTAGCTTAAGATCTTTAGGGTCTTGAGTTTGAGCTCTTGTTGGCTGTTAAATATACACAGGTGGGTTGACTCAGCTTTGTTGTCTTCTAGAGGTGTGAAATTGGAGTACAGTACCAGCTTATTTTGCGAAACAGAGGCCACTGCCATCAGTGCCCACAGCCGTACTCCCAACAGTGATGAAACGTGCAGCCACAGGCTGATATGAAAAATCAATAATAATGGGTATTATTGGTTGGACTCGTTTAAAACTTATTTAAGTTTCGGCCAATAGAGGTTGTGACTTACATAGAACTGCAAAATCTTTAACTATGCTGTGCTTCATATGTGAATAAATTTCGAGATCATGAGGCGTTTCTTGTTGTGTGCAACAAAAGGCTGCTACACAGATCAGGGCAGCCATGCTTGCACAAAACCTTTCTTTTAATACATTGTCGAGCGCTCGTGGAGGAGCTTGATTGAAGAAAAATCAGAACACAACAAACAAAGGGAACGCAGGAGAGAAGGGAAACACAACAGCAGGGTGGAAGGAGAAAGTCGATGCGAAACGGACAAACAAGGGATCCACGTAACGACGAGGGGTAACGGGAGAACGCAAGATTGTGGAACAATATGGATACATCAGCAAAATTTTGGGAGGGGCGCAGGTTGGTTTGAACATTCTAACTTTCTCAAACTGATTTTCAAGGGCAGAAAGCAATTTTTCGATAGACGACCTAATAATGTTTTGCACTGTTGGGAGCGCTTCACAAGAACTTACTGTACATTTGCAGACCAATAAACAGAGCTAAGACTAAGGGCAGCCCTTGTTGACAACAGCCCTCCCATTTCCAGCATGGGCTGAGACCGAGAGATGCCTTGTTATTTTGAAACCTTTTTTCACCTTTAAATGTAATGTTAAAGGTAATTTCAGTTTGTGTCTTACGTTGCCAAATCTCCCATTCCCCTCAAGCACGTATCATATGAAGATGGATCCTGATTGATCACCTCTCAAGGTCATTGAACACACCGCCCTCAGTCATTTCGCCACTTGTCCTTCTGATTAGAAAAGCTTTGAGAATTTTACGGAACTGGAAACGATACAGATAGGAAAACTGATTTAACATTAATAATTTTCAATTTGAACTTATTAACCCGTCGGGTTAAATTATCCTAAGTGATGCTGAACAGTCCTTAAGTCAAATACAACCTGAAAACTTGCTAAGTCATGCTTCGTGGATTCAAATAAGACTTCATATAATTGCCTAACACCATTTACGCACCAAACACTCATATAGGATATTACAGGGTAGTCATAAGTCATGTCCAATGGGAATTTTTATCGTTGTTTATTTATGTTTCTTCTCAGAAGCTTACAGAGATGGCAGGACCCCATGAGGGATAAACTATCGGAAAAAGTGGAAACTGTGTGGCTATTTTAAAGTTCACGCAATACATGAAGGATCCACGGAAACATTGAAGAACTCAACACAACGTGTGACACAAGTCAGCAATCACACCACAACACCTCCAGAATGTGAGAGATAGCTTCGTCTGTCATATTAAATATTTGCATTTAGATGCCAGGGTAGCAAAAATTATCAATATTATCGTAAGATTTGTAAAATATTTTAAAAATTTTTCCTTGTAAGATGTGACATGGCTCAGTGTGTGTGTTGTTGTGTGTGTGTGTGTGTGTGATATATAATTAGTATATATGTGCGGTATGCTTCACATTGTAAGGAATAACGAACCGTGCTTCCCCATTTCTCGGCGTCACTCACCTGCAGTGAACACAAGGCTGCATTTATTTTCAGATATTTCATTTACGGATTACTTATCAGACATTCTTGATTTTATTCCTGGTGTATCGCTTCGACGATCGTTGGTACGCGAAATTACAGGCTTTCTGCATCACCCGGAGGTACCGAACATAATATCAGGTCAGTCAGTGAGTGGTTAGAATGAAACTTATAATTATGTATATATTTTTATATATATTTATATTTATATAATAAGGACATATTTATAGATATATTTGATTTTAATAAACAGGAAAAAAGTTCTGCAGGAGGCTAAGTGTGAAATATTTCTGACTCAACCTGGGACTCAAACCCAAGACCTCATCGCTTACACAATGACAGCCCACTGAGCTATTGAAGTCTTCAGGATATCCTCAGAAAGTTCTCACACTGACACTGCAAGCTTTATAATGGCCCACTCTACGTGCCTGCTCGGCAGACCCTGAATGTGTGTGCATATGCTGTAAAGTATTTTGTGTATAATGTATCGAGATAAATCTCATTCAGAAATGTAATAAACAGGAAAATTCCTGTGTGGGGCTAGTTGTGAAAAAGTAACTCACTCGGGACTCGAACCCAAAGGACCTCATCGCTTTATGAAGTGACAAGCCCATTTATATATATCAACACAATTGAAATACTTAGTCATGTTTCAATCAATTAACCAAGCATCTGAATCACAAATGTAAATACAACTAAAAAAAATCATCTCAAAATGCAAGCCTTTCCACATCCCACTTGAATCCAAAGGCGGGGGGGGGGGGACAAAAAAATCGCTTCTAGGCTTTATGATTGGTGAACCCATTCAGATCTTTTAAAATTCAGGTCCAATTGAACCTTTGATCTTTTGATTCAAATTATTAATTTGTCTTCTCCATGTTTCATAAACAAAAGCTTGTTAAAAATAGAGATGACAAGCACTCAAATGGTAAAAAAAAAAGTTTAAAGTTTCTGACAGAAACACCACACACACCCACGTGACATTGCAAATACAATTAGAGAAAATGGCATTTCCTTGAATTTAAGAAAGTTTTTTTTAAATAAAATAAATCCTGGTGAAAGGTAAGTTAAAATGATGAAACAGGGATTGTTCACTGTTCTCTCCTCGATATGTACCGAGTTCATGTCAGATATTGAAAAGTTTCAAGATAGGAAAGTTGATAAAGGGATTTTTTGCAGTCTGATCTAAGGGAGTACAAAATGATAAAGTGGATTGTATTACAAACAAGGAAACCAACACTTCCAGGAGGAGGCCACTTGACCCATTATTGTCTGTCATAACTGTAACCCTGCCAGCCGAAATGACGTAATAAGAGTGGTGGTAAGGGGGAAGGATTAGAACGAGAGGGGTTAAACTAGAGAGTAGAGAGTGGAATGATGGGGTAAGGGAAGGGAATACATATAACAGATGGGATCCCCACTCTTTCAAAATGCAATATATACTTAGAAACGGCCCTCGATAGAGTGTATTAACCTCCACCAGGTCGAATAGTTTACATTTGTATCCAAACGATTAGGCCGGATCTGAATTCAACCTGAACCAAAATCGAACTGGCCTTGTTCTTATTATTAACAAATCAACTCATCCACCAAGTTTCGTCCGAATCCGTCCACAACTTTTTAAGATATCTTGCTCACAGACAGGACAGGGCGTGAAAACTAACCCCGTCCACCTTCGGTGAGTGGAGGTAAAACGTGAATGATAAAAATGTATTAAATTTGTTTGTTTAGTAAATATCTCCAATATCCAGAAATAACCCAACCAAAACTGCCACTCAAAATCCACAGGTCACAAAAACCATTCCCGAGTACCCACCTTCCCGTACCCACTCTTTCCCCCTGTATTATAAGCTGGATTAGCCAATGCTATTTGTAACCTATAGCCGTCTTTCCCAGTAAAGACCATTCTATATATTTGATGATTCTGTTTGAAATAACCATGCCTGCTTCCGCACTGAACTCTCCTCTTTTGTGCTATTAGGTACTGATCCCTGTCCTATCACTATGGTAATAGAAATTACTTTCCTGCACCTCGTTTTATAAATAGTCTTCCATATCAAAATAATCTCAATAAGTACCTCATAATCATTTCCTTTCTAAAGTGAAAAGTTCAGCCTCTCTTAGTTGCCTACCTCATAGGCGCATCCATCTTTCTTGGAAGCTCTATGTGAAACAACTTCTCTCCATCTACTGTACACCTTCCTTAGATACTTCCAGCTAAAACTGTATGCATTAATCAAGCGTGAGGCTTTATTAAAATTCCTGGATAAGATTAACACTTATTTTTGATCTACAAACTGTGAATGCAACCTAAAATCTATTAACGCATCTTATAGATAGCTGCTGGCACTGTGCTGTCTGCTTACCCCCCCCCCCCCATATATATTACACCCCTAGTTCCCTTCTCCTGTGTTACACACTGCCAAGACTCCCCTTTGCTCATATAATCCTATTTTCATTTTCTTACCCATTCCCAGCACCTTACATTTCTTTATGTTAAACTGCATCTACAATCTTGTAAGCCCAATCGATGAAAGTACTTAGACTTCCTGAATCTGGATCCCCCCCCCACCAACCCTCTCTGCTACCGACCTTACCTCTAAGTTTTTATGTTCATCTGAAAGTTTGAAAAAGTACTCTGAATCCCACTTTCCGAATCATTGATCTCAGTTATAAACTACAATGTGCACTCGGATTGGAGCACATACCTCCGCCATGCAATGCCCAATCCATAATCAAGAACATATCGGGCCCAATAAACTTTTGAAATATCATGCAATATGTCGGTTTATGCCTATCTCTCTCTTTT
>CM068967.1:26001443-26012010 GCA_035128595.1 Eptatretus atami
AGTTGTTGTTGTGAAGGTAATGTTGAGGTAATATTAATTTTTTTAAATGAGATCCTGTTCTAGGCGGTGTCGTTGTTGTTGTGAAGGTAATGTTGAGGTAATATTGAATAGGCAAAGCCTAGAAGCGAACGTAGAATTCTTCTTACATTCGCTTCTGACTTTACATATAACTTGTTTCAAACTGTATACTTGCCAACTATACCGTGGTACATGTAAGCGCTGCACAGCTGATGATTTTGACGCAATTTCCGGTTACTTCGGCCTGGAATTCAGGATCAGCGAAAATAATGTAAATCACGATTAAAAAAATATTTTTTGATGTTGCGGGAGATATCTATTAAAATTAACTTTGGGAAAAATAATTGAATAAATAAATAAATAAACGATCACTTCTAGTCAAGAATAAAAGAAATTAAAAGTTCCGGAAAGAGTTTCAAAATCACTCCGGTAATGTTAAATACAAATAAACACTTCCTGTCATGAAAAAATCACTTTCGGAAGTATAAAATTAACTTTGGGAAAAAAATAATTGAATAAATAAATAAACACTTCCGGTCATGATCTCCCGGCATGCATCATTCCCCATGAAAAAAACCGGAAAACAAAAAAAAAAAACCAGAAACAAAACAAAAACGGAAGCAAAATGGTCATAGCCAACGACACGGATTCACAATTGCCAGGGTATTGTGTTGTTTTTGTTGTTTCCTATTCTCATGTGCACGCGTTAAGTAATATTCACAAGATAGAAATAAAACCCAATCGTGTTTATACACCGCACAGCATTTAACAACAACCGGAAGCAAAAAGTCATAGCGAACGACACGGTTCCAAATAGCCAGGGCTATTGTGTTGTTGTTGTTGTTGTTGTTGTTGTTGTTGTTTCGTATTCTCTCACGTGCACGCGTTAAGTATTAAGCTACTTCGTTCGCTATTAATTGTGACCTGTTGGCGATTGAATGACAGACGGATAGAATAATAAAATCGACTGACCAATATACTGTACTTGAAAAATCTTCGATTTTGCAAGTAACAAACAGACAGAAAAGGGGTGAAAACATAACCTCCTTCACATTCGGTGGCAGAGGTAATTAACATCAATAAATGAAAAATCACATGCAGGTGAGCGACCCGAGACAATGGGGAAGCACGGTTCGTATATTATACAATGTGTAAGTTCACCCTGCTAGTATAGTAATAAAACTGAGCATTGCTGAAGTTTATGACACTACAATTTAACATTATTTCATGATTATAAATATTGCAAATTACCTGAATGATGAGAAAGCCATCATAAGGTAAGACTTGGACTCGTCAGACAGTAAACTTGGCGAACCACGTGCCATATTTTTGATGCCAGCCACACACTGATGTCATATTCATCTCGACAAATGCATCCAAAAGCAATTTGTTACCTCCGCTCGTCCGCCTCTGAAGGTGGACGAGGTTATGTCTTCACCTCTGTCTGTTTTTCTATCTGTGAGCAAGATGTCTCAAAAAATTGTTGAGAGATTCGGACAAAACCTGGTGGGCAGGTTGGGTGTGTGACCAGGACGAATTGATTGCATTTTGGTGAAGATTCGGATCTGGATCTAGATACTGGAACTTTTAAAAGTGATTTTAAAAGTGATTTTTCACCATTGAGAGATAGGGCTAAAAACGATTTATAGCACGATATCTCAAAAGTTATAGACGGACTCTAACGAAACTTGGTGGATTAGTTGGGTCGGTGACAAGAACAAGCCGATTGGATTTTGTTTGAGGTCCAGAACCAGATCTGGCCCATCAGTGGGATACAAAATGTAAACTGTTCAGCCTGGTGGAGGTGTGCGCCCTCCGATTGACGTTCTAGTTTTCAGTGTTTGGAATATTTCAACTTCTACCAAAGGCAAAGCGTTTTCTTAAAGCTTGCTTTTATAGAAAATAATTTGTGTTGCATGAGATGTTGCTCGTAGAAATATAGCATCATGGATATTGAAACGATCTGCTGATGAACTACCAAATAGCAACTTCATGTTATCAACTTGATCACCATGACTGTAAATTAATTGCTGTCTCACCTAGAGTGGTGCTTGGTGGATTGAGGATCAGGCAGTTGGATCCTGCGCAGCATTCCATGATGCAGTTCATCGCCATGCGTTGGTTGCTGCTCGTCTTGACCTTGACGACGCTGTTGTTAAGTGTGGAGACGTCACACATATCTTCTGAGAGGCAACTATTTGTGCTGCACCCAGAGCTATACGCGACTGGACTTCCTTCCTCTTCCGTGAGCTGTTAGATATATATGTAAAAAAACAATATTTGTGAGTTGAGGCCAAAAAAGTTGTCCTGTATATGCAGTACCTTTTATTATGAAGAGTGAAAGATAAACGAGTCGTTCACCACTCAAAAGTACCTTGCAATGGGTTTCCTCTGCTTTGCAATTGACTGTACTTGTACTTGTGTTTGTGTAGCAGTTTGGGCCAGTGCACTGCAATCCCTGGCACGTCATCTGCAACAATTTGAAGTCCTCAGAAAACTCCACTTAATAATTTATTCCTCAAAATAGTGTAGTATATTTACCGTGCAGCACCATCAACCAATCCATAAACAAAAGGAATAATAGACGAAATCAACACAAATGATCATTGATGTACGCTAACCGTTGTAGGAAACAAGAATAAGCTGATGTTTCGGGTGTTAACCGCGCTTTGGCTCCGGCGGTTAGCACATATCAATGAACGTTTTGTTTATTTCATACTAGCAGATTTACCAGGCATTGCGCAGGAAGAGAAATGTGAATAAGTAACACTTTGTAGCCAAAGGAGATTTGGAAATTGTAATACCCCTGCCACCACCAGGTGGTGGTGCTACACAGTACACATTTACATAGAAAATTTACGCTCCCCCACCCCCACCGCCCCTACACCTCTGTGTGAGGCGGCAGCCAAATAGCCTTTGTTACCTCCACACAAAGTTGTATTGGTACCCCAAGTTTGGAGTTTGTAACTTCAAAGATGCGGTCGTGCATAGAACACATACATACAGAGAGAGATTTTTGCCTTTTATAGGTATAGATATTGTTCTACCTGTCCGCCGATGGAGATCAACACTAGCCTTCACGAGAAAGACCACGGTAGTTATTAATTCTACAAACAAAAGGAGTTTAGAATCAGGCTAGGTACCGGAGCAGCGGTTGTGATGGGGGATTTTGTCGTTGCAGCAGCGGTTGTGATGGGGGAGTTTGTCGTTGCAGCAGCGGTTGTGATGGGGGACTTTGTCGTTGCAGGTGTCGTAGTGGAAGGAGGCGTTGTACTTCGATGTCGTCGGTTGATTTGGTGTGCTCGGTTAATGACACTAACAGTTGTCTCGATGCTTATGTTCGGTTTGTACAATACAGGTTATGAGAACAATCATGAACACTGCATAAACCCTTCTGAGGTTCCCCATATGTGCATGAGTATGTAAACTGTGCCAGCCATATTTAGGTCAGAGTTTTTAAAAGTGATTCGGCATTCAACAAAATACAGTGGTCTTGGCTTGGCGGTCCTTTTTACAGACAAACTGATTATTGCATATTGAGGACATAAACAGTCTTAAGCAGCTGTTTTTCTCTCAAGGTTCCCCGAAGTCGGAGGCAACAAACGGCCTGCGGGGAAGCATCATTGGTTGAGAGCGTGGCTGTACCATTGACGCAGTGCCCTTTAGGTTAGGGCGGGAATTTGTAATTTGTTCAGGGTGTTGGTGATAGCTCATCTACTTTCGCGAAAGACACCATGGGATCTTTAACGTCCACCAATTAATGCAGTGGACTGCCACACAGTTTAACGTCCATACTAGGAATAGCACACACATCAATGCCTCACCTGCCTGCAAGACACCAGGTTGACCATTTGTAGCTGGTTGAGATTCAAACCCAGGCTGGACAGCTCAGAGACAAGTGTACGTATTCTAGGCCATCCTGGTAACCTCCTTAAGTCATTTCTTACTTATGATTAGTCCTGGTAAATCCATCGGTTTTATTTATTTATTTGTATGCAGACGATGGCTGCTTGGTTGCATCATTCTCGTGGAGCGCGAGCTGTGCCGCCCCTGTTACCAGCACGCTGGTATCATTTCACCGACCTCGGAGGATGACGGGCTGTGAACCTGCCTGGTGTTAATTCAATGGAACTGGCTTGAATTCAAGACCCGAGGATCTTAAGCCAGCCACCTTAACCGGTCAGCCAACACCAAGCAATCCATAGGTGACCCTGAAACATTGCAATCTAATCAACTAAAAGTTAGCGTGATAACTCATTTACTTCGAAACAAATTGAGTCGCCGCATCGGCACCAAACCCCTTGGACATGTCAGCGGCATAATCTCACGGAGCATGTAGTGTTTCCCATTTTGTGAAATGTTTCTTGTGCAATTGTACCGGTTTATGCTATATCAAGTGAAACACAAGGCAGGTTCCAATAACTGGAAACTTGTATAGCCAGTAATGACACACATGACAAGGAGACGGAGAAACAGGACAACAGAAAGATGAGGAAAAGGAATTTTGGGATGGCCTGTTTGGTATCTCCATCTATGTACTGTACTTATCGCGTGTTCAAATCCCATATGCTCTGTTCATTTGTCTGTGCCGCTAGTGTCCTTATAATTCAAGTAAAAGTACAACGATGTCTCCTTATGTCCTTGTCCAGCAGGTGACGCCTTGAAGCATCTCAAATGATCTCGGAACAGGATATTCACAATAGTCTTACAAACACCAACGTTTATATAGAAGTCTTGCCTTATGATTGGCTACAAGTTGCATCTGTGATGTCATTTACCCTCTTATAATATTGACAACAGTTTCCTCGAGTGACAGCCTTACCTGTTGCGTTTTCGCTGTGGTTTGTTGACGTGCTTTCCCTGACAGCGAGCAAGCACGTAATGTGCAGACGGAAACTGCAACCACAAAGGATCATCGTGAGTAAACCGGTGGTTCCTTTTATACAAATTTAGAAAATAAATTTTCACTTATTTAGACGAGGCTTTCAATCAACACTGACAGGAGTTTCACCAAAGCATATGTCATCGTGAATATACATGGGTATCTGTGGGATGTCATTGTTATGACTTTCAGAGAAAAGGAAGATTATATGGATGGCGTTTCATCGGATGTTTCACTGGTAGGAAAAGAGGAGGATGAATGACTGTAGAAGAAGAACCAGACAGCTAATGCATATTTGCAAGAGACGTTTGATGATGATGCAAGTTGATGTCCTGGTGGGGATACATGGTTTGATAAACAAGATAGAGCTACACCTTATAATCAGTGACGGGAGACCTTGGAGGCAGGTCTTGTGCTTAACATAGTGGTAAGAGAATTACCAATCCTGTTTTAAAGCCTTAGAAGGTCAGAAGCATCAACTTGACATGAAGACCATGGCCTATTGCAGCCTGGTGTAGCTGGGAAATGTGCATTTAGTGGAATCTAGTGTAGCAACAAGTGCCCAGCGGACAATTCTCTCTCATTGGCTGCTTTTGATGATCATCTTTATGATGACGTCTACTCAAGGGTGATGATGACTTTAGATCACATCAAGAAATCCTGATTTGAAGTTTGATTTTTTTTTTTTTGTATTGTCCTGGCGATTGGCTTTGGAACCATCTACATATTACATGCACAAGATGGAAGAATTGTTTGATGTAAATAATGTTGAACAGGTCAGAACAGGTTAGGACCAGTGTGGGCCCATTGAGGAATAGCACCGGGAGAGTGGTTAGTGAGGAAAGTGAGATGGCAGGCTTATTAAACAGGTTTTTGCTTCAACATTTACACAACAGTCAGTAGAATTGCCAATAGCTGAAAGTATCTGTCAAGGAGTTGAGGAAGGGCTTTTGTAGAAGATCCAGGTTGGAGTGGAGGAAGTAAAGGAACAGCTCGGTAATCTAAAAGTAGATAAGGGTCCGGGTCAAAATAATAATGCACCCGAGAGTATTGAGGGATGTGGCTGAGCAGTAAGCAAGATGTTAACGGATGTTTTTTAAGAGTTCACTGGAGTCAGGACAGGTCCCGGAGGATTGGAGAGTAGCAAATGTAGCACCATTATTTAAGAAAGGATCCAGAGAAGAAATGGAAACTATAGACCTGTTAGTTTGACTTCAGTTGTGGGGAAGGTGATGGAACATTAATTGAGGACCAGATGAGGAACCATTTAACAAATACAAACTAATTAATGGTCGTCAGCATTGTGTTACCAAAGGTAGTTCCTGTTTAACAAATCTTTTAGAGTTCTATGAAGCAGTGTCTATTTGGGTGGATGAGGAAAGACAATGGACATTAGTATATATCTAGACTTTGAGAAGGGATTTGATAAGGACCACATCGGAGATTGTTAGCCAAGGTGAGGGCTTGTGGAGTGGCTGGTCAGGTAGCTAATTGGATTGCAAACTGGCTTAGTAATAGGAAGCAAAGAGTGGCTGTGAGTGGGAGATGTCTTGCTTGGAGGATGTAAGTCGCGGGGTATTCAGGGATCGGTATCCAGACCATTACTATTCATTATTTACATCAACAATTTGGATAATGGGGTAAGGAGTAGGCTTTCCAAATTTGCAGATGACACAAAGCTTGGAGTGAGGTGGATAGCAGAGGAGGTGGTGATCAGATTCAGGAAAGTATTGATACTTGTATGGATTGGGCAAATGATTGGCAGATGGAATTTAACCTGAGCAAGTGTAAGGTGTTGGGGATGGGAAGACAATGAAAAAGAGATTACATGATGTAAGGGGTAATTTTAGAGTGTATCACACAGGAGAAGGATTTGGGGGTGGGAATAGATATGGGAGGTAAGTAGCAGCACAGTGCCAAGCATGTAAGGTGAAGCAAATAGGTTTTAGGTTGTATTCGGAGGGGGGTCTTTATAAATCAAAAGCGGTGGTGTTAAATTATACAGGAATTAGTGAGGGAACATCTAGAATATGGTGTGCAGTTTGGTCACCACAACTCAGGAAGGACATAGATGTCATCGAGAGGGTTCAACGTAGGGCTAAGATTGATTTCTGGGCGCTTAGACTCAGCTCTGAGGAGCGCTGAAGGAGACAGGGCTTTATACACTAGAAAAGAGGCGGTTATGAGGAGATTGAAAGAGATGTTTAAGATAATGAAGGGTATAGATAAAATAAGTGCAGAATAATTATTCAGCAGAATAGACAGTGATAGGACCAGGGGCCTTACATAGCCTGAGCGTAAATAATAGGAGAGTTAAGGCGGTAGCAAGGCAGGGGACTTTCACTCAGAGAGTAGTTAATGCATGGAATGGCCTCCCTGGAAAGGTAGTGGCACAGAACAGGAGATAAGTTTAAATAAGAATTAGATAGGTACTGGAAGTTATGGAGATAGAGGGTATAGGGATCTTTGGCAGGACTCTCAGTAGTTTGAGCATTGATGGGTGATTGTGTGTCTGTGTAGTGTTGTTGGTGGGGTCTCGTCAAGAGGTGTTGTGTAGTTGATGTGTTTTTTTTTTAACCTCAGAACCATCTTTGCGCCATGTCCTTGCCTGGAAAGAAAAAACTACCAAAACAAAGAAAAATTTTTTGGTCTGGTGTTGATGTGGCGCAGAATGATGGGCGATGGTCTCCTTCTGTGTCTAGTTTCCTTGTGTATCTTTTTTCAATTTATTTCTGCACGGTATATATTTGGCCCTTTGAGCAAGTGTTCTACTTTCTTCCTTATCTAATACATCATTTTGGAAGCTCTCACTCACCTTTGACAAATATCTTGACACCATCTGTTCACCCATCACTCGACGAGGCTGCCAAAGTGAAATCAAAGAAATTGCAAAATTGATTAGATCAGAGAGTTAAAATGTATACACATGGACATGTACTCGGTAAACGTTTGACTAGAAACTGAAATGGTATGTGAAGGAGGGGTATAGGGTTGGACCAGGCGAAAACTAGGGAACAGTTGCGCAGGTGATTTGGGCACAAAACCTGTTCTTTTGTCCATATCTCATTAGCTTAATCTACAATTAACTTCTCCTTCATCTCTTAACCCATTCTTTCCATTAACATATTACATCATGTAACTTATTGGGATGAACAGGATGGATTAGAGGTACACCACACTCACTCTGAGCTGTCTAGCTTTGGTTTGATCCCGACCCAGCTATAAACTGTCATCCTGGTGTTTCATGGGCAGGGTGATTCATCAATGTTGTGCTGTCCATCAGATGGACGTTAAACTGGTTGTCTTGTCTGCCAGCATGCATTGGTGGATGTTAAAGACCCCATGATGTCCTTTGCAAGAGTAGGTGAATTATCGCCGGCGAGTAGGTGAGCTATTGCTGGCACCATGGTCAAATTCAAAAATTCCTGCCATAAACCAACAGATGACATTGCATCAGCAGCACAGCCGTGCCCTCAGCTAACAGCCAGCTGTCGTGTGCAGACTGTGCTGCTGCTTGCATCATTTTCTGAGGGTGCAACTGGTCTGCTGATTCAATGCCCTCTATTACCAGTACACTACACTGGTACTCATTTTGCCAACCTCGCAGGATGACCCGGTGAGTCACCCTGGTGTTGATTCAATGGTATTTGGGCTAAACTTCAAACCTGGATTCTTAAGCTGTCTACTTAACTGTTAAGCAACACCGCAGGCTTGCCCAGCTCATCATGCTACCCAGATGCAGCCTTGTGCTGCATAAAATGAAAAAGAAGAATATGTATCTTAATATCCATGCCCCTTTTATTACCACATATATATTCCATTTACTCTTGAGACATTCCCCAGTATAGATGAGATATCTCCACATGTTTGAGAGATACCAGGAGTATTTAACAACACAAATCCAAGTGTAGAGAGGATTGAGGTTGGCAAGTTCTGAGATAGTGCCCCCTGCCAGCACGACTCCAGGATGGCAGTTTTATTCAGAAGGACCACGATAACATGGAGGAAGAGACTACTCAGAGATGACCACGTCGATGACACAGCTTTCCTGCCATCTTTGGGAGGCTTGATGTGGAGTTGATTTAAAAAATTTTGAGGAGGTGAATTACAGGTGCAGCTTAGGAGCCATCTTTAAGGTGAAAAGAGGCTTCAGGAAGCACTTTTCATGTTAAAGAGGAATGAAGAAGAAGTCGTGGAGATGGGTAACCAGCAATGAAAGTTATCCACGACTGTTGACTAATTCGACAAATGTGCAAGCTGAGCAACACCCCCAGAAAAGGGCAAGAAAAAATACTACCCTAACAATCATATTAACCATCGAGAGAGAAAAATAAGTGGTTGGAAAGGATCCATGGTGCGAGGAGGCGAAGCAAGCCGAGGGAGGGGTCTGGGAGAGTTGGAAGGTTTCGAGGGAAATCGGAAGGGTTTGGAGAGTGAGAAGGGACTGTGAGAGGGACTGGGAGGAGATGAAGGACTGGAGAGTGTGAAGGTCTGGGAGAGTGGTGAAGGGTCTGGGCGAGTGGGAAGGGTCTGGAATAATGGGAAGGGATATGGTGTGAGAGATAAGGAAGGGTCTGGGAGGGTGAGAAGGGTCTGGGAGATTGAGAAGGGTCTGGGAGATTGAGAAGGGTCTGGGGTAGTGGAGGGTTTGGGAGAATTGGAAGGGAATAGTGTGGGAGAAAGGGAAGGGTTCTGGAGAATGGGAAGGATGGTTGTGAGAGAACGGGAAGGGTCTGGGAGGTGATGAGGGAATGGTTGGGAGAGTGGGAAAGGTCTGGGGAGTGAGGAGGGAATGGGTCTGGGAGAATGGGAATGGGTCTTGGAGAGTGAAGAGGGAATGGTGTGGGAGAATGGGAAAGGTCTAGGAGAGTGGGAAGGTTCTGGGAGAATGGGAAGGTTTTGGGAGAAGGAAGGATCTGGGAGAGTGGGAAGGTTTGGGAGAGTGGGAAGGTCTGGGAGATTGGGAAGGGTCTGGATAATGAGAAGGGTTGAGAGAATCGGAAGGGTCTGGGGTAGTGGAAGGGTTGGGAGAATGGGAAGGAATGTGTGGGAGAAAGGGAGGGTCTGGGAGAGTGGGAGGCTGGCGAGAGTGGGAAGGTCTGGATAATGGGAATGGTCTGGGAAAGTGGAAGGGTCTGGGAGAATGGAGGGAATGGTGTGGGAAAATTGGAAAAGGTCTGGGAGAATGGAAAGGTCTGAAGAGTGGGAATGGTGTGGAGGTGGGGAGATGCGTGGGAGAGTGGGAATTGAATGGTATGGGAGACTGGGAAGGTCTGGGAGAGTGGGACATCTGGGAGATGGGAAGGATCCTGGAGAATGGGAAGGGAATTGTGTGAGAGAATGGGAAGGGTCTGGAGAGTGGGAAGGGAACGGTGTGGTAGATGGGAAGGTCTGGGAGAGTGGTGAAGCTTCTGGGAGAATGGGATGGTCTGGAAGAGTGGGAAGGGTCTGGGGGAGGGAATGGTGTGGGAGAGAGGAAGGGCTGGCGAGAGTGAGAGAGGAAAAGGTTATGGGAGAAGGGAAAGGGATGGTGTGGAAGAAAGGGAGGGTCTGGGAGAGTGGGAAGGGTCTGGAAGAGTGGGAAGGGTCTGGCGAGTGGTGAGAGATCTGGGGAGAGTGGAAGCGGTTGGAGATGAAGGTCTGGAAAATGGAGGTCTGGAAGTGGGG
>CM068967.1:26052416-26083906 GCA_035128595.1 Eptatretus atami
GATGTTGTGTGTGTGTGTGTGTGTGTGTGTGTGTGCTGTGTGTGTGTGTGTGTGTGTGTGTGTGTGTGTGCACGCGTGTGTGTGTGTTAATATAACTTTGTCTTTTCTTGGTACAACCATCATTCAGAAACATGTCGGGATGGTTTCACATGATCATTTTTTGTACCATCCGCCCTTGTTTACAACCTTTTGGAGGGACATCCTACATCCTTTTACATTTAAAAAATGTTTTAATTACGTGTGTGTTGTGTGTGTGTAACCGCCGATAATAGCGGATAGACCAATATTTTCCTATGCTTTGAAATTTATCGACGATTATGCCAGCGTATCTCCACGTTCCTAGCATATCGCTGTGCTCAATTAAAGTTTTAGGCACGTTACGCTAGATCGTTGACACACGTCGACACACTTAACAATTGTTATAGTTATCATCATATATGTACGATAAACACTCAATACAAAGTTTTGTGTTCGTGTTTTTGAAAAAAAGTCGGGTATATTAAAGGGGTCAGTGGGTAGTTGTGGGGATACTGTAGTTATCTGTTGAATTGTTCTTTTTGTGTAATTTTGATAGTTTGATCGTGGGTTTTGTTGTACTGTTGCTATTGTTTTTGTCATCATTTATTACTCTGGTTGTAATTACATTTGGAAATGAATTGTACAATGTTCAATATTTTACTTTATCCTAAGATTGTGAGCTTTGTTTTTCCATTTTTTGTGGAGAGAGAAAGAGAGAGAGATAAAGCTGACTGACTCCAAGGTCTGCAAAATCCGAATCAATATCGATGAAAATGAAACAAGTTATTCAACGTACTATATTCACAACCTCACAAGAAGACAACTTGAAACTATATGTACATGAGATGCAAGAATTCAGTAAGTGGTTACAGTGCTTGAGCCAAAGAATAATCAACACGTCGTTACTGAACCGTCTTCCATTAGACGTCTGTCTGCACTGGTTCAGTCAACTCATTCAAAACGAAATTGAATCATTGATCACTGGAAGAATAAGTTCATACCTACATATCTATACATTAACATGGAACTAATAAATCAATAATACAGGACCAGACTCGTGGTGTAATATGATAGAGCGTCTGCTCTGAGTCGGGGAGGTCAGTGGTTCAAACTCCAGTCCAGTCATACCAAAGACTTGAAAAATGGTGCGAACTGCTTCCTTGCTTGACACTCAATTTTAAAAAGAGAGTGTATGGACAAGCAACGTTGGGAAGACAATGGTAAACCACTCGGTTTAACCTCTGCAAGACTCTGCTTTGGCAACACCAACGCTCTGTAAAGAGGATTGTATGTCAACAATGCAGACCTGAATTAAATGAGATATTCACGACACAGAAGGGAACAGAAATTTGAGAGGAATCTCACGCCTCCAAATCAGTCTTTCAGACCTCGTCGGGCATCATGCAAGTATTAAGTAAGCACATTCAACTTTGATTTAATTGAATTTGTTCAACATTCCGTGTGAGTTAGATTCTGAGCTGGTTTCTCATTTCATGTTGTTTTCTTTCATTCTTTGTATAACAAGGAAGGGAGGGAGGTGTCACATATCTTAGAAATATGCGCATGCTAAATGTATAACCTTCCTTTAGGAGTTCACCCTCGACCAACACTCCCTTCATTCTCTGTGTAGTTTGAATTGGCCTATGCAGCCAATGGGAACCTCTGTATGAGGGCAGGTGCTCTCTTGGTTGGCGCCATGCTGGCTGTGCAATAAACACATCAAACACAGTTGAATCTTCATGTATACACTGTATATACTATATAAATAAATAAATAAAAAATATATATATACAGTATATATATACTTTGACGTACTATACTCCTTCCAGAGTGGTGGTGCTGCCGAAGCATTTTCTTGGGTTATAATAGGTGGTTTGCCATTGCCTTCCCAGATTTCTTTGTCCATTCTCTATTCTTTTAAATGCTGAGCATCAAGCAAGGAAGCAGCATGTGCCTTTTTTAAAATCCTTGGTATGACTCGGACAGGGTTTGAACCACCAACCTGGCAGATTCGGAGTGGAAAAATTACATGACAGCTACATACACATGAACTGGTGCTTGGTTGTCTGTCTGCACACCTTGGTAGGGACGAAATTAAAGAAACACTATATATTTATATGTGTAGTTGAGCGAAGGAGTATTATATGTATATATATACATATATATATATATACTGTATATTGTTACGAATTTTGGCCCGTCGGCATGCGATCGGCCACGTAACTCGAATCGCGACGCGTCGCCCACCGGAACGGACAATTCAGTCGTGACCCTCTGGGAACTACCGCCAGGAGCCAGTCACGGGTGGGGGTTTAACCTCACCACGATCGTGCCAATTGCCACCCGCGCAGGATAGGGTTGCTCGCCAAATTCGACCTACCTAAGTACCTGCGCGAGTGGTCGACCGGGCGATCGTACCTCGCCGCAGGTCGACTTCGGACACGAACCGCTTAAGCGGCTCGTTCCGTGCTGCAGGGATAACCGAGCGGAGTTATCGTCGACTCGACGGTTCAGATTACTTATCGGGTGTTTCAACCCACTACCAATCCCTTACGTGATGCAAGATGGAACTTTCAACGGAGGAAGGACGCAACGAAACGGGAAAACAGTTCAACAAGCAAGCACCTTTATTTCACACACACAACACACGCACCTAAGGCAGTAATGCAATGTGCAGCAAAAGCAAAATGCAACAAAAGCAAAAGCACTACTACCGACTATAATTATTTACAACACTTAAACAATTATACTTGTCGGGACTCGGCGCCACATCATTCATTCAAAATAAACAGGAAAGACCTCCCCATAGGCAGGGAGGTAGACGGGGTCCGTGGACCAAATGTGCGCGACCTGGAGGAGCGGCCAGGTCCACGAGACCGAAAAGGTATTACCCGCGTCCTCGTGACGCGATGGCGGGCAAGCCGCAATATCAGCGCAGCTGCGCCCCGACTCCGTGCCCTGGCGTGGTCGGTGAGCCCTCTCCGGCGTGCTCCGCGCAAGCACGGTTTTGGTCAGCACCACGGTTAAGGTGGGAATGAACGGGGCCACCGGCACTATCTCAGCGCGGATGGGGGGGGGGGAATTGTTGATGCTCAGGGTCGAGCGAGGGAATGGCTGGCTGGCTTGGTCGCTTGTGAAAGTGAAGGTGGCTCGAGTCCAGCGACGAGACGACACCAACGACGAGACGAGCCCAGCGACGAGACGACACCAACCATGGGAAAAGCGACCCCCACACTACAACAACGAGTTCCACACAGACTCGCGTCTTTTATAGACCGGGGAGGAGCCTGTATGCAGATTTTAGGATCAAAACGCGATTGGAGGCGGGGCCACGCCACCCTCTGTTCAGCCATTGGTGCGGCAAAAAGGGGCGTGAGCCTCTTTTGATCCGAATTCCTTCCTGAGAGGAATTCACATCCATCGCGCTTGGAGGCGGGGCCATGCCACCCGACGTTCAGCCATTGGTCGGGCAAAAAGGGGCGTGAAGCCTTCCTGATCCGTTTTCCTCTCCTGAAGGGAACGCATTCACAGCGGGTTCAGAGGCGGGGCCATGCCACCCGATGCTCAGTCATTGGATGGAAGAAAAGGGGTGTGAAGCCTTCCTGATCCGTTTTCCTCTCCTGAAGGGAACGCATTCACAGCGGGTTCGGAGGCGGGGCCATGCCACCTGATGCTCAGTCTTGGATGGAAGAAAGGGCGTGAAGCCTTCCTGATCCGTTTTCCTCTCCTGAAGGGAACGCATTCGTACCCGCGGCTTGACACGTTCGGCATCAATTACCGAACGGGCCCTGGACAGCACGACGTTTGGTGTTGACTGGTGGTGTGGTTGATGGTTGTGGAAGGAGAAAGGCAAAGGTGGTGGGGTTTGCTGTGGTGGTTTGGTTGTTGGCGGGCGTCGTTTGGGAATGGCGGTGAAGCGATGTTTACAGGATGGAGTTGTGGAGGTAAAGAGGCGAACATGGTGGTGTTTGAGTTGTTGGCGGCTTAATGGTCCAAAATAACGATAGAGAAAGAAAAATGGCTAACGTCAAACGTCGCAGCCGGATGAATCACACATATTCCCCTAAACAACGTGTGGGCTAACTACACATGAACTTATCGATATATCTCACCTGAGGACTCTTTATGGTGTATTGCGAATTTCTACAGCCGTAATAATATAGAATATATATCGGTTTTTTAAATTATCGAGCAGGGATTACCTTGGCTTTGTAGTACACACAACGAGAGGGTGAGTACGCAACTTCTGCAATGTCGACTTTTCACACTGATTTAAAATTTACTTTGATATAAAATTAGTAAACAGAAAGATATGAAGATAATTGAAAGGGAAAGCAGACAGAAAGATAATTTTGGTGTTGTGTATGATGCATGGTGGCCTCCCTTTACAGTCTTGAAATGGTGGCACTGACAAAGAGACAACAACAGAAGTTGCAGGTATGCGAGAACAACTGGATCAGGAAGATTGCGGGAGTGAAGAGGGTGGATAGAAGGAGGATGGATTAACTGATGGAGAAGATTGGTGTGCAAGTCAGCTTGACGGGAGGATTGGTAAAAAGTGGGCTGGACACGTGGTGCTGGATGAAGGAAGAGAGAATGGCAAAGGGCGGATGGGTTGAGGGAGCAAGGTAGGAGGAAATAAGGTAGACCGTGGTTGAGATGGGAAGACTGTGTGAGGAGGGATATCAATAAAGTGGGGGTGCTGGAGGGTGCAGAGAGTTGGCTGGGATCAGGGGGAAGTGGAAGAGTATCACGGGCAAGGCAGGTCAGTAGTTTGATACTCTTGGACCTCACCCCTTATAAAGGGAAGAGAAAGAAGACAAAGAATGAAAGTGATAAATCATCTTATTTGTTCAATCCATCGTTGCTTAACACTTGGTTCCTAGCCTGGGGTTGTCTTATCGGTTAGGGTGGCTGACTTAAGATCTTAGGGTCTTGAGTTTGAGCCCCTGTTCAGCTGTTGAATTAACACTAAGTTGGTTGACTCAGCCTGCCATCCTTCCAACGTCGGTGAAATGAGTTCCAGCATGCTGGTAACAGGAGGCATTGCATTAGCGGCACAGCTGCACCCTCAGAAAATGATGTAGCCAAGCAGCCACAGGCTGTATGCGAATAAATATAACCACTCGGTTCCTTCGGAAAATGATAAAAGCTGCAGGTATGACTCTCCGATTGGTGATTACAAGCTGGACCAAACCACCGTACCAACTTCACAAAGCTGTGGCGGCCATATTCTACGAGTGTAAAACTATGTCGTGCTTTGTCATGCCAATGTGCTGTCATCGCTTCAGTGCTCTTTTGTGGTGTATTATTTTTTATATCTGGTTTAAAAATATTTTTGTTCTGGTGCGAGTACAATACCCAAGAGAGAATGTTGTCGCTTCCTTCCGTTGGAAGCATTGTAAATGCTTCAGCCATTATTGTGCCAGGCAAGATGACGTTTATCAACAATTCTGTGGATGAACAAATTGGCCATTTTGTGATCTCTCAATTTGGTAATTTGGTACTTTAGAGATGTATTCTGGTGTCTTTTTCATTCTTGTTATTTTTGAAAACATTCGAGAATAAAAGGTATGGCTTTCAAATGCTTATGACTTCACTCTCGTAGTTTCTAAGCGTATCATTTTGTATATTTTGTATACATTTGAATGGGCAGCCATTTTTTTTCCTGTGCCATCCCTACATTATGGAGTACTACCATACTCGCATGATATACACATATTAGCAGTACGCATGTTTTTGCTTCATGTATGTAATGTTGGTTATTTTTTTATATTATTTTTGGGGACAATCACTGCAGCGATCTGTCATCTATACACCACCCACATAAAGGGATGAGCAAAGCGTGTTTTTGCTTTCTGTATGTAATCCAGTTTTTTTATTTTTTTTATTTTGAAAAGTGATCAAAGCAGCGGTCTATTGTCTATACATCACCCAAATAAAGGGATGAGCAATTTTTGTAATAAATTAAGGTTTCTGTGCATAATTTTGGTTTTAGCCAGAGTTTTCACAGCTGAATAGTGTGAAAATACAAAAGGGTTTTCCTTCATGCATGTCATCCAAATAAAGGCATGAGCAATTTGCCCGATTTTTGTTGTTATTGCTGACCTAAAAATTTTTTCAACGTCCTCAGGTCTGTCTGTCTGTCTGTCTGTCTGTCCGTCCGTCTGTCAATTTTTATTTTTCTGTCTCCTCCGAGACGTCTCGGTCGATTGAGTAATAACTTGACACGATGATAATGCGAGTTGCTCTCTTTTGATCGTCTAAGCCCTTTTTCGCATTTTCGCCTCGGGGTCAAGGTTACAGGGTCATCAAGTGCGAAATGACCGATTGGTCGAATGGCTTATAAGGAAGCATCGGACGGCTATAATGCATAATGGGTTTCATAGGGATTATTAAGAAGATTTAATTCGACCAACTAGTTTCTCGTTACCTCTGTCGTCTGGCCCTGTTTATAATATCCAGTTTCCATTCTAGATAGTACCGAGCTCACCATCAAACCCGCCCGGGTGTATTATTGGAGTTGTTACCCTGTGCACGCGAAGCAAAAAGCGGGGCTTAGCAATTAGTTCTCTGTCTTTCTGTCTGTCCACAAACGTCAGTTTATGATCGAGGTACAACTTGATTTCAATTGCATGTGATATTTTGAACACGAATTGGAACACTAACCTGTAGTTCAGCAGTACTTTGGCTCTGAATTTGTTCTGATTGTCCATGCACAGAGGAGTGATATTTTCTTCCAATCTGTCTGCGTGGCAGTCAAACAAAATTCAAAATCTTGAAGTGTGTATCACAAGAAGGCTCGTCCGATAAAGGCAAGGCGTTTAATCACAGCTCAAAACAACATGCAGACCACCATCTTACTCCCCTCCTCAACCTACACCCTCTCAGGAGCCGACCCCCACTCCCAATAGGGGGTGTCTGCCAGTTCCTATAAAGTACAATATGCTACACCTCTCCCTTTTAAAACTTAAACATATCTAACATATGTCCAAATGAATGCCAACCTGTTAACAACACTAACATTTTGCGAAGAAACATGGAGTTTATAAATCACAACCCCAACATCCGAAATCTTCAAAGTCACTGATAATGTTCAACTGTTCATGTCAAAAATCCACTAAGTATGATGTCACGTTTTTCTTTTCCTTTTTGTAACCACAAATATAAACAATACCATTGACCACCTTGCAGTACCAATGCAGTTTGTGCTCAGCACCAATAATACCCAAAAATTGTGCATAACAGTCAAACTGAGACTTCATTGAAAGTTCATTCTAAGTTAAATCTTAAATGTTATAAGATTTAAAAGGTGGGTCTTCATTCCAAGTTAAATCTTAAATGATTTATAAACTCCATGTTATACTGATCTCTGCAAGCCCAGTCAATGAGGAGGCCTTCTGGAACGAGAAGAGTGGCGGAGCACACCCTCTTCTGATGGTGCTCAAGATGTGCTGGATCACTTTCTCCGCAGCAGGAGCTCCCTGATAAGGTTCTTTGCAAAAGTTTTTTTCAGGAGCATTGCCCTCCGGAATGATATTTGCAGATATCCAGTGCATTAGCCATGACGGATGGTTCTGATGGACCAGTCACCGGTTAAATTGGAGGTTGACAGTCTCACATGATCCACGTGTCTCCTGACATTCCAGCCATCCAAGAGTTTCACACTAAGGGATGAACCAAATTTCTCCACAACGGTACCTTCCCAGCTCGCGATTACCACTACAAAAATTGACCACATACACACAATCTCCCACCTTAAAAAGTCTCCTTAGTGTGTCTGTCATGCCAGGACTTCTGCTTCACTTGGACTCTGTGGACCTTAGCAGACTCATCTGGCTGTAACAGATTAAGGTGGGTCTTCAGCTTCCTTCCCATCAAAAGAACTGATGGTGCCCTCTCTTTTTTAAATACCACGTGCTAAGTGGTATTTAAAAAGGAATCGGGTCACTTGATTCGATGCTATACTGTTTGAGTTTTGTCATACCAGCCTTGAATGTTTGCACTAAACGTTCAGCCAACTCATATTAGACCCTGGATGGGATGGTGCTGGGGTAAGATAGATGATTCCATTGACATCCACAACCTTTGAAATTCTGTACTAGTGAATCATTATCTGACACTAGAGTCATGGGTAATTCATGTTTTGCAAATGTAGTCCTTAGTTTGCTGATCATCCATCCATCCATTGGGACCATACTCTGTGCAGAGCGTTGGTGCTGCCTAAGCAGTCTCCTTGGCTATTGGGCACAATCCTGGATGGGTCGCCACTCCGGCACAGGATACGAGCAAGCTGGCACTCATTTTGCCGACCTCGGAAGGATGACAGGCAGTCAACCCCACCTGGTATTAATTCAACAGCCGAGTGGGATTTGAACTCAGGATCCAGGGATCCCAAGAGTTTGTTGATGGTTTCCTCGAATGAGGTTGTTGTCATGGGGTGCGCTTCCATCCACTTCGAATAGGCATTAGTAACGACCAGGAACATTTTGCACAAAAATTGTCCAGCAAAGTCAATGTGTATAATATGCTCCCAAGGTTTATGGGGCTATTCCCAAGGATACTTTGATGATGATGCAGGCAACTTTGCATTCGACTGCCAGGAGGTGAAGTTGGAAATTGTACCCTCGATGTCTAAATCGAGGTTCGTCCACCAAACCTAGCTCCGCACAAACGCCTTCATTCACACCATTCCTGGGTGTGCCTCATGGAAAATTTCTAGCACTCTAGCTCTCCCTAATGGGGGTATGACGACCTAACTATCCACAAGATCACACCATCTTGAACACTCAGTTCAGATTTGCGCAGTGAACACGACTGGAGTTTTGTATGTCGAGTCAAGCCAGCCATCGGTTATGCTGTGACGCACATGTGACAGAATAGGGTCATGATCTGTCCACTGACGAATCTCTTCAGCCATTACTGGTGAGGAATCTAGGAATTCCATTAGGAGTACAAAATCTTCTGTAGTGGGTACAAATTTGGGGATGTCCCATAAACGCAAGTGACTCAATGCATCGGCACGCCCATTATCCTTGCCTGGCTTGTATGTGAACGTGCTGTATAGTCATAAGCTGCCAGAATTAGTGCCCAACATTGTATCCTCGAAGAAGCTAATGCAGGCTCTCCTTTGGTAGCACTGAATTAGGTTTGCAGTGGCTTGTGGTCATTGGTTATTTCAAAATACTGACCAAAATGGTATGAGTGGAATTTCTTCACCCAAGAACCATTGCCAGACCCTCTTTCTCAAGCTGGGAGTAATTCTTTCTCAGCCGATGCCAGGCTGCGTGAAGCAAAAGTGATGGGGTTTTCAGTTCCATCCGGCATACGATGAGACAGTACTGCCCCTACGCCATATCATGAAATGTCACATGTAAGTAGTATATCTTTCTTTACATCATAAAGCACGAGAACCTTGGAAGAACTTGACAGTTGCTTTGATGCCTTGAAGGAATCATCTTCCTCTGGTCTCCAATTCCAATTGGTCTTTTTTGTTGGCATAGCCTGGAGTGGTGCAAGTACTGTTGACAATTTGAGTAGAAACCTCCCGTAGTAATTCAAGAGCACCAGGTAAGATTTCAGTCCAACACATTCCTAGGAAGTGTACCTCCAAACACTGCTTGAAACTTACCAACTAGAGGGTGCAGCCCATATGCAAAGGCCTCTTTTCCAAACCTCCTTTACTTGGAGAAAAGCACATTTCCTTATGTACAGTCATTCCCACATCTGACAGCCTCCAGAGCACTGCATCCAGATTTTTCACATGGTCTGCCTCCATCTCCCCCCAAATAAATATGTCATCAATATGGACACGAACATGTGGAATACCCTCAAGAAGGGTGTTCATACTTCGCTGGAAGATGGAAGGTGACGAGGATATCCCTCGAAGGAGGCGGGTGTATCTAAAAAGGCCCCGGTGAGTATTTATGGTTATGAAATCCTTTGATGCCTCATCCAAAGGTAATTGCAAGTCAGCACTACTGAGATCAAACTTCATGAACGACTGTCCTCCATTTGGGGTGACATACAAATCCTCAATCCACGGAATCAGATAGCTGTCTTGTCTTGCCTCTTGATTTACAGTTAGCTTATAATCACCACATATGTGGATTTGGCTTCCACCTTTTATTACAGGCACTATAGGTGCTGCCCAGTCTGAGAACTATACTGGTTCAATAATTCCTTCCTTCTGTAGGCTCTCAAGCTCACGGTCGACCTTCCGTTTCATGGCATAGGGCACTGGCCTCAGTTTGAAAAACTTTGCCTGATTGCTTATGGTTCCATTTGGATTTTCGCAGTCATGTTCTTCACTCTGCGTAGTCTGCTCTGTAAAACATTTGGGTACTGTTCCATTCTGGATTTGTGGGACGCTGATACCCCAATGTGACAAATCTCGGCCGATTTCAGCTTGATAACCTTCAACCAATCCCGCCTTACGAGACTTGGGCCGACACCATCCACGATCATGAGAGGTACGGTGGATCTCTAGCCATCGTATTGAACATCAACATCAATAGCTCCAACCACTTTGATCTGCTACCCCATGTATGTGCGTAAAACAGTACCCGATTTGCGCACCACCATTTATTTTGACCAAATGTCTTTGTATGACTTGGCAATGGAGGCTCCTGTATCAACGTCCAATTTTACATATTTACCATCTACGTCAAAATCTGTTACCAGGGGGTGGATTCTACTATTCCCAGAACTGACACTACACATGGAATAAACGTCGTTCGCCACCTCCACATCATCGACTTCAGAATCATGTTGCACTTGCACTCAGCATCCTTAAACCAGCATTCATCAGGGTAATGGAATATACTGGAACATTGAGAACATCCTGTGAAATTTCCATTTGAACTTTGCACTCTGCTCCCATGTTGGGAGTCCCAGTTCCCACGGTTGCCAGTGCTGGCAGTACTCCTGCACTGTTTGTACCGTACGTACAGCAGGTCAGAGGCCTGAGCTTTACGTACTTTTTCTTCCCTCCCTTGGAGAAAAGCACAGACATTCATTGCCTGAATATCTGTTGCATTCATAGCAGCAACTTCCATCCTTTGAGCTGTGTCCATTGCTTTTCTAAAAACCCAAATCCCTTTCGGACAATAACCTACATTGAATGTGCTCATGTTGGACACCGCACACAAGTCTATCCCTGAGCATTTCCTCCAGGGTCGTTCCAAACTCACAGTACTCCGACACGTGCCTCAGGTCAGCAATGTATGCTGTGATTGGTTGCCCTGATTTTCTGAAACAGGGAGGTGAATTTGAATCTTTGTTCAATTGAGGACGGTTTAGAATGAAGGTGTTCTTGAAGTACTTCACAGTGAAGGTCTTGTCAGACGGTTTGGCAGGCGACACTAGACTACGCATGAGACCACACATTTGAGATCCACAAACACGAAGTAAAATAGCCTGTTGTTTGCCTGTTTCTTCAATATCATTCTTGATGAAGTACTGGAGCAGCCGCTCCGTGTCTTGCACTCAGTCTTCAGCGTAAGCCTGGTGTTGGCTTAGTGGTTCAGGTGGTGGCATGGGATCCTAGGTCCTGAGTTCAAGCCCGTTGGCTGCTGAATTAATATACACCAGGAGGTTGACTCAGCCTGTCATCCTTCCGAGGTCGGCAAAATGAGTACCAGTGTACTGTAAGGGGGACACTGCATCAGGGATAGCCGCGTCCAACCAATGATGCACAGCAGCAGAGAGAGAGGAGGAGAGAGAGAGAGAGAGAGAGAGAGAGAGAGAGAGACTTCAGACATCCGCTTTGAATTCATTAATCTTTCTGAATGTCGCTGTGATTACTCAAAAAGGATTCACAGAAGTTTATATACTTCCGATTTATGGAACTAAAATGTATCGACGAGGCTTGTCCGATAAAAGCAACGTATGTAATACAAGCTCAACATACGAGCTTCATGTGGCCGCCATCTCACTCCCTCCCCTTCTCAGGAGCTGTAACCCCACTCCTGATAGAGGGTATTGCCAGTTCCTAAAATAAAAATATTCTACAATTCAAACAGGAAACTTTGTCTTTTCACGACCTCATAAGGACACAAACAACAGGCACGAAGAACGAATCCATAAACAAGGTGGTGTAAAGACGTTTCACCACGGCGGTAACTTCCCGAAAATGTTTTTAGATCTCGTGGAGGTTCTCGAAGTCTTACTCACGTTGTTGTTCTTGTGACTTTTTTGTTTCACAGCCTACAGTTTCATCGAAACTTCTAGAAACTTGGCATATATATGTAAAATTCCCTGCACAGACAGTAACATCTCCGATTTTGAAATTCTCCCAGAAAAAAGTTATGACGTCAAAATATCTCCGCTAATGGAAATCGCCTAAAAAATTATCTCCGAAACTAGCAAGCTTTTGAATTCTGTTTGCGAATCGAACAAGGCATTAGCAGAGATAATTACCGCACATATGATACATCACTATGACGTCATATCAATTTTATGACGTCATTCTATTTTTTGACATTTTTTGTTCACAACCAGAGTTTTCATCGGATCTTCGTGAAACTTGCCATGTATATGCAGAAAGCCACGCGCAGGCAGTAACATCTCCGATTTTGAAATTCTTCTTGAAAAAAGTTGACGTCATAATATCGCTGCTAATGGAAATCGCCTATACCATTATCTCCGAAACTAGTTTGTTTCACAGCCTACAGTTTTCATCGAAACTTCCTGAAACTTGGCATATAAATGTAAAATCCCGCGCAGACAGTAACCATCTCGATTTTGAAATTCCTCCTAGAAAAAAAGTTATGATGTCAAAATATCCAGCTAATGGAAATCGCGCTAAAAAATATCTCCGAAATAGGGCAAGCTTTTTGAATTCTGTTGCGGGAATCGAACATGGGCATTAGCAGAGAATTAATTACCCGCAACATACGAATACATCACTATGACGTCATATCAATTTTTATGACGTCATCATTAAGAGGACGAGGATCTTAGCTCATTCGAGCTTGTTTTTTTCTACAACCTTTAAAATCTTTATTTTATCTCAATTGAATCATATAATTGAACACTGAAGAACACAAATCGCCCTATTGTCACTTAAAAAAAAAACCTTTCGTTCTGCGTATTTGGCCAAAATCTTACAGAATTTTGCATAATCTCGACCAATCAAATTTGCTGCTTGCAGACCCCACCATATCCTCTTTTTCTCAAGACCTGCTACCAGGTAAGGAAGTTGCTATTGTTGGTGTGTTCAAGATGGCAGCTGCTGAGGTAATATCGTTGGTGTGTTAAAGATGGAGGCTGCTGAAGGTAATATCGTTGTGTTTTAAAAGATGGAGGCTGCTGAGGTAATATCGTTGGTGTGTTTAAAGACTGCGGCTGCTGAGGTAATCGTTGGTGGTTTAAAGGACTGCGGCTGCTGAGGTAAATTGTTGGTGTGTTTAAAGACTGGCGCTGCTGAGGTAATATTGGTGGTGTGTTTAAAGATGCGACTGCTGAGGTAATACGTTGGTGTGTTTAAAGACGCGGCTGCTGAGTAATATTGTTGGTGTGTTAAAGACTGCGGCTGCTGAGTAATATCGTTGTGTGTTAAAGACGGCGGCTGCTGAGGTAATATTGTTGGTGTGTTTAAAGACGAAGGCTCCGAGGTAATATTGTTGGTGTGTTTAAAATGGAGGCTGCTGAGGTAATATGGTTGGTGTGTTTAAAGATGAGGCTGCTGAGGTAATACGTTGGTGTGTTAAAGACGGCGGCTGCTGAGGTAATATTGGTGGTGTTTAAAGACGGAGGCTTCTGAGGTAAATATTGTTGGTGTGTTTAAAGACGGCGGCTGCTGAGGTAATATCGTTGGTGTTTTAAAGACGGCGGGTGCTGAGTAATATCGTTGGTGTGTTCAAGATGGCGGCTGCTGAGGTAATATCGTTGGTGTGTTAAGACGGCGGCTGCTGAGGTAATATTGTTGGGGTGTTTCAAGACGCGGGCTGCTGAGGTAATTATTTGTGGTGTGTTTAGACGAAGGCTGCTAGGGTAATATTGTTGGTGTTGGTTTAAAGATGGAGGCTGCTGAGGTAATATGGTTGGTGTGTTTAAGATGGAGCTGCCTGAGGTAATATCGTTGTGGTTAAAACGGCGCTGCTGAGGTAATATGTTGGTGTGTTTTAAAGACGGAGGCTGCTGAGGTAATATCGTTGTGGTGTTTAAAGAAGGAGGCTGCTGAGGTAATATCGTTGGTGGTTAAAGAGGCTGCTGAGTAAATCGTGTGGTTTAAAGAGGAGCTGCTGAGGAATATCGTTGGTGTGTTTAAAGACGGAGGCTGCGAGGTAATAGTATGGTAGCTAATAATGTAAACTGTGTGATTTATTTGACAACTTACTCCCTTCACCGCTGATTCTCCTCAGAGAAAGTCTCATTTGTTGGATTGGACTGTATTATCAGTGGCGTGTCGAGTTCTGTGTGTAGCTATGGCGATATTTACTGGTGCGAACAATCGAGAGATTTAATTTCGGTTTTAGCCCGACTTTTCAAGGCTCTGAATAATGTGAAAATGCAGACCATCTTATTTAAAAGCCCGCCATTTTGACGAGTTTGTGCGTGCGTGTGTTATATATACATATATGTATTTTTTTAAAAAAAATACAGATTTTACTGAGTCTAAAGGCGAGATTTTAATGACCAAAAGTTTACTTTAATGAGGAATTAAAACTCGGGACTATTATCTAACATCGTGCCAAGCATTATCGAAAGCGAGGTGGACGCCATACTTCAGACGGTGTATAAACACGGTGTGTTATCAGCGCTGGTGTACTGCTCTTGTGCCATTGTTCTCGTCGAGGTGTTTATCTTTCCTTTAATGGATTGAAATAAAGGTTGAGAATGTAAATACGGTTATTTCTGATTGATTTGGCTCGTTGCTTTAATATATGTTGGAAGTCGACTTGTTCAAGCAGAAGAGTTCGTCAGTCAGTCAGGTTCCATGGTCGCCGACGAGTGCGTGAGGCGATGTTTAAAAATAATTTGATAAAATGTTTGGATAATGTTCATCTTGATGATAATTGTCTGGTTGTTTTTCTATTTTTTTTTGTGTGTTTTTTATTTTATTTTTAAACTCTTCAGGCCATTTTCCGACCTCACTTCTTCATCGTCGAGTGAGACTCGTGATTGCTTTTGGATTTTTTTTTATTTTATTAAGAAACGAATGTTGTTGCCTCGTTTATGAATGTGATTCGTGATGGTCGTTGTAAAAACTCGCTAAAAATCAAATGCTGAGGTATTCTCACACGTACAATGGCGGTCCGTCCCTCTTCTCGAAGATTAATAATAAATGACCGCGCGCCTTTTCGCCTCACGAAGTGTCATGGCGGCTTGATGGGCTGACTGGCCTTGCCGGTGGCGCATTAGCTAATTGCCATTATTCCTTCAGAATTTCGATGTATGATTTAGGGGAGGACACATTGGGTGAACAAAATGGTTACAGCTGCAAAAACTCTCAGGAAAAAAAAATCTGGAAATTTGTTGAGAGTGGGTTTGGGTGGAAATCTGGAGGGTGGGTTAACTGTGTTCGAAAGGATCATAGTTTAGAATTACTAGTGCGTGCCCGTACGTGCAAAAAAACCCAAAAACTTTCAAACCGCGTGCCAGAAACAACAACCACACAGGCCATTCCTTCGCTCTCGCGTGGCCGTACGTGCAAAAAAAACCAAAAAACTTTCAAACAACCACACAGGCCGCTCCTTCGCTCTCGTAAACGACGACTGGATTGGGGCATTGTGTTTATCTATAAATGCGCATAAGAAATCGAGAAATTATTAGAATACAGTAAGTCATCACTATCCGGAAGTCCGTATGTTGTAACCCGTAAAGGGGCTGTCACACCTTGACGTTTAGCGAACGTATGCCGTTTTTTACAAATTTGCCGAATACGTTATTGGTAAGTTTGTATACGTAGGAATACCCTGAAAAACACTGCCATAAGTCGTTGTACGCTGGCTTAATCGTTGACTTTTGTGCTTGTTCTCTCTTTTCGAATGCTTAAAATTTTACGACGTACTCGCGTTTGGCTCACACGTTCCGCTACGCCGCCATAAGTTTAGGCACGTTATGCGATCGTTGACACACGCTTAATTGTATGTTACTCATAAGTCAAACACGTAGAGGTAACATTCGCGTACCCGAAACTTATTTCTAACCTATGAGTAACGTTTTGTAAGCACGCTACACGAACGTTGTTCACACTTCGCAACACGCTACTTGAAAGTTCCTCATACGTCGAAACACATCAAAGTAATGTTTAGGGTACCCGTGACTATTTATAACCTATGAATACGTGCTTGGGAATTATTACGCTATGCATACGCTGGACTATCGTTGGCATAGGTTGTGGACGACTAAAACACGATAAACAATCGTTGGTATAACTTATGTATAAGTTATCGAAGCGTTCTGTTTCATTACTAGTACATATGCATTTTCAAAGCCGTTTTTAATACTTTAAAAAGTAAAACAAAGAAATATTTCATCGTGGGAATGAGGAAAAAAATTAGCCGAAAAGAACATCGAACAATGGTGCAAAGTAGTCTCCTATTCGTGGACGATAAGAGATCCATCATCACCCACACCTCCCATCACGCTCACCTACTACTACTACAATGGACCTACTACTACTACAACTACTACTACTACTACTGACATAGACATACTACTACTACTACTACTGACATAGACATACCACTACTACTACTGATTAGACATTCTACTACTACCAATGCTACTACTACAACTACTACTACTATTACTACTGTCACGCACACCAACTACTGCTAATAGTATTACTACTACTGATACTAACTGGCATTGACATCTACTCACATGGAGTCTGGAACAATGATGGGTTCCTCTTGTGAAGCCCATTTGTATGTACCAATTCCCCTAAACGCTGCCAATACGTCAGTACACGGTAGATGTAAGTTAGAAACACTTTCAGTAAGTTCTGTGGTTGTCCGGAAGACGTCAATTTAATTCGTCTACATACGACAATGTGCGTTATACATACGTTACAAATAGGTTCATAGCATGTTATTCAATGTTAGATGCACGTTTACTTAGGTTCAAAACATGCTACACATAGGTTAAACGCACGTTACTCTTACGTTCATAGCACGCGTAGCCATTGGTTCAAGGCCAGTTATACATAGTTTCAATGCACGTTACTCATACTTTCCAAGCACGTTAAACATAGACTAAGCTGACGTTACTCATTTGTTCAAAGCACGTTACTCATCGGTTATAAATTGGTTTCAAGTATGGTTGCCATTAACTTGACGTGCTTTGACTATGACTAACCACAAGTAACGTGTGTTCGCCGTGTTTAAACGATCGCGGAACGTGCAAGAACAGATGCCAACGCATGCGAAACGTGTGAGCCTTACGTCGAGTACGTCTTAAAATTTTCAGCATGCTTGAAATTTCACGACGTATCGAACGGACTAGGTAATATGCCAGCGTACTTCAATGATTTCGAGCATAATCTTAACGTATACTCAACTTTCCTATAGCGTATTTGACGTGTGCTAGCGTTGTAAACCATTTTTCATAGAATGGCATACGCTGGCAAAATCGTCAAGGTGTGACTGCAATGTTGACAATTCAAATCTCGGCAGTTTTGATTTCAATCGGCGTCCGGCAAGTTCTCAAAGGCTACGCCACGAGTTCGCCGCGATACGTATAGCGCGCAAAGGGTAAGTTGAACTATCGCTTGTCTTAGGTTTTGAACGCCGATCACAAGGTAAGCATTCGTTGTAAAGATTATGTATAACACAACGAAACGTTCTGTGCCCGTTACTAATATGTTATGCAAACGACCAACACGTTTTGAATACGCCAAAAACTCAAAAAAAACATCAAAATTTCAGCGTACGCAACGTTTTAGATCAATTTTATATGTTGCCATTGCGGCTTAACGTCAAGTGTGACAGGGCCTAACGGGGAACGCGGCTGAGGATCTCTTCCCCAACGGCCACGCCTACGCAGCAACGTGTCCTGTCATTGGTAACTAAATGGCGCTCTTCCCCATCGGCCACGCGCTACGCAGCAACATGTCCTGTGATTGGTTGGTAAATAAATGGCCATAACTTGGGAACCACTTGTCCGATTAATATCAAACCTTGAAAAGGCACATACTCAGGTCCCAGCAATATACCTGGCAAGTTTCAATTAGATCGGACCAGTGGTTGTTGAGAAACAGTGGTCACAGACACACAGAGATTGCTGGAATTATAGATAGATTGGGGATGATCTGTGATGGTGGTGAAAGCTATCTTGAAGACCTGGAGGGAAGGATGAGATTGAAGAGACTAAGGAAGTTGGTTCCACAGGTGGGGACAAAAATAAATAAAAAAGAGGAACGAATGAGAGTAGGTGAGCAGTGATCCTGGATTTTGAGTTTCACCAGAAGAGGGTTGCTGGTGGACCACGTGTGCCCTCCTTAAATTTTGGGGTTGGGGGCAATGCACAGAGGGTGCAAGACTAGAAAGGAGGTGGTAGATACTAAAGAAGAGCGGGAAGAGGCTGTGGCCTGCCTGTCTGAAGGATGAGGAACGTCACGGTCGAGGGTGAAGTCATCGGCAAATATATAAATTAAGAGGATCCAGAGAGAGAATGGTTGATGAAGATCAGCAATAGGTCTGGGCCAGGAACACTACCTTGGGGCACTCCATCCTTGATAGGGAGATGAGATGAGAGTGTTCCGTTGAGTGCCACACCTTTGTTCCGACAGTGGAGGAAGTCAGCCATGTGTGGAGTTGGCCTCGAATGCCATAGGCAGATAGTTTGGAGAGCAAAACCAGAAGTTCTCGCTTGTTTATTCATCTTCCTGTAAAATGTATTGATTATTTGTTTGTGAAACCTTCGTTAATTATTTATTTTACTTCAATTGGTAAAACATAAACCATGTTCACACTCTTTATAAATATGTCCATAAACTCTGAATACTGCCTTTGAGACGCCTGCTTGGAGGACGCCATTTTGATAGTGCCGCATTATCTACAGCAATGCTGTCGGCCTCATTTGTGTTTGATATGAGCTGCATTGGGACCTTTATTACGGAAAACAAAACATGTGGCGTCATGACCAGCGCAGATCTGATCTCCGGTCCCCCCCCCCCAATATGAATGCCGATGAGACGGCCAGCTTAAATGCCCCATGAGGTAGCATTCTGCATTTTGAAGATGCTTGTTTGTCGTCTATATCGCACTGGCTTGTGTATGTAATGCACCGGCGGTTTAACGTCCACAGTGGATATGACAGAAGAAACCAAGAAAGGGAGGCCGGGAGCACGAGTGCACAAGCAGAGAATGGCTGCTAAATTCCCAATGGTCTCTGAGGTTCATTTGACACCTGGGTGTATGGATTCTCCAACTGTGTGCTGCTATTGTGGTGAAGAACCACCTGTGGTGAACTGTTTATCCTGCTTCTGCCTGTGGTGTGAACCATGCTTTCAAAAGGTGTGCCAAAGAGGAAGGTTTGCAAATGGTGGTCAAATGTAATGCTTAAAACTAACAGATACCTAATTTTGTTGAAAGATGCTAATATCGATTGTTTCCTACTGGGAAGCACGAGCAACTCGTTTTTATTATAAACAAAAAAAGTTTGGTTGTATCACCTCCTGTGTAAGTCCGTCATGGAAGTTTTGAAGTTCATTTGCAAAGAACTGTTTTGAACTTTGGTGTGTGCGTGCATGCGTGCGCATACTAGTAGGGTCATATCCAGGACTCCCGTGACCATGGAGAGCATAAGTTTGTTTTGAGGATGGATTTTGGTACTTTGGGGTATTTAGAAAAAAATGAGCTCCTATGCCCCTCACAAAAGTGTGGGCTAACTCCACCAGAGGGCAAAATCCAAAATGGCTGCTGGTGGCCATCTTGGAAATTACACAATTACATAACTCTTGAGTAAAATAACTTGCAGACATGAAATAAGTGTTGTTTTTTTACTAATTTAATGACTAGGGGTCCATTCCAATGGTTATTTTCTCATTTCGTGGTCATCTTCAATGTGAAATCTAAGATGGCCACCAACAACCATATTGAATATATGAATATTTCACATCTTCCAAACCAGTTAAGGTAGGAAGATGATTAAGGTATTGTTTTCAAGTAATTGTATGGCAGGAAATTCATTCCAGGTGTAACTTGTCGACTTGGAGGTCATCTTCATTATGAAATCCAAAATGGCCGCCAGTGGCCATCTTGTCGAAGTGTCCAGGATTGTGTCCAACAGCCACGGAGACTGCTTAGGCAGCACCAATGCTCTGCACAGTCTGGTTCCAATGGATGGATGGAAATGCAATGCAAGAGTGGTTAGCAACCACCAATAATACAAGAAAGCAAGTTAAAAGCGGTTGAGGTTACAGAAGCCAAATAATCCATGGTCAACTAGAATGGCCACTCGGTAGAGTGCTACCTCCGCCAGGCTTATTAGTTTGGTTTGATAGGCTGGATCTGGGTTCGGACCTGAACTAAAATTCCATCAGCTTGTTCTTGTCACCTAACTTAACTCATCCACCAAGTTTCGTACGAATCCATCCATAACTTTTTCATACATAGTGTTGTATATTGTTTTAGCCCTATCACTCAACGGTGAAGAATCGCTTTAAAAATTCTCAGATCCAGATCTAGATTCAGATCTTCAACACAATTGAATCATTCTTCCTTGTTACATACCCAAACTGCCCACCAAGTTTCGTCCGGATCCGTACACAACTTTTTCGGCAATCCTGCCATACGTCATTTTTATCCTGCCAAATCTTGCCAAATTCTGGCTACCTTTATTTGAACATCAAGCATGGCCAGCTGATTTGTGAAATACTTGGGTCAAAAACATTCCCTGGTTGGCCCCACAAGAAGGTGGGAAGCATTGGGGCAGTAGCATCACCAGTTAAATCCTGCAAACACAAGAAAATGTGATATTTCCAAAGCACAGATAGCAATGATTTCAAGTGTTTTTAGAAATGTGCAAAGGGGGGGTAATCAGTAAGTTCATGCCTTTGGTATATATCGGTGACTGCCATTAACAAAGCTGTAATATTATTTATTTATTATTTTCATCTTGCTCCTTTGATGACTGTAATTGAACTTTGGGTTATGGGCCAAGTGGTTGGATGGGAGTGCTAAACAGATGAACCCAAAATGATAATGGAACCATTTCACCACATCGATTTTACTTTTTTTTGGCTGGTAATATATATATATATATATATATATATATATATATATATATATATATATAATATATATATATTATATATATATGGTGCTGATAGATTAAAGTTCATTGAAATTTTAACAGAATATATTTTGAAATTCAGACTTGGTGAAAATGAGAGCAGTGCTTTGTAAATTCACTTCATATAATTAAGACTTTATTTTGATAGAAAATTGCATGCAAACTATGGTCCCATAGATTGTTACCATGGCAAGATAATCTAGTGGTAAATGGTTATTACGTTTGTCGTGTACGTTCCACAGTTCAGCGTCGTAACCGGAACATAAAGCACGGTATTCTGATGATAAAGAAACCCACCTTTTCGGTTCTACAGGGTGACGATCAAATAAAATTGGTTGTAGTCTGTTTTGCACAACAGCTGTATTTGTTCGGTGTCTGTGCCTGAGCAGACCCTTGCTGTTCAGTCTTGAGTAAACCACATTTTATGTTCTAATTTTTTGCATATAAATGTCCTCGCACTGCAAAGGAAGCTATGCTGTGCTGCATTCGACCTCCGTGGCAGGAGGTTACGGCGTGAACAATGAGGAGGGAGGAGATGAGATTCTGTAAATGATCTGTGCACAGTGGGATTAAATTGATAAAATTGCTTTGGGTTTGAACCCATTGATAAAATGACTGAATTACCTTCCTGGAGATTTGTAATAACCGGATGTATTTTGATGATGATGATGATGGTGGTGGTTGTGGTGGGGGGGGGGGGGGGGGGGGGGGGGTGAAGCTGAAGCTGGAGGGAAGATTGCAAAACTAGTTGCATTCAGAAGTTTAACTAATTTGGGGAATCGTGGAAAGTAATGCCGTGTTGTTGTTATTTCTTTTTTTCAAGGTTCACAGCCTGTCGGATATTTTGATGAAACATGACAAGGTCCATCTGCCAACGAGCAGGTACTTGTGTGCAGGTGGTGGAATGTGGGATGATTGTCACGTCCAATTCTATGCAAGCTTTGATCATGTGTGTTGCTCACTGTAAAGGATTGTTCAATTTGTGCATCGCTGTTTTGAGACGCTCGCTGGCAAAGCTTCGTATATTCTCTGTGCAAAAACACTTATCTTTCCTGGAAAAGTTAAAGGCTGTTGAGTTTTGCTTTGCTTGAGAGTCGCTATTATCGTGAGACCTAAAATCCTTTCTCATAACGATTATTTTATTTTATTATTTTAAACGAGAACACCATTAAACATACACCAAGCATGAAGTGCAGTTTGTTTTTGACCTTGTGGCAAGAGTGCATGTTGATGCCGAACTTTTCTCTTTGAATTTTTTTATCAGCAGAAGTGTTGGAGAGATATTTAAGTAAACGGTCAGAGGTGATGAGTTGACAAGCTGGTAGACAAATGAAGGGTAGTAGTTGTCCAAATACAATACACACAGACTCTCCATTGTTATGGCAAGCAGGAAAAGGGACGAGATCAGCAAATGTAGAAAGTCTCGGAGTGGCTAAGGGTTATGAAATATTTCAAAAATATTTTTCTGTGCTTTCTGAGACTGAAGAACTGGCATGCACACGCAGTACAGGGCTCGACTTTAGCGAAACATCCTTGGGGAAAGTTACTTCTCGGAACACACTTTGTACTGGCGCCATCATTTAACGGAGGCGCTTTATCTCCTCCGCAGTCAAAGGGGAACTTTTCAGGATAAATCTTTCTCTCCCATGGAATGTCAACTCGCAGGGTTTGTTAATGTCCTCTTATCCAATTGCTGAGCATCAACCGAGGAAGCAGCACTCGTATAATTCAGCCAGAGCCGGAATAGAACCGCCAGCCTACCAGGCTCAGTGCAGACATGCAAAGTGACGGCATTTTTGTTTTGGCATGTTGAGCAAACGTTTTCTGTTTAGTCTCCCATGAAGTTATTTTTGCTTTTGCATTTATTGACAGATTCCATCCTTGTAACTATGGCTGTCCCAGCTGCAGCGTGGGTTCTTAAAAGATCCCTGGTATCTTTCCTCAGATATGTCTTTTGAACGAGAGCAATGCCTCTGTAACCATTAGTGGTCCAAATCTGAATTCTCCTCTGCTCGCCATGTTCTTTTTAACTAGAAGGGCACTCGGGGGAGCACATATATCCGCCACACAATGCATGATCTAGTAAAACATATCGGGCCCAATAAATTTTTGTGAAGTTTCATGGTGTATTTCGTTTTGGGCTCCATCTCTCAATGGTGAAGAATCGCTTTAAAAATTCCAGTAGTCTGATCTGGATCTGGATCTTCACCAAAATCTCATCAGTTCGTCCTTTTCACACACTCAACCTGTCCACAATTTAATCCGGATCCGTCCACAACTTGAGTTTTCCTGCATACAAACAAACAGACAGAAAGGGGTGAAAACATAACTTCCTTTCACCTTTGGTGGTGGAGGTAACAAGCCACCATTGCAATATCGATTTGAATTGGGGGTGATACTGAAATGAGCAGAAGCATTGAAATAATGAAATGAGTTTATGTAAACCCACAGGTAGATGCGTTGAGGGCCGTGGGTTGACCACCACAAAACCAGATGATTATTTTTATTTTAACCCCCTGAGAAATGACTGGCCATAAAGAAATTCAGATCTGGAGGAAATCTTTGAAGTTAACTTTTTTTTCTCTTTTCTTCTTCCTTCACTGCAGTATACATTGTTTTGGGGTCGGCCGTCTGTGATCAGTTTTTGTTACCATGATGGCTTTTCAACTGCTGAAGGGGTTTTGACCAAACTTGGCTTAACTATGGACTGTGATAGCAAAAGAATGAACTGATTCCATTTTAGATCGAATTGGTCAGAGGTCATTTGCCATTTCAAAATCGTTTGCCGACCATTACTTGAATTGTAAGCATCTGACTTTCTCTCTCCTCCCCCCCTCCCCTTTTTTTCTCTCCTCTCTCTCGCCTCTCTCTCTCGCTCTCTCTCTCGCCTCCTCTCTCGCCTCCCTCTCTCTCTCGCCTCTCTCTCTCTCGCCTCTCTCTCTCTCGCCTCTCTCTCTCTCGCCTCTCTCTCTCTCTCGCCTCTCTCTCTTCTCCCCCCCTTCTCCCACTACCCTCTCTCTGATGGACCTTTTTAAAAATTATTATTTTTCATGTGACCTTTAATTGAGAGAAAACATCATCGTGTGTTGTCATCGAACGTGGTTGAGGCATATCCAATGATTCATTCGGGTCAAATTATACTTTCCAGTTCATTTTAAAATCTATTCTGCAGTGATCTCCCGCTTGTTAGGACACATTACATGGTTTACCAGGTGTTTGTGAATTTGATTTTGAGTTCTCATTGATAGATATTTGGTGAAGTTATCTCTCTCACTTCAAATAATGAACTGTAGCTTTGCATGCTTCTTCACAAATTTTGTGAGGTTTTAATGAGTGGGTACTCTTTTTTTATAATTCAAAGGTTTCCCAACTGTTTATTTCAGTGTGTGTCCTACAAAATATTGGGTGAGAAGTACAAAAAAAATTACTTGGCCTTGAGTTGTTTCTTTTATGCCCATAGAAATCAAAGCAAAATCTCCATCTTGAAAAATGAAGATGCTTCGGTGCCTGACTCTCAGAATCGAAAACTAGACAAATTTTTGGAGGTTTGCTTTGTGACTTAAATGGGCATTGAAAGTTGCTTGCAGCAAATGTTATTTTATTGATTATATGTGTGTGTTTATAAACTTTTAATGAAAATGTTCCCAACAGTTGCTGTTCCTTTGCCAAAAAAAATGCAAATGATTGTCCCATCTCGTAACCAACGATGTGATGGGTGCTGACATTTACAATATAATGATAGTTTCGTATGATTTGTTTAACACGCACACGCACACACACAGTTTCACAAAGAGTTATGTAACTTTAAAGTTTTTGTTTGTTTGTAAATCAACACTCAGGAATGTGAACCAAACATTTCTTGAAAGATACCATATCATAAGCTATCGCTGATTGCTATTGCAGTAAGTCATTGCTAGAGTTAATGAGAGCCCAAGGTCTGAAATTGGCATTTACGCAAAATCCTTGAAATTGACGTTCTCGATGTGTGCCCCTCAGGCATTGATCCTGACTTTTCAGACAGGCATTGATCCTGACTCCAAAATTCTGTCCAACTTTACTGTAGGTCTCATGTGGCACTGCCTGGAAGTAGTCTGACACCTCCTGCTTCAGATTAGACAGAGCCCTTGGCAGCCCCCCAGAACCAGTCGTGCAAAGGGTTCACGTCTGGGCCATGGGGTGCCCAGTCATGAGCGGTACCCAGGGCAACAAGGCGGCTTCTGAAGAGCTGCCACAGGAAAGTGATTGTGTCACCAGCTGTATGCTGGGGTGCACCATCCTGCATAAACCAGGTCACACTGAGCTGGTTTGGGGTGACCTTTTGGGCTAGATCATGATGGAACTTCTGGAGTACGGCCCGGTAGCACTTACCGTTGATCATCACCGTCCTGTTGTCATTCTCAAACCAGTTCCCATCGTGTACAGCCTTTGGCTGCTGGTTGCGTCATTGGTTTGGGCCATAGCTATGCCGCTGATGCAGTGCCCCACCAGTACACACTGGTGCGCATTTCGCTGACCTCAGAAACATGATAAGCTGAGTCAACCCCCCTGGTGTTAATTCAGCGGCCAACGGGGCTCCAACTCAGGACCCTATGATCCCAAGTCAACGCCAGGCTTCTCAAACCAGTAAGGCTCTAGCGTTCCCCATCTGGCATTGAAGGTGCAGATGCATGTGACTTTAGGCCCTTTCAGGTACCTTTTAGTCTCATACCACAGAGCCACCACTTTTGTCTTCTGCTTCACTGTCAATGGTATAGTTGAGCTACGGAACTAGAAATCCCAGGGAACAAATACCACGATAACACCACCATAACCCTGGAAAGGAAAACGGTCGTGGAACAGATCTAGGGTGTAAAGAAGGAATGCTCAAAAGTGACAGAGGGGGAGGAAGGAAACCTTACACTGAGAAAATACAACTGAGACAACACATGCCCTCGGACAACCATTTGACAAGTGATTAAGGACTCTACACAAACACTAATGAAATAACTAATTATCGGGTCACCGACATGTCCATGTATGCTCTCCCCCTGGGCTAAGTTTTCTAAACTGTAAATATATTTTGTTGTGCAAAAATATGTATTTTTTTTATTATTATTTTATTTTATTTTTATTGCAGTTCTGTGAAGCTGTTGCTCCTCAAAGCAAATGCACACAACATATAGTGGTCCCTAGGTAGTTATTTAATTAGTATTAATTTTATTTGGCCCTTCCCTCATGTCTAGCGGGTATTTGGGACAAGATGCATTACGAGGGCTTTTAGTTGGGTCTTTCATTCTCTTCGCTATCCCTTTTATCTGTTTTATTCACTTTACTTCGCACACCCGACCTCTCCTTCATGCAAGCATGCATGCTGCAGACCGCCCTAAATTTGACTTTAATGGCTTCATCCCATCTATACAGTACCAATCAGTTTCCCACCATAAACGTGGAAATAAATCCAGAAGATGCATGCTACCTGCCTGGCCTTTGATTGTTGACCTTTGCTTTGGTGATTTCAAAACCAAAGCACATTGGTTCCTTGGTTGACAGTGTTCTCATATTGCTTTTAGGACAAGAAAGTCGTCATTGATTTGCTGAATGAAGCCATTTCTATTGGAAAAGTTGGATATAACAAGCTTGCATTTCATTATCAGGTACTGTGTGCAAAATAAAACTTTCTTTGATAATAACGGTGCCAGGATTATCTGGTATAGTTGTATTATAAGTAGCTTCAATATGCAAGATATATTGTCTAACATTGGAACTATGGTAGTTGGATATTGTGAATAGTTTTGGTGAAATCCAAGGAAAAGGAGAGAATATTTGGTACTCTGTTTAATTATTATGATTCGATATTGATTGGGGGGGGGGGGGGGGGGGGGGGGAAGGGTGGTCACTTTTAGTTGGAGGTGGTCATCCCAACTTGATATTGCATTCCTATGCACACCCTGAATACTGTTATGAATTTGGAAGCTTACTGCACACAACAGACAGGGTCCTTATAGAACAGTTATATCGGTAAGTGAGTGTTTCTAGGTAGGGCCCCCTACCTGTGTCTAATGGGAATTACATACATGCGCTGCGAAGTTATTTTATAGATAGGATTTTTACACCCCTTATCACAACAATAACATCTTCACTTCCATCCTGACACCATAATGCTCGAGGCGTTCTTCGGGCGCTCGCCAGCAAGTGCGTGCGTGGGCGGAGCCTAACATAGGCATGGCATCCCTTTAGCCAATCGGCAAGGAGCGGGTGTCCCACCCGCCCCGTTTCCGACTCTGCACCAGCGCCATTAGGTATGTGGCCAGAGCTGAGTACGTGGGCGGAGCCTCTGTCGCTTCGGCTCGAAGCTCCAGCCAATGAGCAGATGGCGAGCACTACATGCGCGCCCTCGTCCAATCGGGAGGCCGCCACGAGCCGCGTGAGGACCCCTCGTCCAATCGGGAGGCGGGTGGTCGGGAAGAGAAGCCCATCCCTCGAACGAGAAGAGAGAGACGGGATGGCGCGGGGTCCAGATGGTCTGGTCTGCTGGAGCGCTGAATGCATCTTGCTGGCGCCTGGTTCGTCTGCTCTGATCTCGTCCTGTCGCTGGAGTCGGGTTCGCCGTCAGCTCGAGCGCGTGGTCTGCTTGAGCACGGAACGCATCGCTCGACGCTTCTGGTCTCGTGTCGACGCTGGTGCTGGCCTGGTCGCATCTCGACGCGGCTGGTCTCGTCCTGGTTCGCTCGTCTCGTCGAAGACCGCACGAGGCGGGAAGGTCCTTTTTGTTTCTTTTGGGTGTGCGTCTATCCGTGGGCCCTGTCTGTAAGTATGAATTGTTTAAGTGCTCTTTGCTGTACATACTTGCATCTCTATTAGTCGTGATAACTCTGCCCTGCGTGCTTCCCTCCTTCCCCACCTACTGTTAATAAATACCCCATTTGTTGAATGTTTCAGCTCGTTTCTGTCCCTTCCTTCATTGGTTTAGCAAGGTGCGTGTTGGGGAATTAAAAAGGCCGTTGTGTGCCGTAGTGGTGTGTAGTTGGGACCGACGGGACTTCGGTAACAATCCGCTCGGGTTACGCACGGGTCGAGCACACATACGGCTCGTGCCGTCGAGGGTGTGAATACTCGGTAGCTCGCCACGTGGGTCTCTAGGTATTTTGAAGTTTGGCAAATAACCCTGTCCCACGTGGTGGAATTATTGACTATTCACGGTCCTGTAAGGGGACCCGTACCCTTGGAGTTTTCCGAACGGTACGATCTAGATTCCGGGTGTTCGGAAGAGTCGACCCTACTGCTCCACCGAGTGGTCGTGCTCGCAACCGACGCCCGGCTCCGCAACAATACAACCATCAGGTTTCAACGTGTTTCATCCCACAAACACGTTTCACTGCGTCTCCCCCCATCTTTGATGATACTACATCAGAGAATTGGCTGATCTTTTTTTTAATTGTTAATATTATTATTATTATTTTATTTTTTTAACAAGGAAAACAGGTGGAGGCCATTCAGCTCATCATGCCTGTGTGAACACCATACAAATTTATCAACACAAGATCCAAAGAAGAAAATACAAAAAAAATTTTTTTGTATTTTTTGTTTCTTCTTCCCTTCAGGGAAGGGTCATGGGCTTGGTTAAAAACACACATCAACCACACAACACCCCTTGACAAGACCCCCACCAACAGCACTCCGTACACATGCACACAATCACCCATCAATGCTCAAGTTACCGAAAAGTCCTGTCAACATCCCTATACACCGCTATCTCCAGAACTTCCAGGTACCTGTCTAATTCTAATTTAAACTTCTAATTTCTCATGTATAAAGCCCTGTCTCCTTCAGCCGCTCCTCATAGCTGAGTCTAACTCGGCCTGGAATCAATCTGGTAGGCCTGCGCTGAACCCTCTATATGGCATCTATGTCCTTCCTGAGTTATGGTGACCACACAATATTCTAGATGTGGCCCTCACTAAATTCCTGTACAATGTTAACACCACCTCTTTTGATTTATTTATGATCCCCTTCTGAATACAACCTAAAACCCTATTTTCTTTACCTATAGCTGCCTGGCATTGTGCTGCCTGCTTACCTCCCATATCTATTACCACCCCCAGATCCTTCTCCTGTGTGATGCACTCTAAAATTACCCCTTACATCATGTAATCTCTATTTTCATTGTTCTTCCCCATCCCCAATACCTTACATTTGCTCAGGTTAAATTCCATCTGCCAATCTTTTTCCCAATCTATGCAAGTGTCAATACTTTCCTGAATCTGGTCACCACCCCCTCTGCTAGTGGGGCAGATAACAGCAATTTTTGAGAGGAATCATGCAAATGATGATACAAGCATCAAATTTTGGCAAATTTTGTTCTCCAGGGATTCTAATCAAATCTGCCTGATTGGCCATTTGAAAATCCAAATTTTGAAAAATTTGAAAAAAAAAAAAACTTCAAAAAGTCAAGATCACGAATCAATGTTGGATGCTGGCTGAGATTGGTGAATGTTTCAGAAACATCATCAAAGACTTTCCAGTCTGCCATGCAGTTTTCTTCCCTTTACCGGGAAGCAGACACGACGTCACATCCAGTGAACGCATGGAAGTATGGGATCCTCTAGCTTTCTCAGGCCCTATTGCAGAAACTACCTCATGGACTGGAATCCATCGTGCCTTGGCTCCTTGGTCAAGGCAATCCACATGTTCTAAGACCTAGTTCCTGTAAGGATGGCAGTACAGATATTGCTATGACTAGTACGTCCGTGTCATTAGCTTAATGATAATGGACTTGCTACCATCCGTCATTGCATCCCTGGCGTGTACAAATATTCGATGTCAGCTTCTTCATGACAACATGGAGAACAGCATCCAGTGACTTCCTTGTGTTGCTAATGGCATCTTCTCCTTTTGTGACAATGACTGTGCTTGTCGTCTGTGCTTCACACATCTTTTCCGCAAGGAAGTAAAACAGCTCAGTCTTGTTGCTGTGTCTTCTCGAAGAAAGCTTCTCCAGTTACTTGGGTCTTACTGGTTCCTGTCACTCTTCTTCTGATTCCTTGCCCCCTTTTCGACCTTGCCTCGGACTTCAGACTTGACTTCTTGTACACATCAAACATACGTCCACCTCTCGTACCTGGCACCATAGGATTCCACCTTTGGGATGATGTCTTTTTTAGCATGTCATCAAATATCTTTGAAGTGCGTGGAGGTAGGGCATTGATAAGTGCTGAGCCATCAATGATGACTGCATCTCCCCTTGGCTCTTTGTCTGGGATGTTCACTTGCGATTCAAGAATTTCAGCCAGCTGTGATTTCAATTTTTTTTGAAGTTTTTTTTTTTTAATTTAAATTTTCAAAATTTGGATTTCCAAATGGCCAATCGGGCAGATTTGATCAGAAAGCCCTGCAGACAAGAAATGCCAATTTGATGCTTGTATCATAATTTGCACGATTTTTTTCTACTATCTACTACACTATGCTATCCACTTTACCTCCAAGCTTTGTGTCATCTCCAAATTTAGAAAACCTACTCTTCACCCCACCATCCAAAACATTGATGTAAATAATGAATAGTAATGGTCTGAGTACCGATCGCTGAGGCACCCCATTACTTGCATCCTCCCAGTAAAACATCCTCCCGCTCACAGTCGCCCTTTGCTTCCTATCACAAAGCCAGTTTGCAATTCAGTTACAAGCTACTCTGCACAGCAACTACCACAAGCACTCCCTTGCCCGCTAAACTCACAAATTGTACAGGCTCACTCATTCCATGCCTTCTTAAAGTCTAGATATACTATGGCACTGCCTTTTCTCATCCACCCAATCAGACGCTGCTTCATAGAACTGTAAATTTTGTGAGGCAGGAACTCACTTTGGTAAACACCATGCTGACGACCTTTAATTCGCATTGTATTTATTTAAAATGGTTCTCTCATCCGGCTTTTATTAATCGTCTCAACACCTTCCCACAACTGAAGTCAACTAACAGGTATCCAATATGTTGTAAATCAATTCATTCTTGGATCCTCTTCTTCAATAATAGTGTTACATTTGCTACTCTCCAATCCTCCGGTAACTGTCCTGACTCCAGTGAACTATTAAAAGATATCTGTTAACATCTTGCTTTCCTGCTCAGCTACCTCCCGCAATACTCTCGGGTGCTCTTAGATGACCTAGCTGTTCCTTTACTTCCTCCACTCCAAACTGGATCTTCTGTAAAAGCCCTTCCTCACCACCTTGATAGATACTCTCAGCTATTGGCA
>CM068967.1:26085246-26114740 GCA_035128595.1 Eptatretus atami
TTTCTATTTAACATACGGCCATCATTCTGGATACACTCCCTTTGTCCCCGAAATGATTCCCACTGCTTCTTAAATGTAAAACCTTCCTCCTGACACCATTCTTCCAGCCATTGTTTGACGTCTATCGCTCTGCTCATAATTTCTATATTGTTGCCTAATCTTGGTTTCGTGAAACTTCCGGGAGGTCGATTTATTACCTCTGCCACCTCAGGTGGACTGAGATCATTTTTCACCTCTGTGTTTGTTTGTCTATGAGCAGGGTATCTCAAACAGTTATTGACAAATTCGGCCAAAACTCCGTGGCCAGGTTGGTTGTGTCAAGGACAAATTAATTAGATTTTGCTGAAGATCTGGATCTAGATGTGAGAATTTTTAATTTTTTTGAAGTGATGCTTTCACCATTGAGCGATTGGGGCCAAAAGCTATGTATGTATGTATGTATGTATGTACTGTATATATATATATATATATATATCAAATTGTGGACGAGTTGGGTAGGTGACAAGAACAAGTTGATTTGATTTGGTGAAGGTCTGGATCTAGATCCAGCCTATCAGTGGGGTACAAAATGTAAACTGTTCAGCCTGATGGAGGTATGTGCTCTACTGAGTGCTGGTGTATTTTTAAATTTTTATTTTTTGTGACAACATCTCGTTTTCAATTTTTCCTTCAATAATATCCAGTTGACCTTTATCTTAGATCCAAGCACTTGACAACTGCTCCATGTTTTCCATCACCTTATCTCTGCCTTTTGCTATTCTAGCAGCACTTAGCGAGGTCACACTTTTAGCACATATTGGCCAAGTGCCCTGCTGATGTCCGCAGATCATTCTCCTGCATCAAACGTCTTTAACACATCTATTGCATTACCTATAAATTAATGGTTTTCCTCGCCTTCTTCAGTGCAGAGGCAACAACACTTGCTGGTTGTTTTACACTTATATTTGCAAGGTCTTGCTCAGGTTTAGCAAGTAAAAACTCACAATAAATCTGCCTGACTTAACTTGGCCTTAATCAATATGGCACTGATGCTCGGGTATGCGGTGGAGTGATCGGAGTTGTGTCATTTTGAATGCTGCTCAAAGTAGTTGGCACGTGTTTTCTTTAAATTTTTCTATTTTCAAAACAACTGTGATGAATCGATACATTTTACATCGGATTATGTTCCCTATTTTGTCGGCAACGTTCTTGCAAAACGATGTAAATGGACGACTTGCTGTAGTGGATTGCTTGTGAATTGTGTCCAGCCAAAAGCAAGGTGGTGGAACAACACAAAGTAATATTGTTCTTTGTTTTTAATTGAGCACAAATGGAAGATTATAAACTTATTGGATTGTGTGGGTTGTTTGTGACGTTGTATACATGTTTCTGTTGTTTTGACTTCCCCTTGTTTGACCGACCATCTGTTTTGTGTGTGTGCGTGCATGCGTGCGTGTCTGTCTGTTTTTCTTCTCTCCTTGTCATGATAAATCAAAATATGATATGGCATGACATGTTTCTAATGGTAAGTTGTTTTAAACATAATGGAAACAGAATCTGGGAAAAGTAAAAGCTGATCTGGAGAGGAGTCTTGTAAAAGCGAGGGAGGACGTGACTCGATGCATGAAGATGCTTGATTCTGCACTACAGGCTAGGTGAGGTTGCGAAAGGTAAAGTGATTGGTATACAAGAAAATATTGTTCCGTTTTTGTACCTCTTCTGGGAAGTCGCCGGAAGCATTATGTTTTCAGATTGGCCGTGCATCCGTGATTCCTTTTAAAATTAATTTTTTCCTCAACCGCTTGTCCAATTGACATGAAAATTCCACCATTGTTACTACTACTACTACTCATGAAGAATGTTTTAATAATTATGATCTCATAGGTCATGTGGTGTGGCAGCCATGTTGGAAAAAAAGAAAACCTTTGGATCTCTATCTCCGAAACCACTCCATGGGAAAAATTGAAACTTGGCACTTGTTAAGTACTTCTGATGGGGAATATGTATTGTTACCCTGCTCTTGTGAAGCGAAAAACAGGGTTAAGCGATCGATGTCATACGTCATACGTGTCTGCATTTTAAGAGCGTATATCGAAAACCATTTGGTGGAGGAAATTTAAACTTTACCACATGTTATATGGTGGTCACTCTTTTGAGGTCAACATCGGTTTTCCTGCTATCGGCTGCACTACAGACCAAAGGTCAACATCAGCCAATTTTCTAATATCAATTTTCATCAGATTGATTTGAAATTTGAACAGGATTTTCATTAAAATGACCACGTGCCATGTGGTTCGGCAGCCATATTGGATCTAAGGGAAAATCTGAAAATCTTGGTCGGAGAAACCGGTTAACCAATCAATGCAAAATTTAATTAATTGATCAACTACCCGTGGGGAAATATGGTTTGATAAAGATTACTTCGTCGGTCCCGTGGTCTGGCAGCCTTATTGGATTAAAGAAAAACATTAAATGAAAGAGTTGGTTTGCACCAAGTCCTTAAGACTGTGCAGGGTATGTATTCTATGAACACCATCTAGTTAACTATGACTTCATCGGTGAAGTGGTATCCCAGTCAAAATTTGACACGTAGAAGGTTTTATCCCATCAGTATGAAAATTTTTGAGGGTCATCTCAGGACAAATTTATGACGTTTTTGGTCATGTGGTTCGGCAGCCGTATTTTTATTTTTATTATTTTTTGAACCTTCAAAAATGTTCTTTGAAACACCTGAACAGATCGAGGCCTATCTATGAGGATCAAAAAGTTCCCTCCCTTTGATGTTGGTCGCATGGTTTGGTAGCCATATTGGATTTACCTTAAAACCTTTAAAAATCTTCTTGTCCAGAAAAGCTTGACAGATCGAAGGAACACTTCACACACGTTCCCCAAGCGTTGGGGACACCAAGGTGTTCACAAATATATAATATGTCGTATGGTCTGGCAGCCATGTTCGATTGAACGAAAATATTAAAAAATGTATTTCTTTTGAACTGCTTCATCAAAGGACGTGAAACTTCACAATTGTTATGTAGTAGTAATGTTGAATATATGTTTTAAATTTCCAAACTCATCATGCATTATCTGGCAGCCAGAATTATTTAATTCTTTGAATTTAAAAAAATTATTATTTTATAAATACCTCCGCTGATGAAGTCGCTGGAGGCTTTATGTTTTCACGTTGTACATCCTTTCGCCTGTCCGTGTGTCTGTGATAGGTTTTTGTTACCGCGATAACTTAAGAATGGCTGAAGGGATCTAAGTCAAACTTGGTACAATTATGTGTAATGATGTGTTCGTAAACTGATTAGGTTATGGGGTCAAAAGGTTAAAGGTCATGTCAGGTGAAAATGTGATATTTGAGAAAGGCTGAAGGGATTTAAATCAAACTTGGTGCAAGTATATATAATGATGTAATAATGTGGACGGAGGCATATCAGTCGACGTTGCGACGTCGAAGAGTGCCGTTCTAGTTTTTTTTTAAATTAATTTATTTATTTTAATGCATGTTTGGATATTTGGTCTTGCCAATTCCAGAAGTGATGGGATAGGCCATTACAATCAGTCTGTCGATGTGTCTTCATGCAGATTTACTTTAATACAGATTTGTTCATTCTTTAATATACTGTAATCTATCTTTATACCTCAGCAAGGTTCTGCATTGTTAAATGTCATATTTATTTCATGTGATGGTTTTGACATGGTTGTGACCTTGCTTTTCTTTTGAGCAGAAAGAAAGAGTTGAAGGACCTTTTGGAAGCAGAAGGTTTGAAAAGGGCTTCATCACTGGACCTTGAGAGGGATGAAACCAAGAAAGTTCTATTTGATCGTGAGCAAGCTCTGTCCAAGGCCTTCGAGTTGGTGGATCTGATTGACAAAAGTGACGATTCGATTGGAGCTGATGCAGTTGAGGTGTGTTGTGTGTTGTGTCGGATTGAGTGGGTGGGATGCAGGGGATGGTTTCTGTGGGTGGGGTGAGGAGAGATTCAGAAAGGGAGGACAGGAATCTTTGAGTGGGTAGGGTGGGGGTATGGAAAGGGAGGTAGAAAGGGAGGACAGGAATGAAGATTTTTCCACCATATGAAATATTATATTTTTGTTGAGGGCTGCTTTTTTACTTTGGTTGAAGGATGCAGCACTTTCCAATGATTTGGAGACCTGTTTAGGGTAAATTTGCAGTTTTTGAAATGTTCTGGACGAGTCTTAGCCATTATATAATGCTCCCCGAGGGTTATGGAATAGCAACCAATCATTCTCTTGTAAGACCATAATAAGTGTCATTTTGGTAAAATGTGTGGTGATTTATTTTGATGATTCTTATCCCTTGGTTATGTGAACTCACCTGTGTTCCCTTGTTTTGCTTTGTTTCAGGTTTTGCGCTGCTTACAGGGCCTTAATTTTTTGAATATCTGCAGCAATGAAATGAAGACTTGTGAAATAAAGTTAGTACAGCACATACTTCATTAAAATGTTTTATTTTATTTTATGTTTTTTTTCTTACCAAGTCTTGAAATGTTCCAAAAATGGTTTTCATTGTAACAGCAAATATTTCCAATTCCCGTTTTGCGAACCATATGCTTTGTTCAGCTTCTCTTTGGAAAATGGGCTGTATTGAGACCTGTGAGTGATGTTGCATTTTATCATTTACACTAATCACAGGTAGCTAAACCATAAGAGAGGTGATAAAAGACTGAGAAGCCATCGACCTATCTGTGATGAGAGCAATAACCCTTGTGCTGAATGCTTCGGCCATAGCTTGGGAGATGGCAATAATGTTTTTTTTTAATTGTTTTTTTTATTCTACAGAATCCAAGAGGGAAGTTATGCTGGGGAGCCATACTAGAGGGAAGAGCGGTACTTGTTGGGTTATAGACAAAGGCCTTTTAGGCTGCGAGTTATTCTGACTTTTAATTAAAGACTTGTAATGATGGAGAATGTCTGGTCTGTGTCTGATTTTGGAAGCCTTCGTTGCTACATGGTCAGCCCAGGAGAGGTCGTTGTTGATGGTGAGGTTTAGAAGTTAAAGAAACTGAACATCGTCCACCGGCTGGCCATGATAATACATAGGTGGGTTTGTGCAATGGTCTTGTGGAGCATCAGGGTGAGACTGAGATTTACCAGGGTGAGAGCCCACACTCGCTGCAAACCGGGTTTCTTTTACCGGATCCTAAGTTTTACAAAATGAAGACAGGCGAAGTGAAGTGAAGATTGGTGAAAAGCATGAAGAAGTCAAGGTACACTATACTATGAGATATTTCGGATTTGCAAGGTGAACCAGGAAGGAAAGAGAAGAGTAGGGAAGAAGCAGAATCTTTAGGTTAGAGAGGTGTTTGGAAAGGACATGAAAGGAAGATGTGTTTCAAAATGACAATTCAAAGGAGTTTTGAGTCATAAGAAAAACAGTTTTCAAAGAAACTTATTTTGAGTATTAAAAGACAAGTTGGATTATTTGGACTTTCGTAAAACATCCAGAAGAATGTTGTCAGCCAAGATTGTCATAAAGTCTTTGAAGTTATGCTTGGGTGCCATACTAGAGGGATTATAAGCACACCAACAGCAGGGTAGAGGGACACAACAGAGACGCACTTCAGAGAAGAATGGGTGAGGGGAATTAGCACGCAGAAGAAAAAAGTCGGAACCCAGAAATGGACGTTTTACACCTGTGCAATAAATTTACTTAAGAATGCAGCTCAACAACGATGTGCCAAATGGCCTCTTGATTTTCTTGTTTGAGGTCGTTCTGGGTGGCGCGACCATTTGTTGGACTTTGTGTTGTCCCACGGAGATTGAGTATCCCTTGTATGTTAATCTTCATTCTGCACTGAAAATAAATATTTAAATGGAGTTGGTTTGCTTACCGGCAGAGCTTTGACCTTCTCACACTTGTGATGCACACGTATGCGCAACAAACAAGTTCTGCAACAATCTTCAGGATTGAAAGAGGCAGACTAACCATAAGAAGAAGAAGGAGGAGATGAACACGCAGGCACAAGCCAAGCTCTGCCCCTCTCCCTGTCAAGGGGAGAGCGGTATATAACGGTGTATAACGTTTGATCGCCGAAAATGCCGTTATTTCATATTTTTTACATCAATATGTTGAAGAATTGAAAGTTTTTATCCTGATGTTGACTTTCTGCATATGGAAATAATGCAGTACAGTAAATTTGAATGGATTTATAAAAATAAAAATAAATCCAAAATCTCCTGGCTGCTCCCAGAGATGTTTTGTGTGCCACAGACAGGTTAATATGTGGCAGGCATTTCCTGTTTGCCAGGATGCATGCAGCAATAGCTGATGTGGTGCTTTCTTCCCGGCACTCACTGCAGGAATGGAGTCTGATCTAGACTTCATTTCTTGTAGGGTTTGACCACTTTATTCCGAGAAGGAGCTTCTTTTCCATGCAGAAGAGGACCAACAAGTCTGAAACGCATGTCCATGGGTGTGGACTGTTCTATAAAATTGAGAATTTATTTGTCTTCCTGCTATCGGCTGCACTACAATCATACGGAGATGTAGGGGGGCTGTAGCTCTGCTGAGCTCATGCTTAATAGGTGGAGCCTATGTGACTGTTTCGCCAGCAGTACTTAAAAAAATATAGGGATGATCTTTTTCTTTCTTAAAGTATATCGGGAAGGAAGAGTAAATGTATGTTCTTCCTCAAAATCACTTTGTATGTGGCTAGGCCAACTGGTACTGAGCTGTTTGGCTGTGTTCACAACACTCTTCCACCGCCATCACTCTCTTTTTCCATTCACCTCCACCTTTTTGACGTGCCTCTTCACACAATCCTCCCATCCCAACCGTGGTCTACACGTTTTTCTCCGACCTCGCTCGTAATACATCTGCCCTCTTTGGAAGTTTAGCTTCCTCCATCCTCAGCAGGTTCCCTTCCCATTTCAGCTGCTCTATCAATCTTCTCATGTAAGGTGTAAGGCTTACTCATAAGACCAAGGTCTAGACAAATACACAATAAATGTATTTAATGGACCAAGTAAGTTCAGGCATTAAGACTAAGGTACATATTTGTGAAAAGATTAATATGTATAGTATTATGGGTAACAAAGGACAACAGTTACACCAGACAGATCCAGACTGGTAAAGATCTCACATCTCACATCTCACAAATCTCACAAAGATGTTAAGATCTCACAAAGCATTTTTATTTTTTATTTTTTTCCACAGATGTTTTTTGGACACAAAAAGCCTTCTTGAATGCATCAATAAATTTGGTGCAGTTGAGTCACTTAGTTTTGATGGGTAAGTATTTGGGTGTAAAAAATGGAGGAGGGGGAGGGATGGGTCATATCTTGCTGAATTGCACAGTTTGTGCAAAGTCGTTTGCTCGGTGTTTAAGATAAATAAATAGATTGTGGCAGTAACTTTACCAACCTATGAAGTGTACACATCACTGTAATTGCTCCTAACATTTCCCTTTACTATTTTACTGTTGAATGGTTTCTGTTCATTGATCCAGCCATTTATCTTCTGGTACTCTGGTAAGGGGGAGGGAAAGTGGATGCGCAACTTCTGGCAGGATAGCCTTGAGATTTTCACACTCGCCTATGAGTTGTCTCACCTGGGTTTGAATCTCTTCCCAGCTACAAACTTTCGTGCTGGTGTTTTGCAGGTTGGGCGAGCCATCATTGTGTGCACCATCCCTTGGATGGCTGTTAAGTTGGGTGTCCCGTCTGCCTGCATTAGTTGGTGGCCAGTAAAGATTCTACTGTGCCCTTCGTGGAGGGTAGGCGAGTTATCGCCGGCACTCTGGAAAAAAAAAATACAAATTTCTTCCATCAAAAAAATACAAATTCCAGCTTTTGCCGCTGGGAAGGCAAAAGCAAGCAAGCATCCTCGTGTAATTCTTGTCATTAGACATTAAACAACACTCGCTATAAATGAAAATGCCAGATTGAGGGGAGGGAAGGGGGTTGTGTGGGAGAGTTTGAACATTTAGTAATTTTATGAAACAATTGCATATTCTTGCCCCCCTCCCCCTCACATGATCATGAACAAGAATTGTAATTCAAATTTATTCATTAAAATTCTAAGTCTTGGTAGATCTGTAAAGTAAGTTTAACAGTGCAACCCATGACAGAGTTGCTTTGCCCATGCATATTCTTTGCAAAGAATGACTTGGTTGGTTTTGGTTTTTTTGTTTTTGTGTTTGTTTATTTACTTCTTTGTTTTGTATCCTTTTTTAATGTACGTAATTGAGGCTCGTGAAAGGGTTAGAATTGGTACCCTGATCGGATCAGGACACAACTGGACAAAAGGAACAGTTTGGCGGGTGACACCAACAGCAGAGTTGAAGGCCAAAACAGAGGAAGACAAAGCTTGTGGGGAGGAAGGAGGGGCAGGAGAGGACGTATCAGGTGGGCAAGATGGATACAGAAAAAAATATACCCATCAGAGATGGGGAATCCCCCGCCATTGAAATAAATGTTGACGCCCAGCCGGACGGACCGACAGACAGACGGACGGACAGCCGGACGGACGGACCACCCGGGTGACAACAATATCCCCCTTCCGCCACGCGGCGGGGGATAAAAATATACCCATCAGAGATGAGGAATCCCCCGCCATTGAAATAAATGTTGACACCCGGACGGTCGGACGGACGGACGACCTGGGTGACAACAATATCCCCCTTCCGCCACGCGCCGGGGGATAAAAATATACCCATCAGAGATGGGGAATCCCCCGCCATTGAAATAAATGTTGACGCCCAGCCAGATGGACGGACGGACAGCCGGACGGACGGACGACCCGGGTGACAACAATATCCCCCTTCCGCTACGCGGCGGGGGATAAAAACTCATGAAGGAAAACTGGAAATTTGGAAGGAGGAGGGATTGGGATGTGGTGATGGAGAGGGTTAACAGGGGTAGAAAAGATCATATTTTTGGATTGGGGATGATATCAGATGGTAGTGAACAGATGGATGATATCAGATGGTAGTGATGATATCAGATGGTACTGTCTTGAAAACTTGGATTGACGAATGAGATTGAAGAGAATGTGGAAGTTGGTTCCACAGGTGGTAGAAAAGAGGAACAAACTAGAGGGGGAGCACTCTGTAGAAGTGCAAAACCTCCGCCGCCAATACTGCTAGTCACTCAAGTGAACCTGATATCCTATTCATTCAATTTGATGTCAACAGTGCTCACAGAGTTATAGTTTGCAACTTTCCCTTTTATTTTTAACTTTTACATACTCGATTCATTCGTCATAACGAATTCCTTGAGACAGAAATTGATTTTACGTGGGTATATCCACCTGAAGTTCCAAAATCAGCCGCAATTATAATTTTGGCATGTTTTTTGTTGGAAATCACTTATAACATGTAGAAATGCAAAAAAGAAAATCAAATTTTTTGAAAAAAAAGTTGCAAAATTTTGTTTTTTGGGGGGGGGGTTGGAAATCACTTAAAACATGAAGAAATGCAAAAACAAAAATTCAAATATTTTTTCAAAATGGCCGCCATAGCGGCCATATTGGACTTTGGACCAAGTCCAAAATCTAATGGCATGATCCTTGGACCATACCTAATCCCCCCACCAAGTTTCGTCGAAATCCATCCAGGAGTTTTTCTGTAATGCTGTTCACAAACAAACGAACAAACAAACAGATAGGGGTGAAAACAGTAACCTCCGTCCATCTTCGATGGCGGAAGTTAATGAATCGTTAGAAGTGAAAAATAGTTAATTTTTTTTTTTGAAACGAGGAAAGCAAATAGGATAATGTTGAGGAGGTAGAAGCTAGATACCTGGGAAGAAGAAAACAAATCGAGAAACATGGAGACAATTTCCAGACCCTCTATCTGAGGATAGTCTTCGTCAGGCCTTGAACATTACAAAATGAAACGAAAATAAAAAATAATGAATAAACATGAAATATAACATGCGATACAACAGCAACACCTGGACAAGACACAATAACATAAAACACGATAAATCCGGTTTGAAAAACTCAGCTTTATTGGTGAAATATGCACGTTGGAACTTTTGCTAAATGACTTGCGTACGTCTCGATTTATGCAGTTTTGTTGAAAAGGCTTTTTCTTCTTCTTCTTCGTCTTTATTTTATGGTGAATTGGAGGAAGATGTACATAATTAGTTTTTCATCTCACTTTGTGTTTCCAAAGACTGAGAAGCTGTTGTCATTAACAAAAATTTCACCATAAAATTTCCATTGGTTATTGGGTACCAAACCTTGGGCCTGCAAGCCACTAGGTTATTTCGTATTGCTTAAAATGTGTTTTAAAAAAAACAACCTCTCTTTGTTCTGTCTCTTTGTTCTGTCTCTTTGTTCTGCCTCTTTGTTCTGTCTCTTTGTCCTGTCTCTTTGTGTTTGTCCGCACAGAACTTTCGTGTTTTTCTCCACAACCGCTTGTCGGATTGAGAATAAATTTTCACCATCGGAGCGACTACTCATGTGGAATGTTTCATTGATTATAATTATGTAGTCAGAGGTCACGTGGTGTGGCAGCCATTTTGGAAAAACAGGAAAACTTTAGATTGCACCAAGGAAAAAATTGAAACTTGGCACATAGCAAGTACTCCTCATGGGGGAATGAGTATTACTTTTTTATGATGTCATAATTGCATATGTAGAATGGCACATCCGATCAGTATGAAAAATTTTGAGGGTCATCTCGCGATAAAATGGTCCTCAGAAAAAAAATTCATGACATCGGTCACGTGATTCGGCAGGCATATTGTTTAAAATAAAAAATAACGCTTTACTAGAGTAGCTCATGGTGGTTTTGTATGCACTTGTATGTCCAGAGCTAAACTCTTCAAAAATCATCTAATTGAAGGTCATTGAACAATTTTTGGTTGGTAACACATTTGCCACTGACGGCGAAATAGGTGAAATGGCCACGCCCCTTTTTAAGCGAAGTACTACCACCCGCCATTACTGTTCTCCAGAACCGTTGGACCTAGAGGTTGTGTGACCACTCAAAATGTTCGGAATGGCCACATTATGGGGGGTCAGTAATACATTTCCATGTTCAAAAGTCAATGGTTTTTAAGATATTTGCCAAAAACTGATTTCAGCATGGTACGCACTACAGTTCTGACCCTTTATTATATTACCTGTTGTAATTTTGCCACATTGTCCATATTTTAGAGTTTAATTATGTGGATTTCTACACTTTTTGCCTTTACTACAGCACAAAACACCACACATTTTATGTTCATTCCTCTGCAAGTGCACGTCTTGGTACTCATACATGATGTTGGACATTTGCATGGAGGGGGCAGGTCATCGGGCCTGCACGGTACTGGCAGTATCACAGGTGTAATTCCAACATCTGTTGCTTTATAACCATACTGGCGTGGATCTGGTTTGGTGACTGCAGGATTTGGAGCTTGTAACCACATCTTGCACTGCAGATATGCTCGCTTTATGTGTTCTCGTAGCGTTGAAGAACAGCACACAAGCTGGTTGAAGTCGAGCTCTTTCTTGGAGTTGTGGTACTGCTCCCAACGATACTCATCGATGTGGAACAGTCAGTCTTCTTTAATCCAGACACAAGGAATTTTTCAGCATTACTTATCTGTGGTGACAGTTCCTCTACACCAAACCCTTCCAGTAGGGAGAGATCCATGGATGCTTTCATGCCAGACAGTTTTGGACCCACCTTGCTGGTACTGTCATACCCGCTAAGTGCATGAATGGCTGGGAGACACGACACCAAATTGTTGTCCAGTTGATCACTAACAGGTGGACTGGTACAGTTTTCTTGTTTTTCGGTTACCAAGCTTTACAAACAGCTTTTGTAGTTGCCAGGTTTTCTTGAAGTGGACGATGAGGTTGACAAAGACATCTGTGTCAGGTGAGTCAACCAAGACTGATTGAACCCCGTGTTTCACAACACCATCATATTATGGAACATGATTCTGTCATCGGCTTCTTCTTGGTTGCTTGAGAGCTCTGCGATCTGTGTTTCAGTGCCAGCTAACAGTTTCCTACATTCACCCATATACTCCTCCGAAGATAATTTCCTTTTCTGACACAACATTCTGCAGCATCCACTTGAAGACGTACTCCTGCAACCTTACTTTGTTCAACATTGAGCTCCAGAACATATCAAGATCGACAGGGAGTTTCTGATTGTCAGACCTAATGGTGATAGTGATTTCTTCAGAAGAACTTCTCTGTGCACGTTCCATTTGCTTGATTGATGATTTTTGATAAACATTAAAAATAATGTCTATTCTTGTGGACTCAGAACCTTTAGCAAGAATGCTGTTGGAAAGACTCTCAGCAATTGCCCAAATGTGTCAAGGCCCATCTTTTTCATTGGTAGTTTTCGCACAAGTGCCATGAAGTCCACTATTGTCATCTGAGCATCACATTTGACATTCCTTTTCTCCTCTGGAAGTTGATTGACTAGTTCTCTCGATAAGGAGGCTTTATCAGGCTTCTTCAATCTGATGCCATCTTTACATTCAGTGGTGAGGAACTGGGATGTGCTGGTCAATTCATACTCAGGAGCTCTAGCATGTTGTACCCTCTTTCTCTGGCATAATCAATGTACCTAATCGTTTCTGCAGCATCTTTTTTTGCCATAGATTTCTTCGCTGTGGTCGGTGTAGAAGCATGCTTCACGAAAACAGTCTTGCGGTTAGTAGGTATTGTGTCATGTAGGTGTTTCTCCTTATTCCGAAAGCTGGTCTCAACAAACTCTTGATAACTCTTCTCACCAGTTTCCAGGCATTCAAGTAATCCGTCAACAACCTCCTGGGGTATATCAGCTCCAGTAGAGATGTTGTGAAGTCTGATCCAGTGCTGAATGGATTGTTGATGGATTTTATGTAATCCAAAGGTGTCCTTGCGCGTTCATGCCAATCTTCGTAGAACTTGGATTAAACTCATGGTGTAGGTTCAGTTCACTGTCGTCTTTGTCCCCCAAGTTACACCATTCGAGCAGCTATGCCACATGAAGATCTTTCTCATGCTTTAAGAGATTCCATAAGGCTACTGCCTCTTTCTGTCTTGTCATCCCAATGATACCTCGTGCAACCTTAGCGGGTTTATTGTAACACTTTTCGAGTGCCATGTCAAAGCCTACTGCACTGCCCTGTGGAGAGTGTGGTACATCACCCATCCACCATCTATAAAACATCTGTAGATACCCGGAACTTCCTTTGTATGTCAAGGCAATCTTCAAGGAACAGCGTACCCCATCTGCTATAGTTTGTCCAGCCAAACCCGAAGAACAAAGGCATGCACCTACGCACAGCTGAAATGAAAAGATGCCAATTGCCTTGTCGAATAGAGTGTGTAAGATCCCTCAGGATAGGATACTGCTCATCCAGAAACAAGCTCCAGTACCTCACATTTTCATTGCCCGATGTTTCTTTCCATTCTGTGAAAGACTTCTTCAAGTCCGCATGTAAGAGCTTGCTTACTTCCCAAATCTCCCTGAATTCTGTATGGTCAACATCTAAAGCCTGCTGCATCTTAGTTTCCATGGTCTCTATTTGCTTCTCTAATTCACAATGAGTACTGTCCTGGTCAGTCTGAAACTCCTCAAACATAAGAACTGTCATCACCTCTGATACCAGACTCATTGCCTCCTTGCTTTACAGTAGTGACCTCCTGTCATGACACTATTCTCTACAACAGCGTTTCTCAACCTTTGATGGCCCATGGCCCCTACCGAGTTGCTTAACATTCGTGGTCCCCTGCCCTTCAATAAAAGATGCAGATTTCGTTTTATGAAATTTATTTACTCAGTCTTAAAAGATAAATCAAAGTAAACATTTTTCTAAGCAATACAATCAATGAGACACTTGCTGTTGGGCTTGTCTGACGAGGCCTCTTATGTCCGGCTCCGTCTTGGACACAGCAAGGCGAATATCGTTCCCAACGTCAAGACGGTTTCTGGACTTCGTTTTAATGGTCGCAAGGTCAGAAAATCCAGATTCGCAAAGATATGTTGTGGTGAATTGAATGAGCATTACGGATGCCTTCTTGCTGAGTAGTGGATACGCATCCTGAACAGACCCAGAAGGTGGAGTGGTCTTCTTTGTTACTGAAGACCAGCTTCATTGCTTTTTAAACCTTCAACTCTGCCAGCTCCTCTGCTTCGTCTTCAGTAGGTTCAATTTTGGCGTTAAACGGGTCTTTGTGCCACGGAACATCCAACGGTGCATCATCGAAATACGATTTGAACTCAGCGGAGAGATTGTCGAGAGTTCTAGTGATGCAAACTTTGATGCCGACGGGAAGCTCAATCCTCTGCATCTGCAGGTGCTCGTCCAAGAAAGGAAACGAGGCAGTGGACCCAGCCTTGATTCGTGCCTGCCAGACTTCCATTCTAGCAGACAGTCGGCAAGCGTGTCTTGAACGTCACTGACTGTCACATCACGGCCTTGCAAGGACTGGTTCATTTCGCTGAGTCGGCCGAATATATCGGCCAGGTAGGCGAGCATCATGACGAACTCTTCATTGTCGAAGTGGACATGGAAGTGTTTTTCATTGTCTCGCAGGAAGATTTCCACCTCAACGCGGAGTTCATACAGCCGAGAGAGGCATTTCCCCCTCGATAGCCAACGGACTTTGGTGTGGAACAGAAGTCCAACATGTTCCGCTCCCATTTCGTTGGCCAGGAGTTGGAAGAGCCGATGATTTTGGCCTTCGAACGAATGAAGTTGATCACTTTGACCGCGACGTCCATGACTTCCAGCAAACGAGGTGGAAGAGTCTTTGACGCAAGAGCGTATCGGTGTAGCGAACAGTGGAGGACGTCACATGGGGCCATTCGTTCTTCACAAGCGTGACGAACCTCCTCTGACGCCGACCATCGCTGAGGCACCATCAGTACAAATGTGCTTGAAATTCTGCCAACCGAGTCCATTAGCTTCAAAAAAAAAAGAGTCCACAATAGCTTTGATATCTGCCGCTGTCGTTGTGGTTGGTAGGGTATTGCAGAACAAGAATCTTCCTTCATCTTTCCCTTTCTCTCGTAGCGAGCGAAGGCGATCAACTGGCTCTCCAGGGCGGTGTCGGTAAACTCGTCTAATTGAAGGCTAGCTGGAGCGTGCTTTGTTTGATTTCGGAGCAAACTTGACGTCACACATCAGCGGCCATGTCATCAATCCGTCGTCGGATCGTGTCATTAGAGAGCGAAACTTGCTGAATCTTCTTTTTCGCCTCTGGTCCGATCATCAATTCCACCATTTTCTCTGTACATGGCTTGATAAGGTCCTCAGCAATAGTGTGCGGCTTTCTTGCACTTCGCAATTCGGTATGCCACTTCGTAGCTGGATTGAAGAGCAGGTTTTTCTTCTGGCCGGAATCCAAATTTGGGAAGTGTCGCTTCACGGTCATATCGTGATCGTTTCGCAGACAGAGCGTCGATATTATCTTCCTTCCTTCCGGGATGCATCTTGTCGCGATGGTTTGAAAGTTTGGAAGGAGTAGTGATGCATTTGACATCACGACCGAGCAGTGCAGACATTGTGCGCAGTCCACGACATCTCGACTAACATTCGTGAATCTAAACTTGACATAGCTGTCATTCCATTTTCGAACCTTCGACATCTGAGAAAAAAATTGAAAAAAACAAAATTCTAACGTTTTTGTAAACATTGGTTTACTATGAATGCTCTGTGGGCTCCGCCTTCTCTTTTAAAATCGTGGTTAAACTCATCTACCCTTTTTACTTTGACACTATGACCGGAGACTCGTCACCTTAATTGTACATTACAAGCTTCTGCATTCTGAATCGCAGTTTTTCGGCGTCCGCTCATGGCCCCCGGTCGAAGGCCGATGGCCCCTTGGGGGCCACGGGCCCCCGGTTGAGAAACGCTGCTCTAAAACAAGCTTCCCAAAGGCTTCAGTCTCAATCAAAGCCAGGTCAATACGATACAGCCTAGAAACTTTCCAAGGCAAGCGATTTAATGTGCATAATTCAACTATTATAATGAAATCATACCATGTTATAGTAACAGCAAGCAGGGATCCAAGGTAGAATTACTTGCCATCAGAGAACTCTTTAACACTTGAACACCTAGCGCCTCCTACAACAAAGAAATAATATGGTTAATTGTAATCTTTTTATGCAGATTATTGCCCACCTAGAATCTTCAGGAGTCAAGTAATTGAACTCTTCAGAAATCAAGTAATTGAACAAAAGAAGAAGGAACAATTATGAATAATTGAAGTCCGTAACATGTTGAAATCAGTTTTTGGCAAATATCTTAAAAACCATTGACTTTTGGACATGGAAATGTATTACTGACCCCCCATAATGCTGGCCATTCCGAACATTTTGAGTGGTCACACAACCTTCTAGGTCCAACGGTTCTGGAGCTACAGTAATGGCGGGTGGTAGTACTTCGCTTAAAAAGGGGCGTGGACATTTCACCTATTTCGCCGTCAGTGGCAAATGTGTTACCAACCAAAAATTGTTCAATGACCTTCAATTAGATGATTTTTGAAGAGTTTAGCTCTGGACATACAAGTGCATACAAAACCACCATGAGCTACTAGAGTTCAAAAATCTTCTTCTCTGAAGTGGCTGAACAGATCGAGGTGAAACTTTACTCGTATGACCGCCTGTCCATGAGGAACAAAAGGTTCACACACGTGATGCCATTGGTCACATGGCTTGGCAGCCATATTGGATTCACCCAAAAACCTATAAAAAATCTTCTTCTCCAGAATGGCTGGACAAATTGAGGGGAAACTGTACACAAGTGTTCCCCATACCTTGAGTGTACAAGTTTAAGGAATATTTGATAGGTCCCATGGTTTGGCAGCCATATTGAATTGAATAAAAATATTAAATAATGTTTTTCTCTGGAACCGCTTAATCAATCGATGTGAAAGTTTGCATTTATGATATAATAGTGATTGGGGAATACAAGTTTTAAATTTCAACTTGATTGGACACATGGTCTGGTAGACAGAATTATTTAATTTTGTGATGTGGGTTCTTTCTTTCTCTTTTTTTTTTTAAAAGTTTTCTTTTTTTGAATAAGGCTCATTTGGCTGTGCCTGGATGGGTTTGAGGGTACATGAGTAGCAACTGAAATGCGAATCCTATCCAGGTTCCTCCTAATGACCATCTTTGCTTTTTGCTTGTCCGGGTGCCTTCTGATTACTCCAATGCAGGACTGTTCCTATTTTGTCTTCCATTTGATTTGAATTGAATTGAATTTATCTTAATCCCATTCTGAATTCAATTGAATGATCATAACAAAACGTCATGGGTCAGGGTCAGGTGTCCGATCAAAACGGAACGTCTTGGTACCCGGTCATCACCGCCAGCAGTTATAAAGTGGCAGTTCTAATTATGTCTTATTTATGACGTAACACCAGTACACAAACGACACACAAAATGCACCACACAAAACAAATCCTGGTGAGAGTCTGCAATCTCTGATTGCTCTTTTTCTTGTTATTTTTGTGGAACTCTCCATTTTTGTTTCAAATTACAGACTCCCCTTGTTTCCTTCATTAACAAGAGGGTTACCTCGATCAGGTTTATTGGTGTTTTAATTGTGCATGGTTTTAAGTTGCCCAACTGACTAATTCATTCCTTCACATTCAATTCAGTTGTTGGTATAAAAATGCACATGCTTTTCATGATATGCAATTTGTTTTCTTACAACTTTGAATGTGAATTTTGATGATATCGTTTTCTTCAGGATCCCAGCTTTGTTCATCCTTCATATTGATTCTGTGTCTTTCTTTGAGCAGGTTAAGCATTTTGGGTGGTGTTGTGGAGGTAGGTTCTCTATCTCCATTGGACACCAAGGTCACCAAACCAAACTGCTTGGCCATTGAGGAGGACCACACTTCACGGAGTGGAATGCTGAATGAAGGTCTGGAGAAGGGAGGTGCCCAATCTGGTCTGGAGAAGGGAAGTGCCCAATCTTCCTCGGACACAGATGTCCCCAAACCAAACTGGTTGGCCATTGAGGGGGATCACACTTCACAGAGTAGAATGCTAGATGAAGGTCTGGAGAAGGGAGATGCCCAAGAAGGTCTGGAGAAGGGAGATGCCCAAGCTTCTTTGGACACAGATGTCCTCAAACCAAACTGCTTGGCCATTGAGGAGGATCACACTTCACAGAGTAGAATGCTGGATGAAGGTCTGGAGGAGGGAGACGTGCAAGCTTCCTCGGACACAGAGGTCCCCGAACCAAACTGGTTGGCCATTGAGGTTGACCCCACTTTACAGAGTGGGTTCCATGAGTTCTACTGTGAACAGAATTAGTAGAAATGAAAAATGTTAGCTTTCTGGGCTTTTTATTTATATGTGAATAAGGAAAAGAATTGCAGAGGAATGTTTTCTTTTTTATTTTGTTAGGAGAACGTGTATTGCAGCCTTCCATAGGTAGAATTTTCTTACCAATCTTGGTGTTTTAAAGGCAACCACAACCACCAAGTGTGTTCCCTTTGCATCACTTTGGTCTGAGATGTTCCCTTTGGATCACATGTGTACAGCAAGTGGTGTGTGTGTATATTATTGCCCTCCTCAAGCTCATTAGTGAGTCAGCCGGGTTTTGGCCAATGATCTGATGGCGACATGGCAGTTGTCCTCTGAGCTTACAGCTTACCTTTTTTGGAGAATTTTAAAATTTATTTTTGGGAAATCATTCATTCTTTTTTTTAACATTTTTTTTTATTGTTATTATTATTTTTATTTTTTATTTTTTAACTGTGGCAGCAAAATTTGCAACACAAATGCCATGGTCAGTTTTGGAGTTTATCCTTCAGCCATTATGGATGGGGTGGTTGAGAGGTATTATATTGAACACAGAACTATCTTGTATAATGTGGGCTGCTTATTTTTGTTTTCCTTCAAGAGAAAAAAAACGTGTGCAAAAATTTCTCCACAAACTAGAGCAACTTTGAAGAATAGAACAGCAGCAGAAAATTTGTCTTGTCTTGTTTAAGAACAGCAGAAAATCAAAAGGTTTATTCTTGGATAATTACCTCTGCCACCAAAGGTGAAGGGGGTTATGTTTTCACCCCTTTCTGGCTGTTTGTTTGTATGCAGGATAACTCAAGTTGTGGATGGATCTGGATGAAATTTTGTGGACAGATTCGGTGTGTGACGAGGACAAACTTATTAGATTTTGCTGAAGATCCGAATCTGGATCTGTTAATTTTGGAAGTGATTCTTCACCATTGAGAGATGGTGCCAAACTAATTTTTTTTGCATATCTCAAAAAGTTGTGGATGGATTTGGGCAAAACTTTGTGGACAGGTTGGGTGTGTGGCAAGGACAAGTTGATTCGATTTTGGTGAAGATCCGAATCCATATCTGGATATGAGAATTTTTTTTTTAAGTGTTTCTTCACCATTGGGAGATGGGGCCAAAAACGATATGTAGCATGATGTATCAAAAAGTTGGGGATGAGTTATGACAATACTCGGTGGATGATTTGGGTAGGTGACAAGACCAAGTTGATTTGATTTTGGTTCAGGTCTGGATCCAGATCCAACCTATTAGTGGGAGACAAAATGTAAACTGTTCAATGTGGTGGAGGAATGCACTCTACGGAGTGCCGTTCTAGTTAACTAATGATATGTGACAAGTTTGTGAGGATGAGTTCAACTAGAATAGAGGGACCACAAGTTTACATGGTCCTTTTTAATAAGTATCCATAAGATATCACACCTGAAAATTTCTACATTGGTGCAGCCATTAAGGTTACTGATGAATCTTTTGACATAAATATTCTATACTAGGTATGCTGTCTTCATATTGGGTACACAATAACGGGGGATTTTTACAGGCCTCTATCCATGTGCTCCACTACATGCCCCTTCCTTCTCCTCTCCTCATAACCCCCTCTCAACCCCCCTCCTCCCCACCCATACCTCCACCTCAATTCCTCACCTGTGGACGGCTGACTAATTGGGGTCAGTGCCTTCAGCGCACACTCGGATTACTGCCGAGCGTGACAGTGAGTGTGTGCTGGCTGACAAAGCAAATTATTGGGGTAGAATGTCCCGTCTCAACTTACTTGTGCACTGCATCGGACCAATAAAGGAAAAGGCAACCGAGACAGATTGGAAATAGCAACAACAAACTATTTATTACAAACATACAAGCAAGAAAGAAAAAAGGCACATAATAGCAGATTTAACCATAACACGTATTAAAAAGATGCTTTGTACTCCAAAACTTTAATATAGACATAAACAGAGACATTTTTAAGGACATTATCATAACAAGAAAACCACAAAGCTTTTCATTGTGCTCTCTTCAGGTGAAATTCACACAAAGTGAGTGAGTAGTGATGAAGAACAGTCTAATAGATTATTAGGCTGTTCTTCTGTTCTTCTTGTCTATTTGACTGCTTCAACATTACTCACTCACTTTGGGCGAATTTCACCTGAAGAGAGCACAACGAAAAGCTTTGTGGCTTACTTTTTATGATAATGTCCTTCAAAATGTCTCTGTTTATGTCTATATAACACGTATTCTTCTTCAATCTTACTTAAACAAAATACTTGGCCATCATTCACTCAGGGGCAAAGACTAAAACAAGAAGGACTTGAAAATAAAAGTAATGAATGGAGAAAAGGAAAGCAGTCTTTCCTTCTCTCCCTCACCTCACAAATATATACAGGCGAATGCGAAGGAAAATGGTTGGGGAAGATGGGCAGTGGCGATGGGGATATGTAGCTGCGTCCCTGAGGTGCCTCGATGGAATAGGCGAGTCCTCTCTGCCGCCCCAGATATGCGAGCTAAATGTGTGACACCCTCCTCTGCCTCAGATTCTCCCCCCTCAGGCCCCCGTCGATGAGGCGCTGCCGTTTATCCTCTTTCTCCTTCGTGGCTGACAGGATCGAGAGGGCAGGATGACGCTTGTGGAAAGTGTTCTTTTTCCACAGAATCTCGACACCAACTGCTTATTAAACTTTCCTTTTCTTTTCACTCATGTTTTTGATCCTTCCCTCACAAGCCCTCTCGGTCTTTTTGGCTTCTGCTCAGGCGAGCTTGTCACATTCGTTTCTCCTTTATGCTTCCCTCAGCTTTCTGCATCTGCCTTCTGCCCTCTCTTCTGCTTTCTGCCCTTTGCTTCTCCCCTTTCTGCTTTCTGAGCCATCTGCTCAGAAGCGCTTTTCATCCCTGCCCGCGCGAGCTTGTCACGGGTGTTTCTTTCCACCTTTCTGCTTCTTCACATCAGCTTTCTTCCCCTCCTCCCACAAGCCTTCTCCCCCTCTCATTGGTCCGCAGCCGATGGGGATGGGGTGGTTGAGAGGTATTATATTGAGCATGATGTCACTTGTTGAAATTGCCACGCCACTCTGAGGAAAGTTTCAACGAAGCCCCCACCCTTTACTTTACTCGCCCAAAGCCGCAACGATAACCCCCAGCCCCCTCCTTGACACGCAAAACACCCATTTACACTGTTTGCGAAGCGCCACGAACATGCATGTGACTCGCAACACGAAAATGCATGTGAGAGTACCCAATGGCTTATTTAGCAATGCGCGGATGGAGAAAACACGGAAAGGAACCACGCACGACCGAGGGATGACCAAACGGCATTGAAGGTAAGCGATGGGGTGAAGGAGGGACTGTTAAAAGGATGTTTGATGGAGGGGAGATTATTGGTGGACCGTTGAAACGGGCCGATGTGGTAATGGAGTGATGATTGAAAGTAAAGGGGATTGAACAGAATTATGGTGTGAAGGAAGAAAGATTGAAAGTAACAGAGGGGGAGAGGGGAGACATTACATGGGACAAATACAGTCGAGCCAACGCATGCCCCCCGAACAGCCCTTTGACAAGGGACAAAGACTAATGAAACTACGACACTCGGTAGAGCGCACACCTCCGCCATGTAATGTCTGATCCACAAGAACATATCGGGCCCAATACATTTTTATATGCCCGATATGTGATACCGGTCATCTGTCCGTCAGTCCGTCTGTCTGTCCGTCCGTCCGTCCGTTCCTGTCCGCACTCTAACTCCCAAAGTTTTCAACTTTCACATTTCATATTTGATACATAGGTACAGACTGTGGAGACGGTGTGTCGCGACATATGTTCGTCATCTAAAGTGGTTGCCATGGCAACCAGGATGTTGTTTTCCATGTAGTAGCACAATTCTCTATATACCTTCTTGTTCTTCATAAATTGACGTGTTTGAATATATAATTGTGTGTGTGTGTGTGTGTGTCACAGAGACTTTTTCAGGCGTATATTGTGCTCACTTGCGCTCTTGTTGAAATATGCTATACACTACGATATCGTTTTTGGCCCGATCTGTCAATAGTGAAGAATCACTGTAAAAATTAAATAATTCTAGTAGTTTTATCCGGATTCGGATCTTCACCAAAATTGAATCGATTAGTCCTTGCCACACACCCAACCTGTCCACCAAGTTTCATCCGAATCCGTCCACAACGTTTTAAGATATCGTACTATATATTTATTTCGCCCTATCACAAAAAATTATCGGATCCGGATTTGGATCTTCACCAAAATTGAATCGATTCTTCCTTGTCACACACCCAAACATGTCCACCAAGTTTCATCCAAATCCGTCCAGAACTCTGAGATATCCTGCACACAGACAGACAGAAATGGGTGAAAACATAACCTCCTTCACCTTCGGTGGCAGAGGTAATAACTGATACTCGGGTCACCTACGTGTCCATGTATGCTCTCCCCCTGGGGTAAGTTTTCCAAAAGCAGAACAATATTTATACATGTTTTTTAAAATTTTTTTTAGAGGCTCCTCAACCAGCAGTGCTGTGCCATGCTGTTCGGCCAGACTTGCTGTTTGTGCGTTTTGCGCTCTCCAACCAGCAATACACAATCCTCCAGATTATCATTGAGAGAAACTGCAGCATTTTTTTGCCTCCAAATGAGGTGACTGTAGGTGAGTACTGCACGTCTTAGTTGTTGCATAACATCGTTGTGAGGAAAATGCATGAAAGTAGTTTTTATTATTTTTATTTTTCGGTTTCCGTACTGTACAAATACACTTTTCCTCTTCTACAACTTTTTGGCTTTTTTTACGATTTTATAATTTTCTAAAATGGTTGAGGGATGGAGATGGCAAAAAAATGCAAGTGGAGTTATGCCTCCACAAACGAAGGCCAGTGATTGTTTTTGGGGTGTGCGTCCATTGTAATGTTTTATTTATTTATTTATTTATTTAAACAATGATTAGTTGTGAACCCACTGAAGGGATTTCAACCAAACTTGGCACAGGTATAGAGGGTAATACAAAGGTGAACTCGTTAGATTTTGGGTTTAGAAGATCAGAGATTAAAGGCTATTCCGCACAGCTATTACACGGCTATTGCATCACGGACGGACGTGCGGCTTTTGATTCAATGCTGTTATGCAACCTGCGCTCTTAAATTTGTGCTGCATCATCAAGATGGCACTGCATAACTGCTGCCTCCTGCTTCGTTCACTGATAGTGAGCTGTCGCACTCCAATTGGTGATGAACCAATCCTACCCAGTTTCATTGGTGTGAAGACCGCTGCACCCCTCTTTCGCGAAGCTGAACATGTTACAATGGACTCGACTGTTAATTTTCAAACTCTGATACATGATTCATATATTTAAATTGAGATGTAATTTATCAGTTTACTTGGTTTTAATGTAATTTTTGCTATTTTCTGTTTTTCTGTTTCTATGTTTGGTTTATAATATTAATGATTGTAAAGCTTACCTTCGGCCATTGGCCACGATGGAAGTTTATTTGAAATAAACCTTTATTCATTCGTAACTGCTGAGGAAGTGATTGCTGCAAAAAGCATCATGTAATTTTTCAATGACCCCCTTTTGGTATGCTATTTCTCAAGCAATTCTTCATGGATTCACTTCAAATTTTGCTCAGATATTCATGGATGCATGGGGAAGTGTGCTATACTTTTGGTTTGGGTCAGGTTCTGAATCCTAAATGCTGAGAAATTGTGGAAGCTTTTGGAAAACAAGTGCACGCTGCTCTGGGGAAGGGTGGCCGAGCCTGGAAAATGCATTCGCATTTCTGTGAATCGGCGGGAAAAGAAGGCCGGACATGGCTTCATGTTGAATGTCACATATACATATAGTGTTTACGCTTTCCAAAGAGAATGGTGAATAATTTTGCATGAATTATGTATGGTCCCAGTAACCAAACATTTACAGTCTTAAAAAAAAAAAATTCCTATTTGCAAAATGCATTTCTCATTGAGTCCTGAATAATACACCACTGTCAAGGCCTAGTCCAGCACTAGACGTAATGATGTCCCAGATATAACGCCGTCGTACGCCACTGCCATCTTATGTATCTGTCATCCCAACACTTTGCATCTGGCATTCAGCCCATCACCTACGGACACCAAGTAGTCTCATGTTTTAGATATATGGATAATGGTGCTCAACCACTGTCGGCGAAGTGATGGGGCGGTTTGAGTGCTCAACGCCTTGATGACATGCACGTCCATAGAGGCTTCGCCTAGCGGTCGATGTCATGACGTCCCGGTGAAGAGCGTGACTGATGGTGAAAATTGGTTACTTTATTATATGTTTAAATGCAACAGTGGGTTCACATGGAACATAGGTGGAGGCATGTCCATGAACACATTTGCATCATTTCTAGTTTTTTTTTAAGTTTTATTTTATTTTTAATACACATAATTGCAAATGGGAGCTGGTTTACTGTTTTCTGAAGGACAACAGTACCTCACCAGAAACACAAGTGTTTAGTTAGATTTGCATTCTGAGAGTTTGCAAGGTCCTGAGAGTTGAAGATGCAACATTCACGTGCTCATTTGTGTCGGTATCTGCTTTGTAATCTGTCTCCTTTTCTGGTAACAGGTCATATGATTTTTGCATGGTGTCACACACTGAAGACTTGGTGTAGAGCAACCATTGTAAGTGTGGTGCCATTCACCACTGATGGAGAGCTTGAGGATGACAGCAAGACTAGAGGGAAGGGTACTGTATTGCTTGAGGATGTTTCTTCAATTTCACTCTTCTTCCTCGATTCTGGATTTGAGGAAACTTATTTGATTACGCCTCAGATCGGCAGGTTTGTGCATTTTACATGTTCTCTGTCATGTGGTGTATATATTATATTTATTTATATATATATATATATTGTATGTATGTATAATCAGTGTTTGCACGGTCCTTGATTCCAATAATGGAAATGAAAAAGCATTTTCCAGGACTGGAAAGTCTAAAAGAAAAACTTGTCCAAGTCCTTGAAACTCCTGGAAAATCGAGAAAATTGCGCAAAATAATCTGCCAGGTCTCCAATTGGAATTGTTAACAACGCCAACCTGTAAAGAATGTTATCAAAAATGGTTTCTCACGTGCAAAATCTGCAATATCTAGTCACCACACGAAACGTGCTTTTACAGAATAGATTATTGAGACTGATAGCTGCATACAATACTACTTGCAGCATGTACAGTGTATGGGCTTTGCTGAAAAGTTTCAGATACCTCTCCTCACTCGTCTGGCAGTCTTTCAGTTCAGGAGAGCACATAACAGTTTCCACAATGCTGAATTATTCATACAGACAAATGTTTTGCTGTAAAGTAAAGACGTCATTAGGAAATGCCAAGCGTTTAACGTCTTACTATCGTCATGCAGCAGCCTTAATGTAACGTAAATGTGACAAATATTATCTTTTTTGACATTTGCAGGACTAATACAAATGTGGGATTAATTAAAGAGAAATACATTAACCAATCTTCTTCTTGCGTATGGCTTCTTAACCAATGAAAACCAACGATTAAAAGTTAAATTGTGAGTCGAAAGCTTGGGTGGCTCGAGAGGAAAATAGAGGACATAATGGCATCCAATTTCATATCGGAGGACAAAAGAGCAGACAAAACCGGATTGTCCTCCATAAAACCAGACGATGGCCACCCTATTCATGACGCATGAGTTTTCGGTGAGAGGAAACCTAACCGCCCGTGGAAAACGAGGGTTTACTGTAGTCCGAATATCCTTCACATATATGGAGAGCATACATTTGTTGAATTTAATTTTTATAAAAATGAGGATAATTATTAATTGTGGTTTACTCCATGTACGCAATCCATGTGACAGAAGCTGGTGATTAATTCTGCAAAAGGTACAACTTGGAATAGTTATGTGGTATAACATAACATGCTAAGCTCGTTTATTTTGCCCGTCGGTATACATATATCATACAAAATGAAATACCGCAATTCTCGATGTATGTGTACGTCTGAACATCATTGGAAAAATAAAACGGGGCTGGGCCAATCTCCATCAAATTTTGCATGTGTTGGAAGTACCCAGGGTCTGGTCATGGGCACTAACCTGCTCTCCTGTGTGGGTGGGGAAAAATACTTCCAATTTTTCACCTGTACATGTGCCACAGTGCAAGTAGTTTACTAGCCCCTGCTGCAGACAGCGGATTATTAGCCATGGCACAAAATATATTTGCCCCACCTCCCCCATAATCACACTCTCTGCCCGGGCTGCTCCCGAAGAGAGCGTGTGTTTCTCGTTTCTGAAATATTCAATGGAATATGGCATAACAACAAACAAACAAGGTTTCATTCTTATTCTTACGGTTTATTCCAATGTCACTTGTTACATAAAACATTTGTATTGAAGGTCCTGGAAACAACTTTTTGTCCTGGAAAGTTCCTAGAAAACTCCTGGAAATTTGGTTTTGCATGGATGTACGAACCCTGACGATTGATTTCCCAGCTCATGCATTTCTTCATTTTATAATCCTTGTGTGCCCAATCCTCCAGCAAACAGGGAGAAGTGCCTGGCGTGAACACTGTAAAGTCTCTCCAATCAATCTTGTGTAAACCTACGATAGATGAGGCACAGCACCTTTTCCGTGTTCCTCCTCTAGCTTTCAAATGTGAACTCAAGGACCTCATGCCAAATCCTCCAGTAGGTTGGGAAAAACCTTTCTCGATCTTTGCTTTGCATCTTTGATATAATCGTGTTAAACTGAGATTTTACGCACAGCGCCCACAGTGCAGTGCTTATGTTAAGAATACAGTCGACTCATTAAGCTGAATACTCTTCAGATAATTTTATTAAACTGAATGACTTTTGGTGACATATCCCCTCAACCAAATCATGAATTTGGGTTTTAAGTTTTAGCGATATATATTTTTTGCTATTGAAAAATATATATTCTCTCTATATTCAATATAGTTTAATTATTTTTAATCCAAGCTGCAGTCCTCTTTGTACTTGTCTGCTCCATCAAATTTGGTTACATGCTGAGCCTGCGGGGATGCAGCGAGTAGTGGATTTTTCTGACGAGTGGTGTAACTGGCGACAGGAAGCAATCTGGGTTACATACAGCAATCCCTATAGTTATGAATACAAGTTGAACACTAAAGTTGCGTGTGGAAAGTACTGTACAAGAGTATACCTCCTATGTCCGAGTCCTTGGTCAGAAATGTGTTTGATGTCCGAAGCAATCTGGGTTACATACAGCAATCCCTATAGTTATGAATGCAAGTTGAACACTAAAGTTGCGTGTGGAAAGTACTGCACAGAGTATACCTCCTATGTCTGAGCCCTTGGTCAGAAATGTGCTTGATGTCCTAATTATTTACTTTTGGAAACGTACGCATGACTGCTCTCTAGATGTGGATGAGGCATCGGAGTCGAGTGTTTCAGGGATTTCTAGAGATCTGCATGTAGCTCTGACAGCATGTCTCAAATAGCATATAGAAATTTTTTTTTCCTGTTTGATTTATGTTCCCAGAAGCAAATATGCTTTATTTGATTTATAATAGGGCAAATATGCTTTGGCTATTCCAAAGCATATTTGCCCTATTGGTCTGAATGATGAACCGGTCCTTAGGCCTTAGTTATTTTATAACTTGGTTTACAGATCCGCCGACGGTATATTTGCTGAAAATTAAATATAAATATAAAACACATTTTTAGCCTTTTATATTTATAAATTTTCCGCCGAAGGTGCAAAAGTTTCAAAACCCGAAATGTAAACGTCGGCATTTATTTTCAAAATATAATTTCGCACGCGCGCGCACCAAGATGCCGAGTCACCTTTAACCAAACTGCGCAGTAGTCTTCAGTCATGGCGTCTGAGCAGTGGCCAGCGTGGTTCAGATTGATTGTGGTTTCTGGGGCGAAAGTGATTGTTAAGCAGTATGTCAGCGGTATCACGCAACATCTTGACGACGAATATTCTGGCCGAACTATTGCATCAATTCAGTGCAGCAGGGGATGATTCAGGCTACTCTCGATCGTGCCGATTTTGTTTCCATCGAAAGTTGTACACTGCTGTTCGTATTGAAAGATTTCGGTGCCAAGTACGTCAAAGTTTCCCTGCGAGATGCTGATATTCAGCCTTCAACGGACCAGAAATCAGCCTTTGACGTGCTCATGGGAATGGGATCAGATGCCCGCTGAAAAGTAAAAGCTGGTTATGGCTCTGATTGACCGTTTTGAGCGTGTTGACTCCTAGTTTGACACCTTTTTAGGTCATCTCGAAAGCCGGACCAAATGTCCGTCCGTCCGTCCGTCAATTTTTCTTTCCGATCTTGATGAAACTTTAGTTATGATGGGTAGAGGTCGATGAGTGTTGCACAATGATATAACTTTTGTCCGGGTTCAAGGTCAGGGTCAAGGTCACGAGGTCACGTAAGTTATAAAATCGCCATTTTCAAACCTATCTAGTCTGCCATTCTACAAGATATTCGGCAACTCTTTATTGATTATGTAGTAAAAAATATTATCTTGTATCTAACCGGACAGATTTTTGAATTTCCGTCCCGTTTGGCCGCCACGTAACCTGGAAGATGTCAAAAACACTCCCGGTACAAAGAAAACTTTTTACTTCCGATCTTGATGAAATTTGGTATGTGGGTAGAGGTCGATGAGTGATACCAACGACATATTTTTTCCGGATTCGAGGTCAGGGTCAAGGTCACGAGGTCACGAAAGTTGTGAAAGTCGCCATTTTCAAAACCTATCTAGTCTGTCATTTTAGGAGATTATCTGGCAACGCGTTCATCAATTATGATAGTAAAAAACATTATAGAGATGACCGTCACCCCCACACGGGGGTAATTTTTTAAATAATATCCAGCACTATGCTGCTGCACTACACTAAGACTGCGTCCAGCAGCACTATATTGTAAAAACAAGTTTTAATCCTTTATTGTTTTTCACATCAGATGATACAGTGAACATGGGCATCCTGCATCTGAATGGTCTTCCATCTTCAATGTCTTCTTAGATCCTTCTGTCTGGGATTTATATTTATTTTCCCCCCACCTACCCTTGTCTTTTCCATGGAACATCTGAAAACAAATCATAAAAATATATAAGTTCTAAAAATTGAAATTATATTTATATTTCGACCTATCGACCCTACATTTTAGCTGAAGAACTGTGTAAATCAAGTTATAAAATAACTAAGGCCTTACGGACAGGCTAATTAAATCGGAACTAGGGACAGGATGACTTGTAATAAGCAATCCCACCATGAGCAACACACTCCATAGAGAATTTGCATCTTCTGCTACCCCAACATAAA
>CM068967.1:26123668-26134276 GCA_035128595.1 Eptatretus atami
ACAGAACCCAACAACACACACACAGACAACACAGCACACACAGCACACACACACAGACACACACGGACACACACACACAGACACACACACACAGCACACACACACACAGACACACACACACAGACACAACACACACAACACACACACACGACACACACACACAGACACACACACACAGACACACACACACACACACGACACACACACACACACAGACACACACACACACAGAACACACACACAGACAGACACACACACCTCAGAGCTGTTCACCTAGAGCTTGAATCCCAATACAGTTATAAACTGTCATCCAGGTGTCTGTGTCTGCAGGCCGGGTGAGGTATCGGTGTGTGTGCTGTCCTTCGGATGAACATTAAACTGGGCGTCACGTCTGCCAGCATTATAATTTGTGGACGTTGAAGATCCCACTGTGGCCATTACGAAGAGTAGGCCATCTATCACTGGCACCGTGAACAAATTCCAATTCATGCTTGAACCTAGAGGGGGGAGGGGGGTCCTGCATTAGCGGTGCAGTTGTGCTCCCAGCAATGATTCAACCAGTAGCCACATGCTGCATATGAAATAATGAGTTTTCAAAAAGACTGCAGAGGGTATGAAAGCAAAGGTTGGATTTCATACTTAAGATGAAGGTTGGTATTGAGGTTTGACTTGTATTATTTTTGTGAAATTGTACACAAAAATATGATATATTTTGAAATACTAGTACGTGGCCATACGTGCGTGGCCGTACGTGCAAAAAAAAAAACTAAAAAAAAACTTTCAAACCGCGAGCAGAAACAACCACACAGGCCGTTCCTTCGCTCTCGCGTGCCCGTACGTGTGTGGCCGGAAGTTCGCAGATCGCAGTACGATTTTCACAATTTAGTTGTAATGGCCAATTATTCAATTAGCGCCAACGTATTTTGCCTTTTCGTAATGTCATCGCAAGGAAAAACACAAAGAGAAGAGAAGAGGAACAAAAAAAAACCTACGTGCAGAAAAAAATTAAAAAAAACTTTCAAACAACCACACAGGCCGTTCCTTCATCTCGTAAACGACGACTGGATTGGGCATTGTGTTTATCTATAAATGCACATAAGAAATCGAGACATTATTAGAATACACGAAGTCATCACTTTCCGGAGGTCCGTACGTTGTAACCCGTAATGGGGAACGCGTGCGAGTTCTCTTTCCCCATCGGCCATGCCCACGCAGCAACGTGTTTTCATTGGTTGGTAAATAAATGGCCATAACTCTGGAAGCACTTGTCCGATAATATCAAACTTGAAAAGCACATCCACAGGGCCACAGCCATATATCTGGCAAGTTTCAATTAGATCGGACCAGTGGTTGTCGAGAAACAGCGGTCACACAGAACACACAACAGACACAGACACAGACACACACACACACACACAGACAACCACACACACCCACACACACACAAGACCACACACAGACACACACACACCACACACACACAACACACACACAGACACACACACAGACACGACACACACACAGAACACACACACACAGACACACACAACACAACAGACACACACACACAGACACCACACAACACACACACAACACACACACACAGACAACACACAGACACACACACAGACACACACACAGACACACAAACAGAACACACACAGACACAACACAACACACACAACACACACACAGACACACACACAGCAACAACACAACACCACACAACACACTGCTGGATTAATAGATAGATAATTATTTTTTATTTTTCACCAAATACTTGCTTGAATGCCGCGTGCAGGTGTGTTACCTCGTTATTACTTTAACATCTGACAAGTTTTACAAACATGTCTCATGTTAATGCCTGCGCAATATCATTCAGTCAACAACCTTGTGGCGAAATGCTTAGTTGAAGATACTGTTACGTCGTGTAGGATAAGCACTTTTGTGGCTAAAATGCTTCACAGGATCGCAAATTATATGATTGAAAAGTCTTTTGGCATAACGTTCTGGCATTTGTCTTGGCTACTTTGATGCTTGTCCGTCGTGGTTGTCTTCCTGTCAATAATCACACTGTTACCCTTAAGTTTGTATCCACTTTAGTTGTTATTAGATCTGCAAAAATATGTATGGATCAAAATTTTCAATTGTCATTCATGACATTCTACATCTACGCTTATGTTTCCACCATCTTTGGCCCATTCTGCTTATAAAGTGTGAATAAACAAAAAAAAAAGATTTGATTAATCTGTTTTATATAGATTTGTTATAAGAACACTGTTAATTGATAGGATTGGAAACACTTCAATCACATGTTAACTCAGTCTCACACGTCATTCTACCATGAAGAGATCAGGCCAAAAATGATTTAGTACTGCTTAGCATGTTTATCTCAAAAATGTACTGGGCCTGATAGCTATCATTGACAGACATTACTGGCAGAGAGTAGCCAATCTAACGATGCCTTTCTAGTTGTGTATATAAATTTTCTGGACAAACTTAAGGACCGTATGACCCACCTATTGGAGAGAATGGATGAAACGTGATGATTTTTGAGATGCAATTGCATTCAAGATTAATTATGGCGCAATGGACTACATCACTTGGGATGTTTATAAGCTGGCTGTGTGCTTCCGTGTTTTGAAATATCCATTAGGATTTGCGTTATTCATTCATCTTCAACATTTGTTTGGAACTTCATTACATCGAATAACATTGCTTTTACAGCCACGGTTTAAGGCATTCTATAATCATTTAACCTTCACAGCAGTGTGTAAATAACCAGTGAATGGTTCACTTGTTCGAAACAATTTTTTCCCCCTGATGAAGCCTATAAAACGAGATAAGTATTGCTGAAGCTGTTCAGATGTCATAGATGCCAAAATTAATGTATCATTCATTTTGCTGCGACAAGCTTTCTTACATGGCTTGCTTTATGGATCTTGCACATGCCTCTCTCTGGTTCTGCAGCTGGTCCAACCAAGGTTGTCTGTGTCGTTTTGTGGACCTTGAAAGAGGAATCGTCATGTGTCCAACCTAACGACAGATAACACCATGAGCTTTTTGTTTCTTCAGCGCCAGGTCTGTGTTGTATGCGACATTACTTACTTGGAGGCACTGTTTTTATTTCATTTTACATTTCAAACTTTTATGAATTTCTGGAAAAGGGCTCTTTGGAGGATTTAAAATACTTGTTGAGGACATAGTGTTGGTTATTTATTTTTTTATTTTTTTAACATGTTCCTTCTCTGCTAGGCTAAGTGTTCAAGTTAGTGTTCTTAGGCTGTGAGCTGCGCGCTGACAGGATTCATTCTGTCGATGGAAGATGCAGAATGGAGCTGATGAGGCCAAGGGCTAGATTTGAGGCATGTGACGAAGGAAGACTTCGGTGTCTTGTAACAAGGTCATTTTGCATTATCTCTATGAAGTATTTCTTGCATTTTTTTTTTTTTTTTGGTAAGTTTGGATATCTCGTTGCTCAGTTGAATACATCTGCTATGGGCCGTCAGTACCACAGGATTATTGGCTCTGAGGTAGGCCTGGTTTGTAACTCTGGAGATTGGATCTGAATTCTGATATGTACGGCTCCATTGACACACTTTGAGGAGGAGGTAATCAAATGGGTTATCAGGAGAGGAAGAAAGTATAAATGAGTCACTGGTGTTTTCAATGTCTTGTTGCAGAATTTTCCTTGGTGAGTGCATATTGCTTTCCATAATATCTTCTCTCTGTCTCTGTCTGTCTCTGTCTTCTTCTGTTCTCTGTCTCTCGTCTTCATCTGTGTCTGTCTCTCGTGTCTCTGCCTCTGATCTGCGTCGTCGTCTGTGCTCTCGTCTTTTCTCATCACATTAATTCTCGTGAAACCGCTTAAACGATCAATGCAAATCCTATTTGATCTATTGATCAACTACCGATCTATGCATTTGTTTAAGAATAAGGCTGATCCGAAAAGCAATAATGGGATGCCAGTGACTGCTGTGGCGAAAGACGGGAATATCTCAAAATATCGATTTTCGACATCCTTGAAGTTGCCTATCGTATTAGGGCATTAATTTTGACAATAGGAGCGACATCACTAGGAAGTTGCATATCTCATACTAAAGGCTAATAGGCAGCAGAAATATGCACTACATGTGAACTTACCATGCAAATACGACCTCATCTGAAATGTGTATATATAGAATCCAGCTCTTATTTTTTTCCCTGATCCATCATCACTCACTTTATAGGCAACAAGCCAGGGAGCGACAGGACCATTGGTCCTCTCCTTTTATTTTAATTTATTGTACCTTTACATTAAGCAAGGTTTAGGAAACATAGGTCTACAATTTCTAAGTGAAGTATTGGAATAATTTGACATAGAAAATTTATTTTCATTTCCTTTGAATTTCATTCCAAAATCCATCAACTCAGGAACAAAACCATTAGCTATGAAAGAGCTGTGTGGAATCCACCTGCTGCATGGAATCCTGCAAGCATCTAAGGACAATGTAGAGAATTGCTTGATCGGAGCAGGCTGTATTACAGGCCAAAAACCACAAGACAACAAGTGCATTATAGTCATGTGGTTTCGCGCATCGGAGGAGTATACCTGCAGGCTACTCGTCTACTAATAACAGTTGTACCTCGATAGTTTCCCGATCTATATAACCTCAGATCGACCCATTCTTTTTAACTCTGGGCCTTCCCCCCACCCCCTAGAGAAACTACCTTCTTTTCTCCAATACTGCACCCTTCTCGTAGGCTTAGAGCAGAAGCTATTGGTGATTGGTGTGTTTCCTTGAGGGCAGCCAGCTTGAACCTGGATTACAAATGCTGAGATCATCTGTGCATTTGAGGGAATGAAGTTGCATTTCATGGTTTCGTTGTTGTGTTATCATGGAGCGAATCTGGAAAACGGCAAGTCCGTTAAAACTGCAGCTGTTTGTGTATAGTTTGTGCACCTTGATATGCATACCTTGCCATACTTTGGATTACCTGGAAAATCCTGATAACGTTCTTTGCAATCAGTTTTATGAAAATGGTAGAGTTTTGGATTAAATTAATTTGTACTTGCGTACCATGCCTATTACAGTTTTGTTTCTAGCCCAGAAGCAGTATTTTTTGCGGGTTTACAATCGTGGATGATAATCACATTCGAACGCAGGATATTTTGATGAACGGGCGCAGAATGTGTAATTGTTATGAGGGTCCCGGTATATAATTGCTACTTTTCGCGAAGGACGATATGCTGATCTTTAGACGTCCACCAACTATGCCGGCAGAAAGGCCGTCAACAATGTTTAACATCGTTCCGGAATGACAGTGCACACTGCACCATGATGCATGACCTTAGCATGCGAAACACCAGGGGTGACGTTTCGATGTCAGGATTTGAACCCAGGCTAGACGCGGGGAGGTGAGCTGTGAATACCTCCTGACTAGTATATTCTGCTTGAAGGTCTGCCACATCGTGTGAGATTTTAGTCACTCCCTTCCCTTTCAGCTTGTGTGTGATTAGTCACTCTCTTTCTTGTCTGCTGAATAGGAGAAGGTATTAATGCCGACTACACAGGGGATTATTCGATGTATTTCCTTTCATATTTCACTGTTCATTTAACAAATTGTTGAGATTCTGCTTGCAGTCGTTTTTATAGGCTCGGCCTGTTCGAAGAACAAGGATAAACTATAGCGATAACCCCGGCAATTGACGTCAGCTTCAGCGTCGCTGTGAGCGTGAAATGTTAAAGTTTTTGGCTGCAAGTTATTTTAAGAAGCTTGCCATCACTTTAATAATGGTGTAACTAGGATGATTGATATTTGCATGGAGGTTCCGTTAAGGCGGTATATTGTAGTAGTGACAGTGAATTAAATAATAATTTCAAAATATCTCTCTCTTCGACGACTGGATTGGGGCATTGTGTTTATCTATAAATGCACATAAGAAATCGAGACATTATTAGAATACACGAAGTCATCACTTTCCGGAGGTCCGTACGTTGTAACCCGTAATGGGGAACGCGGCTGAGGTTCTCTTTCCCCATCGGCCATGCCCACGCAGCAACGTGTCTTTTCATTGGTTGGTAAATAAATGGCCATAACTTGGGAAGCACTTGTCCGATTAATATCAACCTTGAAAAGGCACATCCACAGGGCCACAGCAATATATCTGGCAAGTTTCAATTAGATCGGACCAGTGGTTGTCGAGAAACAGCGGTCACACAGACACACACACACAGAGACAGACACACACACACACAGACAGACACACACACACACACACCGACACACACACAGCACACACACAGACAACACACACAGACACACACACACACACACAGACACACACACACACACACAACACACGACACAGACACACACACAGACACACACACACAGACACACACAGACACAACCACACACACACACAGACACACACACACACACACACACACACACAAGACACACACACACAGACACACACACACAGACACACACACACAGACACACACACAGACACACACACACAGACACAACACACACAGACACACACAGACGAACACACACACACACAGACACACACACACAGACAGACACACACACACACACACTGCTGGAATTATAGATAGATAATTATTTTTTATTTTTACCCAAATACTTGCTTGAATGCGGTCGGCAGGTGTGTTACCTGTTATTACTTCAACATCTGGACTAGTTTTAACAACATGTCTCATGTAATGCCTGGCGCAATATCATTCAGTCAACAACCTTGTGCAGAAATGCTTAAGTTGAAGATACTGTTACGCTCGTGTACGATAAGCACTTTTGTGGCTAAAATGCTTCACAGAATCGCAAATTATATGATTGAAAAGTCTTTTGGCTAACCCTGTCTGGCATTTGTCTGCTACTTTTGATGCCTGTTCCTTCGTGTTGTCTCTTCCTGTCAATAATTCACCTGTTACCTTAAGTTTTGTAATCCACTTTATGTTGTGATTAATCTGCCAAATAATGTGTCATGGATCCAAATTTTCATTGCTCATCATGAACATCTCATCTACGCTTATGTTTCCACCATCTTTGTGGCCCATTCTGCTTTGTAAAAGTGTGAATTAAACAAAAAAAAAAGATTTGTATTAATCTGTTTTTATAGATTGTTATAATGAACACTGTTTAATTGATAGGATTGGAAACATTCAATCACATTGTTACCTCTTCCACAAGTCATTCTTCACCATTGAGAGATAGGGCCAAAAATGATATAGTACTGTATAGCATGTTATTTCAAAAATGTACTGGGCCTGATATGTTCTCATGGATCAGACATTACGTGGCAGAGGTATGCAATCTACCGAGTGCCTTTCTAGTTTGTTATAAATTTTCTGGAAAAAATTAAGGACCGTATGACCCACCATTTGGAGAGAAGGATGAAGCGTGCTGATTTCTGAGATTCAATTGCAATTCAAATCTAAATATAATGGCTGCAAATGAGACTACATCACTTGGATGTTTATAAGCTGGCTGTCTTGCTTCCTGTGTTTGAACATATCCATTAGGACTTTCTGGTTATTCATTCATTCATTCATTGTTGGAATTTCACATCGAATAACATTGCTTTTACAAGGCCACGGGTTAAGGCATTTATAATATTTGAACCTTCACAGCAGTGTGTAGAAATAACCAGTGAATTGGTCCTTGTCGAAACAATTTTTTCCCCCTGATGAAGCCCTTATAACAGAGATAAGTATTGCAGTGAAGCTGTTCAGATTCCATAGATGCCAAAATTAATGTTATTCATCTTTTGCTGCTGACCAAGCTTTCTTCACATGAGCTTGCTTGTATGGATCTTGCACATGCCTCTCTCTGTCTGCAGCTGTGTCCAAGCAACGTGTTGCTCGTGTTCGTTTTGTGGACCTTGGAAAAGAGGAATCTGTTCATGTGTCCAACCTACGACAGATAACACATGAGTTTTTGTTTCTTCCAGCGCAGGTCTGCTGTTGTATGCCGACATCTTACTTTGGAGGCACTGTTTTATTTCATTTACATTTCAAAACTTTTATGAATTCTGGAAAAGCTTTTGGAGGATTTAAAATACTTTTAGAGGACAATGTGTTGGTTTTTATTTTTTTTATTTTTTTAACATGTTCCTTCCTGCTAGGCCTAATGTTCAAGTTGTGTTCCTTAGGCTGTGAGCTGCGCGCTGACAGGTATCATTCCTGTCGATGGAAATGCAGAATGGAGTGATGAGGCCAAGGCTAGATTTGAGGCTGTGACGACAGGGAAAGAACTTCGGTGTCTTGTAAAAGGTCATTTGCATTTCTCTATGAAGTTTTCTTGCATTTTTTTTTTTTTTTTTTTTTTGGTAAGTTTTGGATATCTCGTTGCTCAGTTGATACAATCTGCATATGGGCCGTCCATGTACCACAGGTATTGGCTCTGGAGGTCAGGCCCTGGTTGTACTCTGGGAGATGCTGAATTCTGATTGTCAGGCTCCATTGACACTTGAGGAGGAGGATCATGATTATGAGGAGCAGGAAGAAAGTATAAATGAGTCACTGGTGTTTCTCTGTCTTGCTTGCAGAACTTTTCCTTGGTGAGTGATTTGCTCAATAATATCTCTCTCTGTCTCTGTCTGTCTCTCGTCTTCTCTGTCTCTGTCTCTCGTCTTCTCTGTGTCTGTCTCTCGTCGTCTCTGCCTCTGTCTTTCGTCGTGTCTGTCTCTCGTCTTCTCTCTCACTTAATTCTCTGAAACCGCTTAACCGATCAATGCAAAACCTAATTGATATGATCAACTACCGATCTACTGCATTTGTTTAAAATAAGCTGATCCAAAACGCAATATGGATGCCAGTGACTGCTTAATTCAGAAAGCGGGCAATATCTCAAAATATGAATTTTCGACATCTTGAAGTTGCACTTAATCGAATAGGGCTAATTTTGACAATAGGAAGCGACATCACACTGGAAGTTGGCAATATCTCATACTAAGGCTCATAGGCAGCAGGAAATTGCACTACTGTGACTACCATGCCAATACTACCTCATCTGAAATGTGTATTATAAATCCAGCTCTTATTTTTTCCCTGATCCATCCATCACTCCACTTTTAGGCAACCAGCCAGGTGAGCGACAGGACCATTGGTCCTCTCCTTTTATTTTATTTTATTGTACCTTTAACATTAAGCAAAAGGTTTAGGAAACATAGGTCTACAATTTACTAAGTGAAGTATTGGCATAATTTGACATAGAAATTTATTTTCATTTACACTTTGAATTTCATCCAAATCCATCAACTCAGGAACAACAACACATTGCCTGAAAAGAGTGTGGTGGAACCTCCACCTGCTGCTGGAACTCCTGCAAGCATCAAGGACAATGTAATGAGATTGTTGATCGGAGCAGGCTGTATTGACCGCCAAAACCACAAGACACAAGTGCATATTAGTCATGTGGTTTCGCCATCGGAGATATACCTGCAGGCTACCTCGTCTCTTAATAAACAGTTGTACCTGTAAGTTTTCACCGATTCCTTCATAACCTCAGATCGACCCATTCTTTTACTCTGGGCCTTCCCCCCCCCCCCTAGAAACTACCCTTCTTTTCTCCACTATGCACCCCTTCTCTGTCAGGCTAGAGCAGAAGCTTGGTGATTGGTGTGCTTCCTGTGGGCAGCCAGCTTGGAACCTGGATTACAAATGTGGATCACTCTGTGCATTTGAGGACTTGAGTTGCCATCACTGGTTTCGTTGTTGTGTTATCAATGAGAATCTGGAAAACGGCAAGGTCCAGGTAAAACTGCAGTCTGTATTGTGATAGTTTGTGCACCTTGTATAGCATACCTGCCAATTACTTTGGATTACCTGGAAAAATCCTGTATTACGTTCTTCAGCAGTTTTATGAAAATGGTAGGTTTTGGATAAATTTATTTCGTCTTGTGTACCATGCCCTATTACAGTGTTGGTTCTGCCCGAAGCAGTATTTTTTTGCTTGGGTTACAATCCTGGATGATAACTCACTTCAACGCAGGATATTTGACTGAGGGCGCAGGAATGTGTAAATTGTTGAGGGTCCCGGTTATAATTTGCCTACTTTTCGCGAAGGACGTGTGATCTTTGACGTCCACCAACTAATGCCGGCAGACAGGCCGTCAAGTTTAACATCTTTCCGATGGACAGTGCACACTGCACACATTGATGCCTGACCCTGCATGCGAAACACCAGGGTGACAGTTTTTCGCTGGGTCAGGATTTGAACCCAGGCTAGACAGCTGGGAGGTGAGTGTGCATACCTCTGACTAAGCTATTCTGCCTTGAGGTCTGCACATCAGTGTGAGATTAGTCACTCCCTTCCTTTCCAGCTGTGTGTGATTAGTCACTCTCTCTTCCTGCTCTGCTGAGATAGGAGAAGGTATATTGCCCAGACTACACAGGGGCTTTTCGATGTATTTCCTTCATATTTCACTTTCATTACAATTGTTGAGATTTGCTTGCAGTCGTTTTTTTAGCTCGCCTGTTCGAAGAACAGAGAACTATAGCGATACCCCCGGCGTGAGCGTCAGCGTCAGCGTCGCGTGAGCGTGAAAATGTTAAAGTTTTTGGTGCAAGTTATTTAGAAGCTTGCCATTCATTTAAT
>CM068967.1:26193445-26206449 GCA_035128595.1 Eptatretus atami
GAAGCTGAGAAAGGTGAGAGGCAGGAGCACCATCCCAGAGGGGAGAGCAGTCCTCCATCAGGCTGTGGATGAAAGCTTTGTATGTGGTCAGGAGGTCAGGTGTGCCAATGAAGGACTTTGCATGACAGAGCATTCCCGTCGAGACTGGCTTTGGAGGCGAGCTTGGAAATGTGGCTTTCCCAGGAAAGATCATGGCAGATAGTGAGACCCAGAAACTTGAATGAAATGGACTTCTTCAAGAGGATTGTTGAGAAAGTAGATGGGGGGGGGGGGGGTGGGGGAGAAGATTCCAGATGGTCCTTTTGGAGAGACATAGTGAGAGTGTGAGATTTTTCAGGGTTGAAAGACGTGTTCCACATGTTGGACCAGTTTGTGATTTTATCCAGATTTGCAGAGAGTGAAGAGGCTGCTGCTTGCCGATCTGAGGGATGACAGATGGGACGGCAGAGGGTGGAGTCATCAGCAAAGAGATAAAGAGGATTTATGATTATGATGAAGTCATTTATGATTATGATATAATGAAGGCTATGATGAAGTCACTCTACAATGAGGTCACTTCCACTTGGAGCTTAAAAAGTTGGTGGACCATCAGCGCTCTCAAGTGCAAGGACTATAGTTTTACACTTACACCTTATCCATACAATAGCATGAACAGATTTGTACACGATATTACCTGTCCAAAGACGTATTACTATTCCAATAAATTTGCAGTTGGACATTCATGGTCTACAATCAATTGTAGATAAGGACAACCGGGTTAATGAGGTGAAAAGATGCACGAGGATAGCTTTGGACCAACAATGAGAGAGAAAAGAAATCCTTGACATTTTCTCTGTGGTCATAAAATCAGCTGAATTTAATTCCATTAGGCCTACAAAAGGTTTTACTGGATTGAAGAGTGATATGTTTCAGTGGTTTTGTTTCCGTATGATTAGAAGATGCACCAAGTTATGGACCAAAGCACTATATCCTTCTGCTGGGGTTCTATCAGGCAGAGCTCCTTCCCATGCTCGGCACCCTCGGGGTGTCGATCTCCGCAGTCGTCTGCCTCTCTGCCCGCAGCCGAGCTCTTATTTCCACAGGTAAAACATGAATGAACTCACTTCATTCTATACACACCTGTCTGTATCAAAACAATTTTTTATACTTTTTTCAAGAACTAAAAATAATTTGTAAACTTGTTTTCCTTCGATCTCAAGCATGGACATTGTAATGTCAAAATATTGTTGTGCTCTAATGTGGCCAGCAGAGGCCCTCGCCTCACATGATATCCATATACCTCCAGCTGAAGCCCCAGTACCTCCATGCGAGGGCCCTAACATCGCCGAGCTGGAGTCCTTCTGGCACACGCTTGGCCCCATGCTCGAGATTCCCAAGTGGTGGGCCTATCTTCACGATGTAGTACGACTTGAATGTTCCATCGAAGATGAGCTTTTTCCCCCTCTTGATGTTGAGCACGAGATGGAGGTACGACATTTACATCCTGATACCATCTGAAGACTGTCGCTTTGACCACATATATCTATTTCTTTATTTTTCCTTCAACACGATTTTAATAAATCTCAGTCCATCAAAAGTTAATGTTCATTTCAGAGTTTTTCTAACTAATGGAAATGGTTAAATTGTAAAAAAAAGTTTGAAATACTCCAGATTTTGCTTTAGTTGTTAGCTCATTGTTGTACGGTCCTCTGTATATGTTGCTCTCAACTCAAAAAGGTTTACTTTATAGCTCGCTTTAGTGTCCTTCATCGGCATCGCTGCACCTGCAATGATCTGCTGTCGGCTTTTTATTTGTAAAAGCACCAATATAGTCTGATCGTAGAACCACTTCATCAATTGACAGGCTGACTGTGTGGCCTGAGCATTTATTTATCCAAAAACAAGCAGAAAATCCTCCGTTCAGCTGCTAAGCTTGGCTCAGTCGGCGTAGTCAAGTCATTCAGCTTGTGCAGTGAAAACGAGCTGCATGTGTGATGTGAGAATGTACTGTGAATCAGTCCGTACGCTTACACTCCAGTGTGCGTACCTGTGTGTACTTTTATACCTGCAGGCACCCAGGGGGGTTTTCATCTTTAACAAGGTGGCCCATTTGGTGTACCAGTGTTTAGAATGGCAGATCCATTATCGACATTACATCTCCAGCACACGGTTTCTCACACTATCGAGCATCTGGGGCTCCTCAGGAGGTTCTGCGATGACGAGCCTTGGAATAAAGGTGTGTCGAATGTCATTTCCTGACGGTTTATACAGTACCCTGGATACACGCAGGCTATAATTGTATCGTTAACTACACCATAACCGTTCTATCGGGTATGTACAACGATTTCCAAAAAATATTTGAATTGTATTTGAGAGAGGTGGGAGTGGGGAAACTCACCACATTGATTTGTATCTCAGCAGAAGAGTACCACCCATTCGAGTTATTCTTTGACTACCAAAAAGAAGAGAGCTTCTGTGGCACGAAATCAAGACGTGGGTAAGGAAATATCTTTTAATCCTCACCCGAAATATTCTTTAATTCTCACTTCACACTTTGCTCACTTTTTTCCATCCTTTTTGTATTTGTAGCTGTTGCTTCATCTGATTTTCAAAGGCCTCCGGAGGTTGACTTGCGTTACTATGAAGCTCTGATGAAATGCATACCACTGGAATGCTGCTCAACCTCTCTCATCCTATACTGCCTGCTTGAGCAGGTAATGTGTGAGATGTTACATGTTCCATCTTACTGAATTATTCGGGCTACAGAGGAGAGGGATGGGTGGAGGGGCAGGGTGGTTTCTATGTGGTTTTACCAGCTCATGTGAAGGCCTATTTTTCGGAATCATACCATTCGATTGTTTGCATCTATTTGACTGTCGATGGAACAGTCATTTGACAACTTCCTATCCGAAGGATTGCATCCTCGATGAAAAATTCCTTACTATGGTACCACATCAGAGTTAACAAATTATGATGAGACCGCTTTCCATAAGCCTTAGGGGTTTAACCAGGAGACCCACCAGAGGTAAACTCCGCAGAATGAGTTTAGGCGGGAGGCGCTTGAGTTGAGCGGGAGGTGAGATGATGTGGATAGTCACGAGCTAGATGATGAGGCAAGATGATGTTGCTAGTCACTAGCTAGATGATGTGGTGAGATGATGTGGCTAGTCACTAGCTAGATGATGTGGTGAGATGATGTGGCTAGTGCATAATAGTGGCTAGTTCAGTACATAATCACACCTCTTGTCCAGAGGCGAGATGATGCACTGCACTAGACGTGAGCAGGAGTAATTCGATTTATTCAATTTCGTTTTCATGCCACGATTTGGGCGCACTTACATTTTTCAACCGGAGGTTCATTCGCGTCCCAAAAACCACAGTGACATGGAATTTAAATGCAAGGAATTTAACTAGAAAGAGCAACCGGGGATTGTAGACCCTCGTCGGGTCTTGTTTTTGTGTGGTGTGTTTGTGTTGGTGTGGCGTTTACATGATGCATTGACGACGTTGGTATATCTTCATACAGCGGACAAACAGAACTTTTTCGGTTTTATTGTATAGATTCACATTCCAATCGTGCGTACTCGATAAACATACTCATGTTCCAATGGTACGTACTTTATACACGTACGCACATTCTAATAATACGTACTTCATAGGAAAAAAAAGCATATCCCAAAGAGCACGTACGTTATAGACGAACTCACATTCTTAATATTATGTCATTTATAGATGTAGTCACATTCTAATAGTATGTACTTTATAGATGGACGTTTTCGAGCAGTATGTACTTTATAGACTTACTTGCAAATTTATTGTAATACTTTATAGAGGAACTCGGTTGAGAAAAGATGAGGTAAGTTAGTGAGCTCATTCGGTGGCAGGCTGGCATCACGATCACCGCAACTCGATACTCGGTTTACTGCTGCTCATGTTGCACGTCTCTGGCAGCAGCTTGCCATCCCATGGCACCTCGACTGGTCAACTCAACTGCAACTGACCCAACTCACTGTTCACCATCAGACCCCGCTCTGACTGAACTCTTTTCCACTCTCGTAGACTTGTACTTCATATAAGCCCCAGGCCCTGATGGCACTGTTCCTTCCGATGGCCACGTAGTCTCCCCCCGATGTCATGAACCAAAGCTTCCCCTTTTCAGTCACCATTTTTTCCGAAGCATAATGTGGAAATGAAATAAAGGAGATAAGAGCAAACGGAAGTACATGTAAGGAGGAGCACAACTAACACAGAGGGCTAGTAGGAAGACAAGGGTCTTTCTGTACAGTCAATCCTGGCAGCTCTATTTGGGGTATTTAGAGGATGTCTAATTCGAACATTGATGATGAAAAAACGAATCGATCCCCTTTTCAACTCGTACGTCATTTTCATTACAATATTCAACTCAGAACCAAACTCTCTCTCCTGAAACGCTCTCCTGAAATGGGGTTACTGCTCATGGGGACTGCGTTGATGATGTTGCTGAATTTGATAAGTAGTTAAATTCGTGTTCAAATGCTTGTCTGTATTTTTCTGCGAAACTTATTGTTAACAAAGCTTTGCCGAGCATTTTTCGAGGTGATTGCTGGTCCATGAAAAGCTTCTGAGTGCTGTGATATTGAGTGGTTTCCCAAGTCGTTCCTGCGTCATTTCAGGTCGTTGCTTCCGAGGAGGGTTGGAGCCTACCGAACTCACCAGAATCTCCAGGTGGATCAGATGGTTTGCATCCAGAAATTGCAAAGACCCTCGCCTTTATGATACACACGCTTGCCATCGAGTCGACAGAAAAAGAGGTATGCTGGGATTGCATGTTCTCTGTGTCTCTCTCATAAAACTTTGGCTTTAACACCTTCACACACTCATTTGTAAACACGGTGGCTACTTAGATGTGACTCCAGCATTTTAGCTGTTTATGACTACTCAGTCATAAATTATGCATTTGTAAGCGTTTGTTCCATTTGGACCAGTAATGTAGTCCATTTATGGCGAAGCAAGTTGAAGTCTTTTCTTTCTTTACTCTACTGAGGGTCATGGAAGAGTGAGGAGATGGGGGTAAAAAGAGGATGAACTGACTGTGGGGCATTGGTTGAATATAATAAGCAAGAGAATGAACAAACAGGGAAAATTATATATATTATGGGATAACACAGTAATCCGCTTGTAAGAAGATTGAGTTGGCTTAAGTTGGGCTAATGGGGGCATAAATGATTGCATGTGGGGATGGGAGATGACATGACATGGTCGTGCATTGCACACTTGAAGACTTAGACGAGAGAGTTGGATTGAACAGCATCACCAATGTAATACTTACTCATGTCGTTGCATGCAGTTCTGTGCTCTGTTTGGAACACAGGCATCATCCCAACTGACTCGAAGAGGGGCCTTGTTGTACCCTCTCTGGAAAGGAAAGGGTGATCGCAGGACTGCAATAACTACCGAGGGGTGATGCTGCTCTCAGTGCCGGGCAAGGTCTTTGCTCGGATAATTCTTGATGGGGTTCGCCACCATCTGCTTGATGTCAATGATTGACCGTATCCTTGCTCTTCGGGTCCTCACCGAATGCAGATGAGAGTTTCAGCAGGGGATGCTTGCAGCCTTTGTTGATCTCCACAAATGGTTCGATTCAGTGAATCGGGATGACCTTTGGAGGATTCTCGGTCTTCGTGGGGTGCCAGGAAAACTGATCGATCTGATTTCTGAACTACACTCTGGGACTGAGAGTGCTGTGAGATGTGGTGATACCATCTTTGACTTATTTACAGTTGTTACTGGAGTTTGTCAGTGGTGTGTACTGGCCCCCACATTTTTCAGCACTTGTGTGGACTGGATTCTGGGGAGGATGTCAGAGAGATCAAGCTGTGGTACGTCGTTTGGGAATGTCAAGATCTCTGACCTTGATTTTGCAGATGATGCAGTCATCTTTGCGGAGATTCTGGATATCACTATGGGGACCCTCGAGGTGCTGAATGAAGAGTTGGAGCCTCTGGGATTATGTGTCTCCTGGGTCAAATCTAAGATCCAGGCTTTCAATGACATCTTGGATGCTGCTATCTTGTCTGTACCTGTTTGTGGTAAGGATGTTGAGGTCACGGAGAGATTCACTTACCTTGGCAGTGATATTCATGTCTCTGTATGCTGTGCACCAGAGGTCGATAGATGTCTGGGTCGGGCCTGGGGATTCATGGATTCACTGGACCATTGGGTGTGGTGCTGTTGGTACCTATGCAAGAGAATGAAAGTCCGAGTCTTTAAGTCCTTGGTGCCTCCAGTCTTGCTCTATGGATGTGACACTTGGACTCTGACCAAGGATCTGAGACAAAGACTTAACTCCTCCGGTACCAGATCTCTTCGGAGAATCCCTCGCGATCACTGGTCAGACTCTGTGTCCATTGAACATTTGCTGAGAGATTCAGATGAGATTTGTTATCTGTGTAGTCCGTGAGTGTCAGCTGTGGCTGGATGGAGATGTTGCTCATTTTTCTAATGCTGATCCTGCTCTTCAGATTCTCTCAGTGAGGGCTCCTCATGAGTGGAGGACGCCAACAGGCCAACCACATGCCTCATGGTTGTAGCAGGTTGATTGGCATTTCAAGGAGATGGGGATGGGTCAGGCATTTGCCTTGGAGATGACCAGACGGGAGTCCCTGAAATACCGGCAGAAAGTGGACATGGCAACACACTGCTCTGGCGCATGCCTAACTGAACCTGACTAATGCAGTCTGGTGGAGTAGCGACGAAAATGGCCAGCATCTTTACATGCTAGACAAAAGCACCAAATTTTTCCAGAGCCTCTAATGGGTATAACAATGGAAAAATGCCTAAGCTCCAAATAATTTGTTACACGGGAGGAATGTGACATCATCATGACATCATCAAATAAAATGGCACATAAATCCGGATTCAAATTTTCACAGTTATACTTTGGTGCTTGTAATGCTTTAAGAAGACAACAAATCCAGTAGATACCTTACTTTGGTACTTGAGAAGATATTCAATATGTTTTTGTCTGTTAACCATATCCAGCCTGGAGATTTGGGGTGTACCACCGGTGGTGGATGAGAGGGTGGGGGGCTTTTGTCATTTCCACTAAATAATTCTGTAATAGCTCGGGCTCGGGGGCTGAACTTTTCTACACAATATCTTTGGGTCGAGGTCTACGAGACGAAGTAATCAAATTCAAGATGCAAACTGTGATGATGTCACAGTGATATCATATTCGAAAAATGCAATTTTCAAACAATTTTCGATGGTGTTTTATTTTTGTAATTTTCTCCACAAAACTGCCAAATATATTAAAAAAATAATTCTCTAGTGTAAACGAAATGTGAAATAAACTTGTGCTTACACTGTTATACGGGAGTAAGGCCTAGGTCACATTTGCTCTACGGCGAGGATACGGCGGCCGTACGCCCTCTGAATTGACAGAAACGTGCGGCGGCCGCAGAGAAACTGAGGTGGCCTCAGGGAGGCCCTACACCGTTTGCTATATTTACAGGCCGTAGGGTCGCCGTGGAATTATAGCGCGGAGTTATAACTTTTTTTCATTTCTACGTTCGCCGTAGCAATTCGACAAGCCAAGCTATGACGTAGATGTGTTCCACGTCGACCGTACGTAGGGCGTACGGTGGGCTTGCGTTATTCGTGCGGCTGCCGTAAGCTCTTCTCAATGAAAAATGAATTTTCCCAACCCCCAAAAAATTACGGCGGCCGCACTATTTCCACGGTCGCCGTACGGTGGCCTTGCGGTCTGTGTGACTACCTGCGGGCAACGCAGGGTCGACGCACGGTTCCCTACGCCCGCCGTGCACCTACGTACGGCCTCCGTGGCAGTCTGCGTCGACTGTGCATCCACCGTGCGCTACGCTAGAGATCGGAGTATAAGTGTTTGCCTATACAGTGGTGCCCCAGAATCCCAATTTAATTCGTTCCAGGAGGCTGTTCGGATTGCAAAAAGTTCGGATTCCAAAATATTTTCCCAATAAGAAATAATGGAGTGAATTAATCCGTTCGTGGACCCAAAGAACCCACTTTCAAGACACTTTAACTGAAATTACCCATGTTTAAGTAAAATAAGATGAGTAAATGACCTTCGTGGCGGTGTATTGTATGTAAACTGGTACAATCACCACATCCAAAGGTCCACACAGGCTCGAGCTCCGGCCTGGGTTCCGATCGCTCGCGCACTCTGCGAGAGCGCTGCCCCCAGGGCAGCTCATCAAACATGATGCCCGCAGAACCACAATCACTTTCATCAAACGCATCAGGCTGACGGAATCATGGATATTCCAAATTACAACGGTTTTACTGTGAAATTCAATCCTTGCCCGACAGTCCGTCACACCATGTGATCAGATTGCTTTTTTTGTTATTAATTAAAACACAAGATGATTAAAAAAAACAACATCACAAATGAAGGTGAAAACACGAGGTAAGGCCTAAGTCACATTTGGCTCGGCGGCCGGAGGGTCTACAAAATGTACGGCACTAGCAATTATAAAGCGGCGCCGCAGTATTTCCACGGTCACACAATGTAGCAGTCACATATGTTTTTAGCAGCGTCTCGCGTAGCGAACGCTGCTACATGGAGAGCTCGTCGTTGTTGTTGTTGTTCTTCTCTTCTTCTTCTTCTTGTGAAGACAAAACCTTAATCTCTCGACTCGGCTCTTGTAATACAAGATCCGGATCGCCTTAAATACTGAGCACATGTACACATCCTCACATAGACGGTGCCTTTTGAGAGCGTCTATCATGAACTTTTAAATATATTCGGACATTTGCTTTAAAGGTTCGAAAAGTTGACGTTACTTATTTAAATTATTCCATTTATCGTATTGTAATTTCGTAAATACATTTTATATTTCGTAAATACACGTATATCGTAAATACGTAAATACATTATGACGGGTTTCGCTATTGGCTTAATGAAGACACGTGACGAAATATCGAAGTTGTTGTTTTTTTTTTTTTAGCCGACAACACCTTTAGTTTTGGACGCTGCTCTTGGACACATTTGTCCTTGTTATTTTTCGGGTACAGCACGGCGTATTTATAAATTGTGGAGACCGAAAACATGGGTGTGCCGTACGGTCTTTGATTTGATGTCGCACGGTGACCTTAGGGCGTTCCTGCGGCGGCCATAGAATTTTGAAGGCAGACGCAAGGTGCCGCAAGGCGACCGCAGGGACCGTAAGCCGAACGTGCGGCCAGACGGACGGTAACGAATGGGTTAATATTTTTTTTTTTTTTTACCAGTTCTTTTGTTTCGGCTTGTCGAATTTCTACGGCGAACGTAGAAATGAAAAATTATAACTCCGCGTTATAATTCCACGGCGACCTTACGGCCTGTAATATATAGCCACACGGCGTAGGGCACCCTGAGGCCACTCAGTTTCTCTGCGGCCACCGCACGTTTCTGTCAATTCAGAGGGCGTACGGCCGCCGTATCCTCACGTAGAGCAAATGTGACTGAGCCTAAAGTATCGATCGACACACGAGAGATGCTTTCACGAGGATTCACCGACGAACTGAATGACAAAGCGCGAAGATGCGGCTCGAACAGGTGGGGAGACACGTGAACAAACATGAACGCTACGTTGTGTTGGTTTTTTAAAATGTATTAGGTTTTTAGGGCAAATTTCTCGAAAAAATTGTTCGGATTCCAATTTGTTCAAACAATGGGGCGTTCGGATTCTGGGGCACCACGGTATATTATAGTTATAGTATATTCAGTTATATATACTGGTATATTTTTATTTCAGTAAAAAAAGAACTGGTATATATACCACTCGTTACCGTCCGTCTGCCGCACGTTCGCCTTAGGGCCCCTGCGGCCGCGGGCACTTGCGTCTGCCTTGAAAATTCTATGGCGCCGCAGCGACGCCCTAAGGTCCCGTGCGACATCAAATCAAAGACCGTACAGCACCCCACGTTTTCGGTCCCACAATTTAAATACGCCGTGCAGCTCCCGAAAATAAAAACATATGTGACTGCTACATTGTGTGTGACGTGAAAATACTGCGGCCGCCGCTATAATTGCTAGTGGCCGCAGATTTTGGAGACCCCACGGCCGCCGTGGCAAATGTGACCTAGGCTTAAGGCTGAAGTTTTGAAGAGAAAAGACTGAAGCGCAACTTTTTCGTCTTGACGCCATTACCCACTGCTCAGGGTATAATGCAGACAGGAAAAATGATTCCAATATTATAAGGTCTGTAACTTTCATCTCTTAAATCGTGAGTTAGGGCAGAATGTTTGATCCACATTGATGCACAGTTGTGAGTTTTATATGATGATGATAAGTGCTTGTTCCAGTCTATACCTGATCCCTACATATCATCTTTGTCTTTTACCAACCCCGATATGAAATCGTATCACCTTTTAACGATTGGCTATAATCCAAACAGATAGCTGCAGTTGTTCTCAGTTAGGGCCCTGTCACACCTTGACGTTTTAGCCAGGAATGGCAACGTATAAACATTGCTATGTTAAAACGTTGGCGTACGCTGAAGTTTTGAGGTTTTTTTTTAAAGTTTTGGTCGTATTCATAACGTGTTGGTCGTATGCATAACATATTAGTAAAGGGCACAGAACGTTTCGTTGTGTTAAAGATAACTTATACCAACGAATGCTTAGCCTGTTGTGGCGTTCACAACCTATGCCCAACGATAGTTTAACTTAGTCATAGCGCGCTGCACGTATCGCGACGAACTCGTGGCGTTCTCTGTTAAAAACCTGCCGCACGCCGATTTAAATCATAACCGCCTGAAAATTGGAAGTGTCAACATCGCAGTCACACCTTGACGATTTAGCCAGCGTATGCCGACCGATGAAAAATGTGTCTAAAACGCTGGGACACGTCGAATACGGTATGGTAAGTTTTGTATACGTTAGGAGCACGCTGAAAAAAAACAATGAAGTACGCTGGCATATTACGTGGTACGTCTAGTACGTCGTGAAATTTCAAGCATGCTGAAAATTTATGACGTACTCGACGTATGGCTCACAAGTTCCGCATACGCTGGCATAAGTTCTCGGCACGCTCTGCGATCGTTTACACACGTCGGCCACACGTTACTTGTAAGTTACTCATAAGTCGAAACAGGTCGAGGTAATGTTTAGCATACCCGAAACTTATTTTTAACCTACGAGTAACGTGCTTTGAACTATTAGTAGCTGCTTTGAACCTATGTGTAACGTATCTCAAACGCCCATTGGCGTATGTAGACGAATTTGATTGACGTCTTCCGGACGACCACAGAACTTACTGAACGTGTTTCTAAATTACAGCTACCGTATAATGGCGTATTGGCAGCGTTTAGGGGAATTGGTATATCAAATGGGCTTCACAAGAGGAACCCGTCAGTGTTCCAGACTCCATGTTGAGTAGATGTCAATGTCAGTAGCAGTAGCAGTAGCATAGTAGTAGTAGTAGTAGTTCGAGAGAATTTAGTGATGTCGATGTTATTATAGTAGTAGTAGTAGTTCGAGAGATTTAGTGATGTCATGTTAGTAGTAGTAGTATTAGTAGTAGTAGTAGAAGTAGTAGTAGCAGTAGTAATAGTTCGAGAGATTTAGTGATGTCGATGTTGGTAGTAGTAGTAGTTCGAGAGAATTTAGTGATGTCGATGTTAGTAGTATAGTAGTAGTAGTAGTAGTAGCAGATAGTTCGATAGAATTAGTGATGTCGATGTTAGTAGTAAGTAGTAGTAGTTCGAGAGATTTAGTGATGTTAGTAGTAGTAGTAGTAGTTCGAGAGAAATTTAGTGATGTCGATGTTATTAGTAGTAGTAGTAGTAGTTCGAGACAATTTAGTGACGTCGATGTTAGTAAGTAGTAGTAGTAGTAGTAGTAGTTCGAGAGAATTTAGTGATGTCGATGTTGGTAGTAGTAGTAGTAGTAGTAGTACTTTCAAGTAACGTGTTGCAAAGTGTGAACAACGTTCGTGTAGCGTGCTTACAAAACGTTACTCATAGGTAGAAATAAGTTTCGGGTACGCTAAACATTACCTCGACGTGTTTCGACTTATGAGTAACTTACAAGTAACGTGTTTCGACGTGTGTCAACGATCGCATAACGTGCCTACAACTTATGGCCAGCGTAGCGGAACGTGTGAGTCATACGCCGGCATACGTCGTAAAATTTCAAGCATGAAAATTTTGAGGAAAACCCAAAAGTACAACGTTTAAAGCCAGCGTACTACGACTATGGCAGTGTTTTTCAGTGTGCTCTTAACGTATACAAAACGTACCCATAACGTATTCGACATTGTGTTCTGTAACCAGCGTTTTAGACAAATTTTTCATAAATCGGCATACGCTGGCTAAATCGTCAAGGTGTGACAGGGCCTTTAGTAATGAATCTATGCAAACCTATGACGTGTCTTGGTCCAGATACGATGTGTTTGAAGCTGTGAAGATTCAAATGGTCGGCATGGAGTGGACAGCCTGTGTAATTTGCCAGAAAATTACCCCTGAGCATCTGACATGCCCACATAATCGACCAAGCATCGACACTTTCTCATTTTACAGGGATTTCCTCGAAAATGTAGAAAAATTCAAGAACTTGGATACTGTACGATTGTGTGTGGACTTTGGATCATATGGAACACCAGAAAGCTTTCTTGCAAACAATGCCTCATGGCATCGCTCTTGTCACCAGAGATTCAACAATTCCAAACTTAAGTGAGAACAAAGTAGAAAATGAAAATAAGAGGAAAGGTAGGTCAGAGGAGTCAGATGTCTGCCAACTGAAGAGACAATCGACAATTAGTGGTAAAGATGTCTGCTTTTTCTGTGTAAAGGTCACCTCTATCAAGCTGCATGAGGTATCAACATTCAGCACTAAGGCAGATGGCAACTGAAATGCAGGATGAGCACATTCTTGCCAAACTGTTAGGTGGAGATTTGATCACTTTGGAAGGAAAGTAGCATCTTCCATGGCTGACACAGTACTGTAATCACTGTCGAGCTCATCTACGATAATGCAGTACTACCCCAAACACAGAGAGAGAGAGAGAGAGAGAGAGAGAGAGA
>CM068967.1:26206459-26230262 GCA_035128595.1 Eptatretus atami
AGATATAGATATAGATATAGATATAGATATAGATATAGATATAGCTAAAGCTGGAGCTTTTGTGGAACTGGTGTCCCATGTTGAGAATTCAGCTGAGAATGGAACATGCCTTTTCAAGTTGTCTGACCTCCAACAATTGGACCAAAGTCAACTTTCAGGGCTTGGGCAAGACATCTCAGTCAATAAAACCCACTTCAAGACAAGGCTCCTTGAGCACTTTGCAGACACGGGTTTACAAGAACAGTCAGGTGGTAAGAACAACATTCTGGTATTTCCAGAGGGCATGTGGGAGATGCTTAAAAGTTCCTTCCTTGTACATAACTATGAATCGAGAGCTCTTCAAGTTGCAAAAGTTGCAAAAAATTGGAGAGAGGAGATGCTTTCGGATGAACAGCATCTCATATAGCCGTGTTCTCCAGCTTGAAAACTGGCTGGCCCTTTCTGTGTGTGAGCAATTCAAGGCTGATGATGTGGTATGCCCATCAAACCTGAGAAAGGGACTCTTCACTGTTGGAGCCCCAGATAACATTGACCATGAGTCCTCAACTACCACAGCTAAGGGTTCATTTCATGAAAGTGGTGTAAGTATAATCCAGTTCCCAACTCGGGACAACACTGGCATTCACAGAGAGGGCCAACTCCTCCCCCCTGAGAGTAGAGTAGAGCAAGGACCATATTTTCCCAAATCGTTCAGCATAGTACCAGCCATAAACACCTCAGTGACACGGGTCTCTGCAGTGAAGAGGACATCTTTCGAGGGAGCACCGGAAGAAGCTAAAGTCAAGGAAGATGTATGGGTCCAGCACGCCATTTGGACTTTAAAATCAAAGAAATTGACTGAAGTTACCATTTCCTTCTACATATGTGTTTGGCACTGAAACCCAGATTTGGTGTAATATAAACACATGCACAAACGAACAGATACTAATGAAATCGCTTGATGTTGATTTTTACACGGTGACGTCATAAATGATGTCATATCCATCAGATAATTTGCAGGAGGGGAAACAAAAACAGTGTACAACATTAAAAACATACAAGTCCGAGGCATTTGCCGATATTATGGCAATTTGAATAATACTTACCAGATGTATCAATATAGTTTAGTGACATTTTCAAGTAGTGACGTCATCATGATGTTTAAGCTTCCCATCCATCAAATTTTTTTTAGGAGCTTGGATTTTTCTGAACAAGTGACCTAATCCGGTGTTTGTGTGAAAAAATGGTGCTTTTGTCCGGTGCGTAACGATTATTTCAATAAGCTATAGGACTAATAGGAGAAAGGAGGTGTGCAGAAAAAAACAAATGGGAGAATGGAGGAACAAAAGAGTTGAGGTTTGCAGAAAGATTGGATTTTGGGAGTGTAACCAGGAGGTTTTGGGAGAGTTCAAATCCTGCTCAGCTGTTGAATTAATACCAGGTGGGGTTAACTCGGCCTGTCATCCTTCCGAGGTCGGCAAAATGAGTGCCAGCATGCTGGTATCCTGTGTCGGAGTGGCGACCCATTCAGGATTGTGCCCAATAGCCAAGGAGACTGCGTAAGCAGCACCAACGCTCTGCACAGAGTATGGTCCCAATCTCCTCCTCCCTCCAGGAGGGGGTTAGTGGAAGAGCATGTGCATCCTGGAGTTGCTTGGGAAGGTCTGAGGGCTGAGAGAACAAAGGGAGTTCGACTGGAGGAGAAGCGGTAAAACAAACAACTGATGAAACACTTACCTGTGATGTGAAAGCGAAAGACCTTGTGCTTTGGCCTCATTGCAGGATGTGCCAATAATGATGATAGCTTTATATGTTATGGAGAGACTGGATATGCTGGAGTACCAGCTCATACTGCTTTGGGAGAGTTGCAGAAATTGAAAAGGGAGAAGCAGAAGCAAAAGAAGAAATAAAAAGGGGTTCGGAGTGGGGAAGACCCTTCAAGATAAGGATCTTGGAACATGACTTAACTGTAGGCCTACCCAAAACACCACATCACTTGGATGGTGGAAGGTCACGCAATGGAACTCAGTCAATCATTGTCAGTGAAATTGTTGCTACAACATTTTATTCGACAAAAACAACATTCTTCAGCACAATTATGTGCTGAAGAAGGTAGAAATTGCATGCCTTCATGGAGAACAATTAATTTTCCAAGATGGCAATGCATGTCCGCATGCATTTTCCAAGATGGCAAACTTGGTGGACATGTTGGGTGTGTGTGACAAGGAGGAATTGATTCAATTTTGATGAAGATCTGAATCCGGATCTGGATCTGATAAGTTTTTAAAGTCTTAGCTTGTCCTTGTCTTAGCTCTCATACGAGCCTCGACAAGGTATACAAAAAATAAAAAAGAAAAAAGAAAAAAAAAGTGATTTTTCACCATTGAGAGATAGGGCTAAATTGATATATAGCATGATATCTCAAAAAGTTGGGGACGGATTCGGACGGAACTTGGTGGAGAGGTTGGGTGCGTGGCAAGGATGAATTGATTCGATTTTGGTGAAGATACAAACCTGGAACTGGATAAATAATTATTTAATTTTTAAAGTGATTTTTCATCATTGAGAGATAGGGCCAAAAACGATATATGGTATGATATTTCAAAAATGTATTGGGCCCGATATGTTCTCGTGGATAAGGCATTACGTGGCGGAGGTATGCGCTCTACCGAGTGCCCTTCTCGTTTTACTTGAATTACCAGGACATTAAAGGCAGTGAACGAATCCACACAGTATGTCGGATTTGAACTTGTGATCCCAGCATCATGAGCTACAAGCTTACATTGGAACCCTAGATCGGCCAAATCATCATGAAACATTGAAAAGCCAATAATTGGTGTCCTCTCAACTTTGGGTAATCTATCCTGTGTTAGATTCCCATCTCAATCATAAAACTGTCATCCTGGTGCTTTGCATCAATGAGTGCACCATCTTTGGGAGGGATGTTGAGTTGGGTGTCTTATCTGCCAGCATTTGTTGGTGCACGTTAAAGATCTCTGGGTAACATGGAAAATGGAGACCTTTGTGTGTGTCGGCGAGAAAGTCCAGGCCCAAATGTAATTCTGCCATTTTAAAAATTGAACCTTTTCAAAGGGGTATTAAATGAAATGCTTAAAGTTTCTTTGTTTAAATTCGACACTAATTTCACTTATAAAGTGGATGATTCTTGCTGTTCAACATTGTCTTGAGTTGAAGATGTTACATGATTTTATGTTTATTCATTACAGCTTCTTGCAGATTTTGCACACCCTGAAGCTATTCAAACGAACACACCAATTGCTCCAAAGCTGCTGAGTTATGGGGATGAAATATCTCACCGTACGCATCACCTGGAGGTTATTATGTATTTTTGCTTTGAGCATCTTATCCCTTTTTTCTGTACTTCGAGTTAAGTGGGGCAAGATACTCCATTGGGACAGGGGAAGCACAGCCTCACCCCCACCCTCTTCTGGCCATGTATATACAACCTCCTCAGGTCCTTTGTATAACTGGGACCAAGATGATTATACAGGGGTGGAAGGGGGAGCATTTTACTCCAACTTTCCTGGAAGGGGCATCTTGCCCCAGTTTACACAACTATGCTGATGGTGCAGGTTGAGAATTTTGCTACTTTTCTCTGCCAAGAAGGCAGTGTCCTGTCAGCCTGCTCATGCAATGAACTTAGTCAGTCCAATTGAGTGTCAGTGACTTTCTCGTTCTTCTTAATGCAGATTGGTTCATGGGAAGTATAGAGATTGCATAATGTTGTCAGATTATGCTTACTTTGGATTTACTTGTCACACAGCCAACACGAGACCTTGATGTCTCTCAAGTGGAGCTCCAGATGCTGAACCTTTTGCTACAATCCAAAATTATGAGGACTACTACTGGATCTACAGACAAGCTTCAAAGGGCCCATGCCCAGCATCTTCTGCAGCACTGCTCAGTTGGTGATAATGCGATGCTTCATTACCATGGAGGGAGAATAATGGAACAGCTGTGTAAACAAGATTCGTAGATTCCCAAAACTTATTCAAGGGAGGGCCTTTGTGGCAGTTCATAATTGTTAACAGGTTATATTTAAATGTGATTGCATGTTTATTTGCCAATGTTTGCAAATTAATGCGAGAAAATTAATAAGCACAGAGCAAACAAACTTTTGCGTATATTATTTATTACTACGGCTGTTCAAACTCGGCCAAATGCCCGATCACACAGACAACCGATCCGACATGGTGGTACACCACGCCATCATGCAGTTCGTGTTTGAGAGCCTGGAACTCCCACATATTGGCAGCTCCGAGCATGGCAGGGCCATCCTGTGGGACAGACCCCTGGCTTTTGTTGAGAAACCTGTGAGCACCAGTATCACCAGGAAGCTGCTTGACGGCACTGAAGAACCAAATGTCGGTGAGGAATATCTGTAACACGTCACAATAAATCTTTTAATAACACGTCATGCCCAGCAAATTGAAGCTGTTCAAAACCTTTCACCCCAACCCCACTCATAATATGCATCTCTGATTTCATTACTGATGTGTAAAATTTCTTAATCAGATGCTTTTTGCTTGTCCAATTGACCTGTTCATAAAATCGTAAAACATCCTATTTGCCTAGTTTGAAGTAATTTATGTTTATTTATTATTACAGCGCTTCAGGGAGAAGCAAATGAATCCAGTGAAGGAATGGTGAGCAATACTCTTTGATGTCTATGAACCTGGTCTCCACTGTATAATATTCCCCCCCTCATTAACTCCCTCATATTGGATCCCACCAGGAGACGATTCAGACACTCATCAAAAGTACACAACTCAGGTGTCTGGATGATTGGACCCACTGTGAGCACTATAGGCCCAACGTTCTGATTCAGGTACATCTGACAGCTTTTCTCCTGTACACATCCGATTTTTTGTTTTTTTGGTTTTGTTACTTCACCATGAGCAGAACCAAAGGACTCTGAAGTCTTGCACATATTCTTTTTGAAAAGGCCGAATGATATTTGCTTCTATTCTCTCTTTCATAAATGATAAATCATCTGTTTTTTGTCATTTGCTATCTCGGCTTTAAGCATGAAGTGTGGACTTCATACCATGCAAGATGTTTCCATTGCACGGCGTCGATGAATTGTCATATAAGTATTGCCATTCTGTCTATTTTTGGTGTTGGTTGTCGTGACATTGCATCTACTCACATTGTTGTGTGTCATCAAGGTGTGCTTGTGGTTTCGAGTGTCGTATTAGTGCAAAGTGTCGGCTCAGTGTGGTTGTGATTTAATTGTGTTGTGTCGGTGTGGTTACGATTGGTTATGATCGAGTTCTGTGTTGCCTTGGTGGTTTTGTCATTGAGATGTTAATTATCTCCGAAGCTATGATTGAGTTGTGTGCAGTCTCGGTGTGGTTGTGATTGACTCTAAAATCCAGAATTACTGCCCACATCCACGCATTCATTCCTCCCACCTGTGGAAGCAACTTCCTCAGTCTCTTCAATCTCATTCTTCCCTCCAGGGCTTCAAGACAGTTGTTTGACCACCATCTCAGAGGATGAACAAGCCTATCGGAAACCATGATCTTTTCGACCTCCAATTAACTTTCCCCAAGCCCCACCTCTTTCGGGGTTTCCAGTTTTTCCTTCCACTTCTGTGATTGAGAGTTTGTGGCTGTATTCATATTGTTCACCCCCAATGTTCTCCCCTTGCTCTCATTCTTCCCCATATGTCGATTATTTCTCCAAGTCTTCCTCTGTTTTGTCCCTCAATCCTGCTGTTGGTGTGCCCCCCTCTCTATCTGATGTCTTTTTGTTCTGTTACATCCTGATCCGCTCTGTGTTCTAGCTACTCCACGGGCCTTGACACTGTATACAAAAAGTGTTTAATTATCATGTGGTTGACCTGTGTGGAGTCTTGGTGTAATAGTGATTGATTTGTGTGTTTTCTTAGTTGTGTGTCATAGTTGAAACATATTTATGTGACTCCTATTTGATTGCAATCACGTGTATCTGAAAAAACATATCCCTCGATGTGTGTTATCATTTCTCTGAACAGGTGCTGTTAAATGCCAAAGAGAGCTACCATTCCATGCAACGTTACTCCTTAGCAAGCGAGGACTCCGTACTTTTCTGCTTTTACAACCCTCTCACCCAGCCACTACAACTCCAGGAAACATGGCATTGCAGCCTACACACGAACATCTACTTTCGGTGAGCGGTGACTTTTGCACATTTGTTTTAATCGTTGTTATGAATCGCATGTGCATTACAATGTCATTGCTTTTTTATTTTTGGTATGGAGAGTCGTTGAACACAGAAAGTTCATCCTTGAATCTGAAGTGCGGTTCAAGTTCGGGCGTTTTTGTTCAGTGAGGCCAACCGTTTTGGATGAAATGGCAGACTTACTTTCGAGTAGGATCCTCTGTTGAAGCATTCTGTAACTTTACTGCTGTCACAAAGTTGTCCAAGTGTATTTTCATAACATTTGAGTCTTCAGTAGTTGTCGGTACACCTGCGTTACTGTCGTCGACAAGTCTGTATATCGACAAGATACTGTAATGGTACACACGTACACACGTGTTTGTGTAACAGTATCTCAACACGGAAATTATCACTCCTTGAAATCCTCCTGTGTTTCTAGCAGCAGTGTCTCTCCTCGATTGTGAGATTATTATTTGTGTATGATATATTGTTTCTGACCTGAGGATGCCATTTAGATTGTGAAATACATTCTGAATTTGGCTGTGTTACTCATACCAATATTAATTTCTTTCACACTTTGACTGTGTTTTAGCTTTGACTTGGTTAAATGCGGATTTAATTGATTGTCAAGAGGTCAAATTCAGTGGTTGCTATGATAAAGTGTGACAATGAGCCATAATAATAATACCCACCGATTGTATGAATTGCCTCTTTTTATTTCCTGTGCAAAGTCAAGTAGGTCCCAGTAATTGAGGATGGTTATTTGTTCTTGCAGAGATTATCTGGAGCATGTTGCTGATTCCATTTCAGAATGGATTCATTGGGAGTTTATTAATGGACCAACGGACATCACAAATGATGGAAGAATCAAGCTGAATGACAAGAAATATCCTGGCATGACCCCAGAAATTGACAACTTGAAAAACACATCTATATGTGCGTGAAACAGCATTATTACCTCCGCCACCGATAGTGAAGGTGGTCATGTTTTCACCCCTTTCTGTCTGTCTGTTTGTTTGTTTGTGTGCAGGATATCTCAAAAGGTTGTGAACGGATCCAGCTGAAATTTGGTGGGCAGGTTGGGTGTGTGACAAGGAAGAGTTGATTCAATTTTGGTGAAGATCCGAATCCAGATCCAGATAATTTTTAAAGTGATTCTTCACCATTTAGAGATAGCGCCAAAAACTATATAGTACTGTATACATTATATTTCAAAAACGTAATGGGCCTGATATGTTCTCGTGGATCAGGCATTGCGTGGTGGAGGTATGCGCTCTACCGAGTGCCCTTCCAATACTAAAGTTAAAATCAATATGGCATGATATCTTTCATTCAAGTCGGCAGAAACCATGGCCATTTTAGACACTGGCATAAAATAATGAAGAATGTGGATTTATATATATGTACTCGTATGTACAAGGTGTCTTAATAAAATGTATACGGACTTTATATGTCAAAAAACATACTCTATCTTGTCATTCTGCACAACCTTATTGGTAACAGATGACTGATGATGTACAATCAATCCATCACATGTTAATGTCATCTGTTATCTCTGCTGTTGGTGTCTTCCCACTCTCTCTACTGTTCCTTTTGCATTCCGTTATATCCTGATCCATTCAGTGTACTAGTTCTTCCACGAGCCTCGACTATGCATACAAAAAAGGAAAAAAATAACCGCACAACATTGCTCCTTTCTGTTATTAACCCCCGTTGGACTTAATCCGAAACGGGGGGCTTATGGATTGGGTCTCGTCTGTTCATGCGTCAGTCTGTCCGCAACCATATCTCGGACATGTGGGGACTGATTTTGTTCAAACTTGGTACAAAGACAATAGATGGAAGCATACAGTACATAAGCACATCATTTTGTTTCGCGATTTGATCAAAGATGGCTGACTGGCGGCCATTTTAGGTGTAAAAACCCGATGTTTAACACGTTCTCAACCATTTCTCGTACATGCATTTTCCGATCTTGTTCTAACTTCACAAACAGATAAAACAGATGGCTTACAAAAACACATCATTTTTTTTTCGAGATCAGATCCAAGATGGCCGACTGGCAGTCATTTAGTTACTTAAATTTTTCCCCAACTATTTCTCGGACATGCATTGTCCGATTTCATTTAATCTTGGCAAAAGCAGAATACATGATGGCATTTTCAAGTCTTTTTGGTGAAGAATCAAGCTTCAGAATCAAGAATCAAGAAGAATCAAGAATTCAGCCACAAAAAAACTCGTTTTTATGCTTCCGCTGACAAAGTTGCCGGTGATATTATGTTTTCGGATTGTCCGTCCATACTTGCATACGTATATCCATCCATGCTAATTTTCTCCGTTTTCTCTGCAACCGCTTATCCAATTGACACAAAATTATCACCAGACGTGCGACTACCCATGTAGAATGTTTCTCGTGATTTTATAACCCTAACTGTTTCCTAAATGTTTTTCACGGGTTGAAAACACTTATGAAAAGCACTTGGTGGTTGAGCAAAATGGAGCACTTTTAACACACTCTACTTACCCTTTCTGTGGTGGACTTTTTGTGGAATAATGGTGCCTTTGCATCCTGTGAAGTGGCAGTGGTGCCTTTTTCTTGAGTGCTGTGAACTTTTGAAAGACTTGGTGCCTTTGTATCTTGTAGAGCGCCAGTGTTGTGTTTCTGCAGGTGAGAAGAGAGCTCAGGCCGATAATTTTGAGCGTTTGGCTTGCAACACAAGTATCCGAACAAAATCCCTCAAGGTGTGTTATTGACACCACCATAACCCAGAAAAAAACTTGTGCTTTGAAATGCAAATTGCTTCTTGCCTTTGTGGTTTCCTGTGTCTGTGTAAGCTTAGCCAATGCATACGTAAAATGTAGTGATCTTGAAACATGTCTTCTTGATAGTTCAAACTCAAACCAAAATAATTTCCTTATCTTGGATTTAATGGATGAAGCCTCACTGAGTTTTGAATTGTAGAAAGTGTGTGTGGTGTGTTCCATGATCCTGATGGTTGAAGATTTGTTTTTGTTGGTTCCGCGAAAGACCGGAGTGTCAAATATCAAGCTGTATTTGACCCTCTTTCTTTCGGGCAGGGTCAAGTGAAGGAGATTGAGCAGGAAAAAGAGGCCGAAAATAAGAAAGGATGGAAAGGTGAGTCAAAACGTGCTCCTTCATCAACAAAGAAGAAAGAGCCTTTGGCTGACTGTTTTGTGAAGGATCAGGATGTGGTGCTTACTACAAAAGTGAACATGGAACCTCCGGCCAAGGCAAACATTACTCCGCTGAAACATGTGGTTAGTTGGGGCATCACAGGAGCATTGAGATGACAACGGGAACACAGTAAGGATAAAACGCTAATCTAATCCCATCTTCAGGTCTGCTAACTCGGATTTGAAGGGCGTTTGGTAGGGTTGAAGTGGCTTCGTATTGTAAGAAAAACTAGTGTTGATAAAGCAGGGAGATAGCCAAGTTGCCCATGGGTAAATATGGCATTAGAATACTTTCTATAAATGTGTATTTGAGAGATGGCATGCTTCAGGCTTTCTTTTAATGATCATTAAAAAAAAAGTTATCTGAAAAGTTATATTAGCTTTATACATTTGATGAAGTGAATTGTGCTTGCATTCTATAAGTAGCGAAATTTATCAAGGAAAGAATGAATGATCGGAATGTGTTCTTTGTTTAACACTTCAAAGGTACCGTATAGAAATTTTGAATGTGAAAAGGTCCAAAGTTACAAAACAAGGAGAAAAAGACATAAAATGTCATAGCCCCCATGGCTTTAGTAATTTTGTTGGACGGAGTTAAAGGGCTAGCTCATATTTACAAGACTTGTGTGTATGCGCAACTGATTTGAGTGGTCATGTGACATGGAAGATTGTTATTCAATTGGGTTATTCGGTCATGAATATTAATGATCTGAGTCATGTAGTTATATTGTGTAGGATAGTTGGTCACGTGACATGTATGATGTTTTTGATTGGGAATGCAAATTTCACACAGAAAGGATTCAATGTTCATTTATTTTGTGGGAGACATATGGTAGAGCGCATACCTCCGCCACGCAATGCCTGATCCACGAGAACATATCGGGCCCAATACATTTTTTAAATATCGTGCTATACAGTACTATGTCGATTTTGAGCCCTTATCTCTCAATGGTGAAGAATCACTTTAAAAATTCTAGTAGTCGGATCGAGATTCGGATCTTCACCAAAATCTAATCAGTTCTTCCTTGTCAAACTCCGAACCGGGCCACCAAGTTTCATCCAAATCCGTCTACAACTTTTTGAGATATCCTGTACACAAACAGACAAACAGACAGAAAGGAGTGAAAACAAAACCACCTTCACCTTCGGTGGCAGAGGTAATAATATTTATTTATGTATAAAATAAATTATATAACTGAAGACAATAGAATATTATCATTCAGTTAAAAATGCTGTCTGATCAGTTTTTATAAACTGTACTTAAGGTGTTTTGAGTGAAATTGAAAAGAGTAATCACAGTTTTTTTAATTTTCATGAAAGATGCTTCATGGTATAAGGTATGAAAAAAATTAGAACAAGATCGGTAAATGCATACCCGAGAAATGGTTGAGGATGTGTTCAATACTGGGTTTTTTTTTTACAACGAAAATGACCACCAGTCGGCCATCGTTGATTGAATTGTGAAACAAACTGATGTACGTATTATATCATCATGTATTGTCTTTTGGCCAAGGTTGAACAAAATTGGTCCACATATGTCCGAGATATGGCTGCGGAAAAGACGGACGGATGCACAGACCCAATCCATAAGCCCCCATTCCAAACTAAATCCAACGGGGGATAAGAAAACCATTGCTTACATTCTAATAGGTTGCTGGTTTATGATTGCAAGTGAAAGACAGCAGTCGTGGACTAAAGAATAGGACCATGCATCCTGAAGCTCACCTGGATCCAGAGCACCATTCAATGACATCATAAAATATCAAAATTTTAAGAGTGAAAAAAGGAATTTTAGAGCCATTTTTCCTCACGTCCAGCACTGTACTAATAGGAGGCTAGTATTTATTTTATTTAACTAGGGAGGTAGCATCTTTACTTACATTGAGTTAGAAAAAAATCGCTTTCCTTAATTTTTTCCGATTTTATTCTTCTCTACATGTGTGTTCATGGTGTATTGCATTCTTCGTGCTGTGGAAAATGGGAAAGATAAGATATGTTTTTTTTAATCCTTTTTTTTGTGTAACATATCAAAGGAAATAAAGAAAAGATTAACACACACCACACCACCACACACACACACACACACACACACACACACACACACACACACCAACAACACACACACACACGCACATACACCCATGCTCTGTCTGTCTGTCTCTCTCCTCCTCCTCCTCTCTCTCTCTCTCTCTCTCTCTCTCCTCTCTCTCTTTTCTCCCCCTCCCCTCCCTCTCCACACACAACTCCACACATTCACACCATCATGCTTTCACGCCATGCATTCAACCACACCTGTATCCGATCCCACACTCTCTTCAATCCCACTCTTCCCTCCAGGTCTTCAAAACAGCTGTTCACCACCATCTTTTAGCTTCCCTCATACAAAACAGTGATCTTTTCTATCCCTGTTAATCCACCCCCAAACCCACAATCTTCAAATTCCCTGCTTTCCCTCCTGAAAGTCCTTGTCGTGTCAATCTTGTATACCCCACCCATCCCTCTCTCCACAGATCTCCTACTGTCTCTGTTCCCTTCTATTTTGTGCTTCCCTCTCCTGCCCCTCCCGTCTCCTGCTCCCTTTGTTATATGTTTTGTGTCTTTGCTCTTATACGTGCCTTGATAATGTACACAAAAAACCCCAAAAACAATCGTCTGGATGGCAGACGGATGGTTGTTCTCTGCGGATTATGTGGTTGTACCGTGTGAGACACAATTTGTGGTGATGCTCACCATAACAGTCAGGAGGTGTATCTGATGTATAAACGACGAATGTGGTCATTATTGGTTATATATTTATCGGTATGCCATCCTGATTCCTCCAATGCAATAGCAACCATCATATAGCGGTCCCGAGACAGTTATTCCATTAATATACGTTCAGATAGTCCTTTCCCTTTTGTCTAGCTGGCGGGACAACGGGACAGAGCGTTGTGTGAACTTCATAGCTAGGTTTGATTAAATCTCTGCACTCATTCCTATTCTTTTTTTTCTACTCTTCTACTCTTATTCCTGAGGTAAATCCCAACCACGTGCACCCTTTTCTGTGAGATGGGTCCTCAGCGAAGGCCAAGCAGGCATTATGCCGGGCACCCCTCTGCAGAAATCACAGCCTTTTAAAGCTTAGCTTGTTCCTTGTCTTAGCTCTCATACGAGCCTCACAAGGTATACAAAAAATAAAAAAGAAAAAGAAAAAAAAGTGATTTTCACCATTGAGAGATAGGGCTAAATTGATATTATGCATGATATCTCAAAAGTTGGGGACGGATTCGGACGGACTTGGTGGAGAGGTTGGTGCGTGGCAAGGATGAATTGATTCGATTTTGGTGAAGATACAACCTGGAACTGATAAATAATTATTTAATTTTTAAAGTGATTTTTCATCATGAGAGATAGGGCCAAAAACGATATATGGTATGATATTTCAAAAATGTATTGGGCCCGATATGTTCTCGTGGATAAGGCATTACGGCGGAGGTATGCCTCTACGAGTGCCCTTCTCGTTTTACTGAATTACCAGGACATTAAGGCAGTGAACGAATCCACACAGTATGTCGGATTTGAACTTGTGATCCCAGGCATCATGAGCTACAAGCTACATGGAACCCTAGATCGCCAAATCATCATGAAACATTGAAAGCCAATAATTGGTGTCTCTCAACTTTGGGTAATCTATCCTGTGTTAGATCCCATCTCAATCATAAAACTGTCATCCTGGTGCTGCATCAATGAGTGCCACCATCTTTGGGAGGATGTTGAGTTGGTTCTATCTGCCAGCATTTGTTGTGCACGTTAAAGATTCTGGGTAACATGGAAAATGGAGACTTTGTGTGTGTCGGCGAGAAGTCCAGGCCCAAATGTAATTCTGCCATTTTAAAAATTGAACCTTTTCAAAGGGGTATTAAATGAATGCTTAAAGTTTCTTTGTTTAAATTCGACACAATTCACTTATAAGTGATGATTCTTGCTGTTCAACAATTGTCTTGGATTTGAAGATTTAATGATTTTATGTTTATTCATTACAGCTTCTTGCAGATTTTGCACACCCTGAAGCTATTCAAACGACACACAATTGCCAAAGCTGCTGAGTTATGGGATGAAATATCTCACCGTACGCATCACCTGGAGGTATTATGATTTTGCTTTAGCATCTTATCCTTTTTTCTGTACTTCGAGTTAAGTGGGCAAGATACTCCATTGACAGGGGAAGCACAGCCTTCACCCCACCTCTTCTGGCCATGTAGTATATACAACCTCCTCAGGTCCTTTGTATAACTGGGACCAACATGATTATACAGGGTGAAGGGGAGCATTTTACTCCAACTTTCCTGGAAGGGCATTTGCCCCAGTTACACACTATGCTGATGGTGCAGGTTGAGAATTTTGCTACTTTTCTCTGCCAAGAAGGCAGTGTCCTGTCAGCCTGCTCAGCAAGAACTTAGTCAGTCCAATTGAGTGTCAGTGACTTTCTCGTTCTTCTTAATGCAGATTGGTATGAAGTATAGAGATTGCATAATGTTGTAGATTATGCTTACTTTGATTTACTTGTCACACAGCCAACACGAACCCTTGATGTCTCTCAAGTGGAGCTCCAGAGCTGACCTTTTGCTACAATCCAAATTATGAGGACTACTACTGGATCTCAGACAAGCTTCAAAGGGCCCATGCCCAGCATCTTCTGCAGCACTGTCAGTTGGTGATAATGCGATGCTTCATTACCATGGAGGGAGAATAATGGAACAGCTGTGTAACAAGATTCGTAGATTCCCAAACTTATCAGGAGGGCCTTTGTTGCAGTTCATAAATTGTTAACAGGTATATTTAAATTGATTGCATGTTTATTGCCAATGTTTGCCAATAATGCGAGAAAATTAATAAGCACAGAGCAAACAAACTTTTGCGTATATTATTTTATTACTACGGCTGTTCAAACTCGGCCAAATGCCCGATCCACAGACAACGATCCGACATGGTGGTCACCACGCCATCATGCAGTTCGTGTTTGAGAGCCTGGAACTCCCACATATTGGCAGCTCCGAGCATGGCAGGGCCATCCTGTGGGACAGAACCCCTGGCTTTTGTTGAAGAAACCTGTGGCCACAGTTTCACCAGGAGCTGCTGACGGCACTGAAGAACCAAATGTCGGTGAGGAATATCTGTAACACGTCACAATAAATCTTTAATAACACGTCATGCCCAGCAAATGAAGCTGTTCAAAACCTTTCACCCCAACCCCACTCATAATATGCATCTCTGATTTCATTACTGATGTGTAAAAATTCTTAATCAGATGCTTTTTGCTTGTCCAATTGACCTGTTCATAAAATCGTAAAACATCCTATTTGCCTAGTTTGAAGTAATTTATTGTTTATTTATTATTACAGCGCTTCAGGAGAAGCAAATGAATCAGTGAAGGAATGGTGAGCATACTCTTTGATGTCTATGGAACCTGGTCTCCACTGTATTAATATTCCCCCCCTCATTACTCCCCCCATATTGGATCCACCAGGAGACGATTCAGACACTCATCAAAAGTACACAACTCAGGTGTCTGGATGATTGACCCACTGTGAGCACTATAGGCCCAACGTTCTGATTCAGGTACATCTGACAGCTTTTCTCCTGTACACATCCGATTTTTTGTTTTTTGGTTTTGTTACTCACCATGAGCAGAACCAAAGACTCTGAAGTCTTGCACATATTCTTTTGAAAAGGCCGAATGATATTTGCTTCTATTCTCTCTTTCATAAATGATAAATCATCTGTTTTTTGTCATTTGCTATCTCGGCTTTAAGCATGAAGTGTGGACTTCATACCATGCAAGATGTTTCCATTGCACGGCGGTCGATGAATTGTCATATTAAGTATTGCCATTCTGTCTATTTTGGTTGGTTGTCGTGACATTGCATTTACTCACATTGTTGTGTGTCATCAAGGTGTGCTTGTGGTTCGAGTGTCGTATTAGTGCAAAGTGTCGGCTCAGGTGGTTGTGATTTAATTGTGTGTGTCGGGTGGTTACGATTGGTTATGATCGAGTTCTGTGTGCCTTGGTGTTTGTCATGAGATGTTAATTATCTCCGAAGCTATGATTGATGTGTGCAGTCTCGTGTTGGTTGTGATGACTCTAAAATCCAGAATTACTGCCCACATCCACGCATTCATTCCTCCCACCTGTGGAGCAACTTCCTCAGTCTCTTCAATCTCATTCTTCCCTCCAGGGCTTCAAGACAGTTGTTTGACCACCATCTCAGAGGATGAACAAGCCTATCGGAAACCATGATCTTTTCGACCTCCAATTAACTTTCCCCAAGCCCCACCTCTTTCGGGGTTTCCAGTTTTCCTTCCACTTCTGTGATTGAGAGTTTGTGGCTGTATTCATATTGTTCACCCCCCCATGTTCTCCCTTGCTCTCATTCTTCCCCATATGTCGATTATTTCTCCAAGTCTTCCTCTGTTTGTCCCTCAATCCTGCTGTTGGTGTGCCCCCTCTCTATCTGATGTCTTTTTTTTCTGTTACATCCTGATCCGCCTGTTTCTAGCTACTCCACGGCCTTGACACTGTATACAAAAAGTGTTTAATTATCATGTGGTTGACCTGTGTGGAGTCTTGGTGTAATAGTGATTGATTTGTGTGTTTTCTTAGTTGTGTGTCATAGTTGAAACATATTTATGTGACTCCTATTTGATTGCAATCACGTGTATCTGAAAAAACATATCCCTCGAGTGTGTTATCATTTCTCTGAACAGTGCTGTTAAATGCCAAAGAGAGCTACCATTCCATGCAACGTTAATCCTTAGCAAGCGAGGACTCCGTACTTTCTGCTTTTACACCCTCTCACCCAGCCACTACAACTCCAGGAAACATGGCATTGCAGCCTACACACGAACATCTACTTCGTGAGCGGTGACTTTGCACATTTTTTAATCGTTGTGATGAATCGCATGTGCATTACAATGTCATTGCTTTTTTATTTTGGTATGGAGAGTCGTTGAACACAGAAAGTTCATCCTTGAATCTGAAGTGCGGTTCAAGTTCGGCGTTTTTTTCAGTGAGGCCAACGTTTTGGATGAAATGGCAGACTTACTTTCGAGTAGGATCCTCTGTTGAAGCATTCTGTAACTTTACTGCTGTCACAAAGTTTCCAAGTGTATTTCATACATTTGAGTCTTCAGTAGTTGTCGTACACCTGCGTTACTGTCGTCGACAAGTCTGTATATCGACAAGATACTGTAATGTACACACGTACACACGTGTTTGTGTAACAGTATCTCAACACGGAAATTATCACTCCTTGAATCCTCCTGTGTGTTCTAGCAGCAGTGTCTCTCCTCGATTGTGAGATTATTATTTGTGTTATGATATATTGTTTCTGACCTGAGGATGCCATTTAGATTGTGAAATACATTCTGAATTTGGCTGTGTTACTCATACCAATATTAATTCTTTCACACTTTGACTGTGTTTTAGCTTTGACTTGGTTAAATGCGGATTTAATTGATTGTCAAGAGGTCAAATTCAGTGGTTGCTATGATAAAGTGTGACAATGAGCCATAATAATATACCCACCGATTGTATGAATTGCCTCTTTTTTTTCCTGGCAAAGTCAAGTAGGTCCCAGTAATTGAGGATGGTTATTTGTTCTTGCAGAGATTATCTGGAGCATGTTGCTGATTCCATTTCAGAATGGATTCATTGGGAGTTTATTAATGGACCAACGCGAATCACAAATGATGGAAGAATCAAGCTGAATGACAAGAAATATCCTGGCATGACCCCAGAAATTGACAACTTGAAAAACACATCTATATTGGCGTGAAACAGCATTATTACCTCCGCCACCGATAGTGAAGGTGTCATTGTTTCACCCTTTCTGTCTGTCTGTTTGTTTGTTGTGTGCAGGATATCTCAAAAAGTTGTGAACGGATCCAGCTGAATTTGGTGGGCAGGTTGGGTGTGTGACAAGGAAGAGTGATTCAATTTTGGTAAGATCCGAATCCAGATCCAGATAATTTTTAAATGATTCTTCACCATTTAGAGATAGCGCCAAAAAACTATATAGTACTGTATACATTATATTTCAAAAAACGTAATGGGCCTGATATGTTCTCGTGGATCAGGCATTGCGTGGTGGAGGTATGCGCTCTACCAGAGTGCCCTTCAATACTAAAGTTAAAATCAATATGGCATGATATCTTTCATTCAAGTCGGCAGAAACCATGGCCATTTTAGACACTGGCATAAAAAAATGAAGAATGTGGATTTATATATATGTACTCGTATGTACAAGGTGTCTTAATAAAATGTATACGGACTTTATATGTCAAAAAACATACTCTATCTTGTCATTCTGCACACCTTATTGGTAACAGATGACTGATGATGTACAATCAATCCATCACATGTTAATGTCATCTGTTATCTCTGCTGTTGTGTCTTCCCACTCTCTCTACTGTTCCTTTTTGCATTCCGTTATATCCTGATCCATTCAGTGTACTAGTTCTTCCACGAGCCTCGACTATGCATACAAAAAGGAAAAAAATAACCGCAAACATTGCTCCTTTCTGTTATTAACCCCGTTGGACTTAATCCGAAACGGGGGCTTATGGATGGGTCTCGTCTGTTCATGCGTCAGTCTGTCCGCAACCATATCTCGACATGTGGGACTGATTTGTTCAAACTTGTACAAAGACAATAGATGGAAGCATACAGTACATAAGCACATCATTTTGTTTCGCGATTTGATCAAAGATGGCTGACTGGCGGCCATTTTAGGTGTAAAAACCCGATGTTTAACACGTTCTCAACCATTTCTCGTACATGCATTTTCCGATCTTGTTCTAACTTCACAAACAGATAAAACAGATGGCTTACAAAAACACATCATTTTTTTTCGAGATCAGATCCAAGATGGCCGACTGGCAGTCATTTAGTTACTTAAATTTTTCCCCAACTATTTCTCGGACATGCATTGTCCGATTTCATTTAATCTTGGCAAAAGCAGAATACATGATGGCATTTTCAATCTTTTTGGTGAAGAATCAAGCTTCAGAATCAAGAATCAAGAAGAATCAAGAATTCAGCCACAAAAAAACTCGTTTTTATGCTTCCGCTGACAAAGTTGCCGGTGATATTATGTTTTCGATTGTCCGTCCATACTTGCATACGTATATCCATCCATGCTAATTTTCTCCGTTTTCTCTGCAACCGCTTATCCAATTGACACAAAATTATCACCAGACGTGCGACTACCCATGTAGAATGTTTCTCGTGATTTTATAACCCTAACTGTTTCCTAAATGTTTTTCACGGGTTGAAAACACTTATGAAAAGCACTTGGTGGTTGAGCAAAATGGAGCACTTTTAACACACTCTTATACCCTTTCTGTGGTGGACTTTTTGTGGAATAATGGTGCCTTTGCATCCTGTGAAGTGGCAGTGGTGCCTTTTTCTTGAGTGCTGTGAACTTTTTGAAAGACTTGGTGCCTTTGTATCTTGTAGAGCGCCAGTGTTGTGTTTCTGCAGGTGAGAAGAAGAGCTCAGGCCGATAATTTTGAGCGTTGGCTTGCAACACAAGTATCCGAACAAAATCCCTCAAGTGTGTTATTGACACCACCATAACCCAGAAAAAAACTTGTTGCTTTGAAATGCAAATTGCTTCTTGCCTTTGTGTTTCCTGTGTCTGTGTAAGCTTAGCCAATGCATACGTAAAATGTAGTGATCTTGAAACATGTCTTCTTGATAGTTCAAACTCAAACCAAAATAATTTCCTTATCTTGGATTTAATGGATGAAGCCTCACTGAGTTTTGAATTGTAGAAAGTGGTGTGGTGGTTCCATGATCCTATGTTGAAGATTTGTTTTTGTTGGTTCCGCGAAAGACCGGAGTGTCAAATATCAAGCTGTATTTGACCCTCTTTCTTTCGGCAGGGTCAAGTGAAGGAGATTGAGCAGGAAAAGAGGCCGAAAATAAAGAAAGGATGGAAAGGTGAGTCAAAACGTGCTCCTTCATCAACAAAGAAGAAAGAGCCTTTGGCTGACTGTTTTGTGAAGGTCAGGATGTGGTGCTTACTACAAAAGTGAACAGGAACCTCCGGCCAAGGCAAACATTACTCCGCTGAAACATGTGGTTAGTTGGGGCATCACAGGAGCATTGAGATGACAACGGGAACACAGTAAGATAAAACGCTAATCTAATCCCATCTTCAGGTCTGCTAACTCGGATTTGAAGGGCGTTTGGTAGGTTGAAGTGGCTTCGTATTGTAAGAAAAACTAGTGTTGATAAAGCAGGGAGATAGCCAAGTTGGCCCATGGGTAAATATGGCATTAGAATACTTTCTATAAATGTGTATTTGAGAGATGGCATGCTTCAGGCTTTCTTTTAATGATCATTAAAAAAAAAGTTATCTGAAAAGTTATATTAGCTTTATACATTTGATGAAGTGAATTGTGCTTGCATTCTATAAGTAGCGAAATTTATCAAGGAAAGAAATGAATGATCGGAATGTGTTTCTTTGTTTACACTTCAAAGGTACCGTATAGAAATTTTGAATGTGAAAAGGTCCAAAGTTACAAAACAAGGAGAAAAGACATAAAATGTCATAGCCCCCATGGCTTTAGTAATTTTGTTGGACGGAGTTAAAGGGCTAGCTCATATTTACAAGACTTTGTGTATGCGCAACTGATTTGATGGTCATGTGACATGGAAGATTGTATTCAATTGGGTTATTCGGTCATGAATATTAATGATCTGAGTCATGTATTTATTGTTAGGATAGTTGGTCACGTGACATGTATGATGTTTTTGATTGGAATGCAAATTTCACACAGAAAGGATTCAATGTTCATTTATTTTGTGGGAGACATACGGTTAGAGCGCATACCTCCGCCACGCAATGCCTGATCCACGAGAAGATATCGGGCCCAATACATTTTTTAAATATCATGCTATACAATACTATGTCGATTTTGAGCCCTATCTCTCAATGGTGAAGAATCACTTTAAAAATTCTAGTAGTCGGATCGAGATTCGGATCTTCACCAAAATCTAATCAGTTCTTCCTTGTCAAACTCCGAACCGGGCCACCAAGTTTCATCCAAATCCGTCTACAACTTTTTGAGATATCCTGTACACAAACAGACAAACAGACAGAAAGGAGTGAAAACAAAACCACCTTCACCTTCGGTGGCAGAGGTAATAATATTTATTTTATGTATAAAATAAATTATATAACTGAAGACAATAGAATATTATCATTCAGTTAAAAATGCTGTCTGATCAGTTTTTTAAACTGTACTTAAGGTGTTTTGAGTGAAATTGAAAAGAGTAATCACAGTTTTTTTAATTTTCATGAAAGATGCTTCATGGTATAAGGTATGAAAAAATTAGAACAAGATCGGTAAATGCATGCCCGAGAAATGGTGAGGATGTGTTCAATACCGGGTTTTTTTTTTACAACGAAAATGACCACCAGTCGGCCATCGTTGATTGAATTGTGAAACAAACGGATGTACGTATTATATCATCATGTATTGTCTTTTGGCCAAGGTTGAACAAAATTGGTCCACATATGTCCGAATATGCTGCGGAAAAGACGGACGGATGCACAGACCCAATCCATAAGCCCCCATTCCAAACTAAATCCAACGGGGATAAGAAAACCATTGCTTACATTCTAATAGGTTGCTGGTTTATGATTGCAAGTGAAAGACAGCAGTCGTGGACTAAAGAATAGGACCATGCATCCTGAAGCTCACCTGGATCCAGAGCACCATTCAATGACATCATAAAATATCAAAATTTTAAGAGTGAAAAAAGAATTTTAGAGCCATTTTTCCTCACGTCCAGCACTGTACTAATAGGAGGCTAGTATTTATTAATTTTTAATATAGGAGCTAGTATTTAATTACATTGAGTTAGAAAAAAATCGCTTTCCTTAATTTTTCCGATTTTTTCTTCTCTACATGTGTTCATGGTGTATTGCATTCTTCGTGCTGTGGAAAATGGGAAAGATAAGATATGTTTTTTTTAATCCTTTTTTTGTGTAACATATCAAAGGAAAATAAAGAAAAGATTAACACACACACACACACACACACACACACACACACCACACACACACACACACACACACACACACACACACACACACACACACGCACATACACCCATGCTCTGTCTGTCTGTCCTCTCCTCCTCCTCCTCTCTCTCTCTCTCTCTCTCTCTTCTCTCTCTCTCTCTCTTTTCTCCCCCCCTCCCCTCTCCCTCTCCACACACAACTCCACACATTTACACCACACCATCATGCTTTCACGCCATGCATATCAACCACCATGTATCGAACTCCCACACTCTCTTCAATCCCACTCTTCCCTCCAGGTCTTCAAAACAGCTGTTCACCACCATCTTTTAGCTCTCCCTCATACAAAACAGTGATCTTTTCTATCCCTGTTAATCCACCCCAAACCCACAATCTTCAAATTCCCTGCTTTCCCTCCTGAAAGTCCTTGTCGTGTCAATCTTGTATACCCCACCCATCCCTCTCTCCACAGATCTCCTACTGTCTCTGTTCCCTTCTATTTTGTGCTTCCCTCTCCTGCCCCTCCCGTCTCCTGCTCCCTTTGTTATATGTTTTGTGTCTTTGCTCTTATACGTGCCTTGATAATGTACACAAAAAACCCCAAAAACAATCGTCTGGATGGCAGACGGATGGTTGTTCTCTGCGGATATGTGGTTGTACCGTGTGAGACACAATTTGTGGTGATGCTCACCATAACAGTCAGGAGGTGTATCTGATGTATAAACGACGAATGTGGTCATTATTGGTTATATATTTATCGGTATGCCATCCTGATTTCCAATGCAATAGCAACATCATTATGCGGTCCCGAGACAGTTATTCCATTAATATACGTTCAGATAGTCCTTTCCTTTTGTCTAGCTGGCGGACAACGGGACAGAGCGTTGTGTGAACTTCATAGCTAGGTTTGATTAAATCTCTGCACTCATTCCTATTCTTTTTTTCTACTCTTCTACTCTTATTCCTGAGGTAAATCCCAACCACGTGCACCCTTTTCTGTGAGATGGGTCCTCAGCGAAGGCCAAGCAGGCATTATGCCGGGCACCCCTCTGCAGAAATCACAGCCTGTCAAACGCACGTGCAGCGGTAATTTCCACCCACTGGACAGAAAGCACACCCAACACGAGGCCCACGCTGCACGGAACACGTACCGAGGAGAGGGAAGAAATGGCACCCTAAATGCTGGCAACTTTCAGTACACACTCGGCGCACACTTTTCCACCCATTTCTCCATTTAATAATTATATTTATTATCTTGCCAAAACGAAGTTTTTGCAAGTATGTTAGTCAGTCTGTATGTTTTTATTATTATTATTTTTTTTTTTTGTTTGTTTGTCTGTAATCACGAAAAAAAAATCTGCAGACCACAGTTTTCATTGGAAATTTTTGTAACTTCGCATATCAGAGGCCTATGGAGTCCTTTCAGGCCATAAAATTTTGAAGGTCAAGTCAAAGGTCAAGGTCACTTTTTCGTAAATCAGTGTAATCGACAAAACCCTCATTTTTGAGTATAATTTGATCGGATCGTCTTCAAACTTCATGGAAATATAGTTCATGGTCTGGCGCTCAGCTGATTAATTTTTGGTGGCGATTGGCCTTGACCTTCATGTGTTTTTTTGTTGTTGTTTTTATTTTTATTTTTATCTGTAATCACGTATAAATCACTCTGCAGAGCACAGTTTTCATTGGAAATTTTTGTAACTTCGCATATCAGAGGCCTATAGAGGTCCCTTTCAGCGCATAAAATTTTGAAGGTCAAGTCAAAGGTCAAGTCACTTTGTCGCAAATCAGGGAGTCGACGAAACCCTTATTTTGGAGTAATTTTTTGATCGGATCGTCTTCAAACTTCATGGGAATATAGTTCATGTCTGGCATTCAGCTGATTAATTTGTGCCGATTGGCCTTGACCTTCATGGTTAACGCCTAAGGTCAAACATATTTGACCCCAAGGTCAAATTTTCAAGTTTAGGAACCATATCGTGTAGTACCTCAAATTGAACACCTCGATGAGTGCTTTCTAGATATATCAAGCTTGAGACATTATGACGATTTGGTGACGTTATGAGGCAAACGCATATTTTTCATGGTTACTCTGTTAGAACGATTCTCATCGGAATCTCTCGTAGGCAGATATTCCTCAAGGAGTCGCTCCTGGTGGATAGCAGCTCTGTTCACCTCAGTGTTGACCTTAAAGAAGTCACACGTGGTCACCTTTTGGCAAGATACGGATCACCTTACGGGTGACAATTGGTTCATCTTCTTCTCAACTCTAACCCGACATACATAAATTATATCCAATCCTTCCCTCAATTCCCTGACACAGATCAGGGCTGGCACCGTGCATCCACACGCCTTTGATAACCGCGAACACGATGCTCGATGGCTAGTGC
>CM068967.1:26230287-26257912 GCA_035128595.1 Eptatretus atami
AGCCTGTCAAACGCACGTGCAGCGGTAATTTCCACCCACTGGACAGAAAGCACCCCAACACGAGGCCCACGCTGCACGGAACACATACCGAGGAGAGGGAAAAATGGCACCCTAAATGCTGCAACTTTCAGTACCACACTCGGCGCACACTTTTCCACCCATTTCTCCATTTAATAATTATATTTACTTCTTCTTCAACTTAACCCGACATACATAATTATATCCAATCCTTTCCCTCAATTCCCTGACACAGATCAGGGCTGCACCGTGCATCCCACCCCTTTGATAACCGCGAACACGATGCTCGATGGCGAGTGACCCGCGCGCTGGCCACGTGCTTAATGGCGGACCCACGCGCGGCTGTGATACTTTATCATTGTGCAGAACTAGGCAAATAACACACATCTTTGGTCGGGTCTACACATTGGGTTGCAATAACATCTTACCATGGTCTTCGCTCACCACGACGGCAAAAATGTCTCCCCGCGGAGGCAGACATCCTACTGCACCTCCGCCTCGGTGTAGCTGCTACCAGGCAGAGAAACGCTCTGGCCGCGTGGCGCACCATGGAGCAGGCACATTGACCAGCGCCATCGCGGGTCGCCGGGGCATGGCACGGGGTTCGGTGTAAGCAATTTACATCATGGGGTTCGGTGCAAGGTGATTCATGTCACGGTGCTCGGAGTGAGACGATTCCGCATCTTGGAACCATCTGGCTGGAAGTGAAGTGGAGCCACTTCCGGTCATGGCGATCGGCACGTGTGCTGGCCGGGGCCCAACCAGAGCACCAGATTCGGGTGACGAGACATCGCTTTGGGTCGTCGCCCCGTCCCGCACACCAGATCCATTAAAGGACGGGTCACGGAGGGTGACAGGAGTCGTCGTCGTTCCTGGTGTGTCGTTCCAGAGTGGTCTTCATTCCTGAGTCGTTAAAGTGTCGTCTTGTGTCGTCGTTCCTGCTCCTCAGTCCTGTCGATTGTCTTGCTCGTCCTGGCCTGGAATTCATCTTCAACCATTCGTTGCTGACTCCACCTTCTTCACCACTTCTCCACCCTTCTTTACCAATTCGCCTGCTGACTCCGCCTTCTTCACCATCCCAGCCCTCTCCGACTCTCGACTCCACTCTCTCACCACTCCCATCGGCCTCTCTCCGCCCACTTACTTCGGACTCCACCTCTCTCTCCACCCATTGGCTTCTGACTCCACCCAAGTCCCTCCCTTTACCCGACAGTCGCGTCTCATTCTCTGGACCGACGATAGCTGCACGAAGTAAGAGACGATGCCACAGCTGTCAGGGAGGTATCGTCCAGCGGAGCATCCCCCAAAAACGTGTTGGTGGCGATTGGGAATCTTGCAAGGTACTCAGAGACCGTTAGCCTCATCTCCTCTCCTTTTCTCTCATCAACTCCTCTTCATCGGTGTGTTTGTGTTTGTCATGGAGCCTGTCCTGGTTTAAGTTAAGATTGTACAATAATTATATCGGGATAACTCTGCTCTGTGTCTGCTTTTGTAAGTTGCTTGTATATTGCCGCACCTTTCACTTTTCTTCCTATTCCTGCTACAGACAACAATAAACAACATTCACTGTGCCACATACCTTTCCTCGCCTGCCTGTAAATAAATCCTTTGTAGAAATGTTCCCAGCTCATTTTCGTCTTTTCTTTTCATTGATCCAGCATGGTCCGTATCCTAACTTAGCCGGGACTTTATTCCCAACGATCCGTTCCTTTTAGCCGCGTACATCCTTGGCAGTGTCGCTCGGCTGCATCTGATCTGGTAAAGTGATCCGGTTCGGACAAGGCGTACCAAGGGCGTGTCCCCCGGTAATTAGATCACGTGGTTATTTTTAGGTAACTGGATTAACTAGATGGAGGACCCTAAGTCACGTGGTTGAGTTATTGGCGTTCACGGTCGACTAGCGACCCGCCGCGTCACGGACTTATCCGTGTGCGATGGCCTGCTATTCCGGGGAGTCTGGTGGGAACCCGAGATAGCTTCCCCCCCTGGTGGTCTTCTCCCCGCCCCCCCCCCCCGGCCCGCAAATATATATATATACATATACATATATATATATATACATGTATATATATATATTATATATATAAATATATATATATATATATATATACATACGTATATATATAGAACTTGGGTGGGTGGAGTGGGAGTGGGAGTGGGTTCAGGAGAGAACCAGGGCTGTTGGAAGAATAAGAAGGTGGTTTTGCTTGGGTTGGCCATTGGGGTAGTTTGATCGAGCCACGCGGGTGTGCAAAGAAGCACCTTGAGATGCAAGAAGGGAAGGTAATTATCAACATAAAGGCTTTGAATGCCAGGACGTGAGGCTGTTCACACCAGGAGAGATGCTAAATATCCCGATCCATGTTTCCTAATTTTCCTTAATGAAACAGAGTTGTTTCCATGTTATTCGCTTCAATGCTCGTTTTATTTGCATATATGACATATGCATTGGGAAAATCTCTCTCACTGCAATGAGCAATCGTTTATTGAACAATTGTACAAAATTAGTTCCAGTTGAGAAAAACGAATTCACTTTGTTGGACTAGTAATTTCTTGTTGTGCTGCTTTATTAAACCTGCTGAAACACTCGTTTTTTCTTGCACTGCACATGTTATATGAACGTATATAATGGGGTGTTTTTCCAGTGAACACCCTTTAGAATCAGATGTGCATTGAGTCATCCCATACCTCTTGTAGCTTCTGGGAACGTCTGTCAGAACAGTTTATTGGGCAAAGAAGTACACTAGGTTGTTTTACCATTACCTTCCCGGCGGTTGTAGTCAGGGAAGGAATGTGAGTTTTTCTAGGTGCCTGCGACAATTGTGTATAATCTTTCTGAACGAGAACTTGGGGTCTTCAGCTGGCAGGACAGCCCAGAAGTATGCACACTCACCTCTAAGCCGCCGAGCCTGGTGAGATTCAGACCCAACTCGAAAACGGTCATCCAGGTGTTTCGCAGGCAGGGCAATTCATCAAGTGTGTTGCCGTTTCTCTGATGGGCGTTAAACTGGGAGTCCCTTCTGCCGGCATTAATTAGCTAGGACATTAAAGTTCCCACGGCGTCCTTTGCGAAGAATAGGTGAGTTATTACACTTACCTTGGCCAAATTGCAACCTACATGGAGCATTGCATCAGTGGCAAAGTCAGACCCCAGCGAATTATGCTACCCGTGGCCCTTTGCTGCATACGAAAGAGGAAGAAGAATCTTTTGCTCTTTAACATGCACTAGCAGCTGGCAATATTATCTAACTACACCAACTCTTTGATCCCCCAGCTTAATGTCATGTACAACAGATGGCAGCACACTCATTGATGTAATTCCCTGCTTTTGTAACACCAGGCGACAGTTTAGTTGGGTCTGGAATCAAACGCACATGAGACTGCTCCAAGGTAAGTGCATTACCTCTGAGCTGTCATTCCAACCCTGAATCGCATATACGGGCCTTTTCAAGGTTGATGTGTACCTTTTCTTTTCTATCTGTAAAAACAATAGTTAATTGCTGAAATTTTGCACAATGATGTTGTCTCCCGTTCTGGAGAAGGTTATTCGAGAAGAGGCGTCAATGCCAGTCACAGTAATGGCTGCTGAAAACATTCTGAGGAAAACTAAGATAGTGTCCAAACATAGTGATGTGTACTGTGGAGCGGAGGCGTGTCATTAAGTTCCTTGTGAAGGAGAACATCCACACAGGTGAAATTCACAGGAGACTGCACATTTTGATGATGCATATCTTTCACATCTTTACTGTTTGAAAGTCGCACTGAGTTCACAATTGGCCGTGAATTGTGAAGCGAAATTGAGCATTCTCACATGCAAACAGCTGCTGTCTCTCAGGCAAGCATCTTGAACAACCAATCTTGGAGAATCGTCGGACTACTAAATGTGAAATTGCAGGAGAATTGGATGTCGGTGTTAGAGATGAAACTATCATTCATCTCGCTTGAAATTCAGTGTTTTGTGCAAGGTGGGTGACGATGGAGTGTGGCCATTGCAACAGAGCTCTCAGAACATCGGGTAGACGATTCCTTGAAGGAGATTGTGATGTGATGATATATGGGTTCTTCATTTTATGTCAGTCAAAGTGAATCAGCATGGAGTGGAGACATTTGTCCTCACCACCAAAAAAGTGAAGTTTCACCCATCATCCAGAAAGCTTATGGCTGGAATATCTTGGGAGCCTTAACAGTTTAACTCATGTGGGATTTCTTGATCGTAGGAAAGCGATCAATGCACAGTACCGCAGTGCCTTCATCTGAGAAGCAAAACGCAGATGATGTTGGCCAGTGCTGTCCTCTGGACATCATTTTACTGCACAGGGATGCATACTGTCATTGCAATGTGACCTCTTCTATTCCTTAGCAGAGATGGGTTTGAAAATTTGAAATGATCCCCCACACAGTCAAGACTCGTCACCTTGTGAGTTTAATATGTGTGCACACCAGCTGCGTGGCATTAGGTTTATGAATGATGAAGACATCAAAGTGCACGTCCTCAATGCCTGTGAAGTGTGAACCCATTCCAAAGATTTGTGTGCAGACGGCGTCAATACACTAATGCATTGACGGGACGAGTGTTTACGTGTAGCAAGGGATGACCTTGAGAAATGGGAAATTTTCCTCAACTTCCATAAACTGTACCTTTTAATTTTCTCAGAAAAAAATAACGTCACATCAACCTTGAACTACTCTCATGAACGCACCCATTGCATGGTAACTGATGACTCGCCACGAAGAAACGTTTTGGATTTGTATTGAGAGAGAAAGGGAGATTGCTACAGGTGAACATATCATGAAGCACTCTCAAAAATTGCTGTGTATCAGTTTGCATCAACAACTAGTCTTAATTAAAGCAGTATAAATAACACCGTTCTCTGAAAAGCAAAGGATGAAAATGAATTTATGGGCTTTCTGTAGAGCACCTCTCCAGAAAAGGGGGTCTTCAACTTTTCCATTAAGGAGATTCAAGTGAGATGATCACTGTTTCCAACGATAAAAATCCACTCTTTGCACCGACCTCCTTGTCCTGATGGAACAGGGAGACCGTGATGGCCAGTGATGGTTACACTGCTGCTGGAATGAAATATACTGTTGCATTTACATTGCTTTCCTGGTCAGGTTGTGATTGAACCTGTAATGACAGCAATCACGATGCAACTTGAAAAATGAAAAAACTTGGTCAATTCCCAATCCAAAAAGATGAACGTCAGGATTTTCGAATGAATTGACCTCAATATGAAATAATTACATCAGCAGGTATTGACCATTCATGGCAGTGATGATGTTTGACGTTACATGGATAATTGTTTCTCCAGCTCTATAGCAAACTTCATGATGAGGACAAAGTGTTTCCATATTTCCTGAGACACACAGATCTAATGTGTGTGTGTGTGTTGTGTGTGTGTGTGTGTGTGTGTATACAGTTTTAGGTTATGAAATGGATCACAAGCTAGTTCAGCTTTCAGGAACAGACACGACATTGTTTCCTGTTGATGGAGGAGAGATCCATGTAAAGACCACACACTTTGTCAAGGGTGAGCAATACAAACTAATTCAATTCCTTCAGTCTGGACTTTGGCAGCACACTTCTGTACAAATGCAAATGGTAAAATGGTATATGTGACCTGTGTCTGTGACATATGGTATATCTGTGACCATTAACTTCATGTCCATCATCTTGTTATCGGATGATTTTAGTGGGTTGGGCCTTTCACATATACCAATTGTAAAGGGAACGGTGGCGGGTAAATTGAGAAAAAGAAGATTGAAAGAAGATGTAAGATACCATAGAAAAGGGGGTAGAGGAATTGAGGTGGAGGTATGGTGGGAAGGAGGGGTTGAGAGGGGGTTAGGAGGAGAGGAGAAGGAAGGGGCATGTAGTGGAGCACATGGATAGAGGCCTGTAAAAATCCCCCGTTATTGTGTACCCAATATGTAAGATCTCTCTTCTTGGACCCGCGCGCTGGCCACGTGCTTAATGGCGGACCCACGCGCGGCTGTGATACTTTATCATTGTGCAGAACTAGGCAAAAATAACACACATCTTTGGTCGGGTCTACACATTGGGTTGCAATAACATCTTACCATGGGTCTTCGCTCACCACGACGGCAACAAATGTCTCCCGCGGACGGCAGACATCCTACTGCACCTCCGCCTCGGTGTAGCTGCTACCAGGCAGAGAAACGCTCTGGCCGCGTGGCGCACCATGGAGCAGGCACATTGACCAGCGCCATCCGCGGGTCGCCGGGGCATGGCACGGGGTTCGGTGTACAGCAATTTACATCACGGGGTTCGGTGCAAGGTGATTCATGTCACGGTGCTCGGAGTGAGACGATTCCGCATCTTGGAACCATCTGGCTGGAAGTGAAGTGGAGCCACTTCCGGTCATGGCGATCGGCACGTGTGCTGGCCGGGGCCCAACCAGAGCACCAGATTCGGGTGACGAGACATCGCTTTGGGTCGTCGCCCCCGTTCCGCACCACCAGATCCATAAAAGGACGGGTCACGGAGCGGTGACAGGAGTCGTCGTCGTTCCTGGTGTGTCGTTCCAGAGTGGTCTTCATTCCTGAGTCGTTAAAGTGTCGTTCTTGTGTCGTCGTTCCTGCTCGCTCAGTCCTGTCGATTCGTCTTGCTCGTCCTGGCCTGGAATTCATCTTCAACCATTCGTTGCTGACTCCACCTTCTTCACCACTTCTCCACCCTTCTTTACCAATTCGCCTGCTGACTCCGCCTTCTTCACCATCCCACGCCCTTCTCCGCCCACTTACTTCGGACTCCACCTCTCTCTCCACCCATTGGCTTCTGACTCCACCCAAGTCCCTCCCTTTACGCCCGACAGTCGCGTCTCATTCTCTGGACCGACGATAGCTGCACGAAGTAAGAGACGATGCCACAGCTGTCAGGGAGGTATCGTCCAGCGGAGCATCCCCCCAAAAACGTGTTGGTGGCGCGATTGGGCAATCTTGCAAGGTACTCAGAGACCGTTAGCCTCATCTCCTCTCCTTATTCTCTTCATCAACTCCTCTTCATCGGTGTGTTTGTGTTTGTCATGGAGCCTGTCCTGGTTTAAGTTAAGATTGTACAATAATTATATCGGGATAACTCTGCTCTGTGTCTGCTTTTGTAAGTTGCTTGTATATTGCCGCACCTTTCACTTTTCTTCCTATTCCTGCTACAGACAACAATAAACAACATTCACTGTGCCACATACCTTTCCTCGCCTGCCTGTAAATAAATCCTTTGTAGAAATGTTCCCAGCTCATTTTCGTCTTTTCTTTTCATTGATCCAGCATGGTCCGTATCCTAACTTAGCCGGGACTTTATTCCCAACGATCCGTTCCCTTTTAGCCGGTACATCCTTGGCAGTGTCGCTCGGCTGCATCTGATCTGGTAAAGTGATCCGGTTCGGACAAGGCGTACCAAGGGCGTGTCCCCCGTAATTAGATCACGTGGTTATTTTTAGGTAACTGGATAACTAGATGGAGGACCCTAAGTCACGTGGTTGAGTTATTGGCGTTCACGGTCGACTAGCGACCCGCCGCGTCACGGACTTATCCGTGTGCGATGGCCTCTATTCCGGGGAGTCTGGTGGAACCCGAGATAGCTTCCCCCCCTGGTGGTCTTCTCCCCGCCCCCCCCCCCCGGCCCGCAAATATATATAATATACATATACATATATATATATTATATATATATATGTATATATATATATATATATATATATATATATATTATATATATACAGTATATATAGAACTTGGGTGGGTGGAGTGGGAGTGGGAGTGGGTTCAGGAGAGAACCAGGGCTGTTGGAAGAATAAGAAGGTGGTTTTGCTTGGTTTGGGCCATTGGGGTAGTTTGATCGAGCCACGCGGGTGTGCAAAGAAGCACCTTGAGATGCAAGAAGGGAAGGTAATTATCAACATAAAGGCTTTGAATGCCAGGACGTGAGGCTGTTCACACCAGGAGAGATGCTAAATATCCCGATCCATGTTTCCTAATTTTCCTTAATGAAACAGAGTTGTTTCCATGTTATTCGCTTCAATGCTCGTTTTATTTGCATATATGACATATGCATTGGGAAAATCTCCTCACTGCAATGAGCAATCGTTTATTGAACAATTGTACAAAATTAGTTCCAGTTGAGAAAAACGAATTCACTTTGTTGGACTAGTAATTTCTTGTTGTGCTGCTTTATTAAACCTGCTGAAACACTCGTTTTTTCTTGCACTGCACATGTTATATGAACGTATATAATGGGGTGTTTTTCCAGTGAACACCCTTTGGAATCAGATGTGCATTGAGTCATCCCATACCTCTTGTAGCTTCTGGGGAACTGTCTGTCAGAACAGTTTATTGGGCAAAGAAGTACACTAGGTTGTTTTACCATTACCTTCCCGGCGGTTGTAGTCAGGGAAGGAATTTGGAGTTTTTCTAGGGTGCCTGCGACAATTGTTGATAATCTTTCTGAACGAGAACTTGGGGTCTTCAGCTGGCAGGACAGCCCAGAAGTATGCACACTCACCTCTAAGCCGCCGAGCCTGGGTGAGATTCAGACCCAACTCGAAAACGGTCATCCAGGTGTTTCGCAGGCAGGGCAATTCATCAATGTGTGTGCCGTTTCTCTGATGGGCGTTAAACTGGGAGTCCCTTCTGCCGGCATTAATTAGCTAGTGGACATTAAAGTTCCCACGGCGTCCTTTGCGAAGAATAGGTGAGTTATTACACTTACCTTGGCCAAATTGCAACCTACATGGAGCATTGCATCAGTGGCAAAGTCAGATCCCCAGCGAATTATGCTACCCGTGGCCCTTTGCTGCATACGAAAGAGGAAGAAGAATCTTTTGCTCTTTAACATGCACTAGCAGCTGGCAATATTATCTAACTACACCAACTCTTTGATCCCCCAGCTTAATGTCATGTACAACAGATGGCAGGCACACTCATTGATGTAATTCCCTGCTTTTGTAACACCAGGGCGACAGTTTATAGTTGGGTCTGGAATCAAACCCACATGAGACTGCTCCAAGGTAAGTGCATTACCTCTGAGCTGTCATTCCAACCCTGAATCGCATATACGGGGCCTTTTCAAGGTTGATGTGTACCTTTTCTTTTCTATACTGTAAAAACAATAGTTAATTGCTGAAATTTTGCACAATGATGTTGTCTCCCGTTCTGGAGAAGGTTATTCGAGAAGAGGCGTCAATGCCAGTCACAGTAATGGCTGCTGAAAACATTCTGAGGAAAACTAAGATAGTGTCCAAACATAGTGATGTGTACTGTGGAGCGGAGGCGTGTCATTAAGTTCCTTGTGAAGGAGAACATCACACCAGGTGAAATTCACAGGAGACTGCACATTTTGATGATGCATATCTTTCACATCTTTACTGTTTGAAAGTCGCACTGAGTTCACAATTGGCCGTGAATTGTGAAGCGAAATTGAGCATTCTCACATGCAAACAGCTGCTGTCTCTCAGGCAAGCATCTTGAACAACCAATCTTGGAGAATCGTCGGACTACTAAATGTGAAATTGCAGGAGAATTGGATGTCGGTGTTAGAGATGAAACTATCATTCATCTCGCTTGAAATTCAGTGTTTTGTGCAAGGTGGGTGACGATGGATGTGTGGCCATTGCAACAGAGCTCTCAGAACATCGGGTAGACGATTCCTTGAAGGAGATTGTGATGTGATGATATATGGGTTCTTCATTTTATGTCAGTCAAAGTGAATCAGCATGGAGTGGAGACATTTGTCCTCACCACCAAAAAAGTGAAGTTTCACCCATCATCCAGAAAGCTTATGGCTGGAATATCTTGGGAGCCTTAACAGTTTAACTCATGTGGGATTTCTTGATCGTAGGAAAGCGATCAATGCACAGTACCGCAGTGCCTTCATCTGAGAAGCAATACGCAGATGATGTTGGCCAGGTGCTGTCCTCTGGACATCATTTTACTGCACAGGGATGCATACTGTCATTGCAATGTGACCTCTTCTATTCCTTAGCAGAGATGGGTTTGAAAATTTGAAATGATCCCCCACACAGTCAAGACTCGTCACCTTGTGAGTTTAATATGTGTGCACACCAGCTGCGTGGCATTAGGTTTATGAATGATGAAGACATCAAAGTGCACGTCCTGCAATGCCTGTGAAGTGTGAACCCATTCCAAAGATTTGTGTGCAGACGGCGTCAATACACTAATGCATTGACGGGACGAGTGTTTACGTGTAGCAAGGGATGACCTTGAGAAATGGGGAAATTTTCCTCAACTTCCATAAACTGTACCTTTTAATTTTCTACAGAAAAAAATAACGTCACATCAACCTTGAACTACTCTCATGAACGCACCCATTGCATGGTAACTGATGACTCGCCACGAAGAAACGTTTTGGATTTGTATTGAGAGAGAAAGGGAGATTGCTACAGGTGAACATATCATGAAGCACTCTCAAAAATTGCTGTTGGTATCAGTTTGCATCAACAACTAGTCTTAATTAAAGCAGTATAAATAACACCGTTCTCTGAAAAGCAAAGGATGAAAATGAATTTATGGGCTTTCTGTAGAGCACCTCTCCAGAAAAGGGGGTCTTCAACTTTTCCATTAAGGAGATTCAAGTGAGATGATCACTGTTTCCAACGATAAAAATCCACTCTTTGCACCGACCTCCTTGTCCTGATGGAACAGGGAGACCGTGATGGCCAGTGATGGGTTACACTGCTGCTGGAATGAAATATACTGTTGCATTTACATTGCTTTCCTGGTCAGGTTGTGATTTGAACCTGTAATGACAGCAATCACGATGCAACTTGAAAAATGAAAAAACTTGGTCAATTCCCAATCCAAAAAGATGAACGTCAGGATTTTCGAATGAATTGACCTCAATATGAAATAATTACATCAGCAGGTATTGACCATTCATGGGCAGTGATGATGTTTGACGTTACATGGATAATTGTTTCTCCAGCTCTATAGCAAACTTCATGATGAGGACAAAGTGGTTTCCATATTTCCTGAGACACACAGATCTAATGTGTGTGTGTGTGTGTGTGTGTGTGTGTGTGTGTGTGTATACAGTTTTTAGGTTATGAAATGGATCACAAGCTAGTTCAGCTTTCAGGAACAGACACGACATTGTTTCCTGTTGATGGAGGAGAGATCCATGTAAAGACCACACACTTTGTCAAGGGTGAGCAATACAAACTAATTCAATTCCTTCAGTCTGGACTTTGGCAGCACACTTCTGTACAAATGCAAATGGTAAAATGGTATATGTGACCTGTGTCTGTGACATATGGTATATCTGTGACCATTAACTTCATGTCCATCATCTTGTTATCGGATGATTTTAGTGGGTTGGGCCTTTCACATATACCATATGTAAAGGGAACGGTGGCGGGTAAATTGAGAAAAAGAAGATTGAAAAGAAGATGTAAGATACCATAGAAAAGGGAGTGTAGAGGAATTGAGGTGGAGGTATGGGTGGGAAGGAGGGGGTTGAGAGGGGGTTAGGAGGAGAGGAGAAGGAAGGGGCATGTAGTGGAGCACATGGATAGAGGCCTGTAAAAATCCCCCGTTATTGTGTACCCAATATGTAGACAGCATACCTAGTATAGAATATTTATGTCAAAAGATTCATCAGTAACCTTAATGGCTGCACTAATGTAGAAATTTTCAGGTGTGATATCTTATGGATACTTATTAAAAAGGACCATGTAAACTTGTGGTCCTCCCTCTATTCCAGTTGAACTAATCCTCATAAACTTGTCACCTATCATTAGTTAACTAGAATGGCACTCCGTAGAGTGAATTCCTCCACCAGGCTGAACAGTTTACATTTTGTATCCCACTAATAGTTCGGATCTGGATCCAGACCTGAGCCAAAATCGAATCAGCTTGGTCTTATCACCTCCCCAAATCATCCACCTAGTTTTGTCATAACTCGTCCCCAACGTTTTGATATATCATGCTATATATATCGTTTTTGGTACCATCTCTCAATGGTGAAGAATCACTTGAAAATTTTTTAAATTCTCGTATCCGGACTCGGATCTTCACCAAAATCGAATTCATTTGTCCTTGTCACACACCCAACATGTCCACCAAGTTTTGTCCTAATCCGTCTAAAACTTTATGGGATATTGTGTTGTGTATAGTTTTGAACTCGATCACTCAATGGTGAACAATCACTTTAAAAATTGTAGTATCCAGATCCGGGTCTTCACCAAAATCTAATCAATTTGTCCTCGTCACATGCCCCACCTTTCCACGAAGTTTTATCCGAATCCGTCCGCAACGTTTTGAGATATCTTGCAAACAAACAAACAAACAAACAGATAGGGGTGAAAACATAACCTACATCCATCGTAGATGGCGGAGGTAATAATGGGTTGTTCGCAGAACCAACATCGACGGCTGTTTTCAGATCTACAACTGAAACTTGCAGTGCCTTACTCGTATTGTTGAAACGGACTCGAATTATATTCCACAGGTTTCAAAGGAATGCTGTGTTGAGATGATCCATTGTGGTAGCCAAGTTCTTCGCTTCATGTCTGGTGTCGAGCTTCTGCTCTGCGCCTCTTGCAAATATCTCTCAAAGCTGTTTGCATGATCTTGTAGCCACCAGCGAGTGCTTTTGTCACATCTGCTCATGCTGACCATTGGGTGTCAAGACAAAGACTTGATTCTTCATCCACCACCATGTCCTTTCAGATATGACCATTGGGTCTCAAGACAAATATTTGACTGTTAATCCACCACCATGCTATTTCAGACATGAACACAACACCTGCCATCGATGAGTTGAATCTGAGAAATATATCTCAAGCTTTTGGTTAAATCTCAAAAAACTTACAGCTTCTTTGCAGGAAATATCTGCAGCAATGCTGACAAGGTTCAGTGACTTACCAGCACAGAGCACGTACTGTGCAGGAGAGTTAACTATTTTGAGTCGAGCCTGTGTGCTGGAATACTGTCCTGACATATTGCTGGTATTATCAACTGACTGACCACAATAATTGGAGATGGTGATAGACTACTTTTCAAGGAAGTGAAGTAGAGCTTGAGCTAATGTCGAGGCCTTCTGACCATTAGGTTGCAGAAATGTAAGGAATCGTTCAACAGGATCCCCATGTATGACATATCTCATGATTATTGTTCGTTGATTGATGGAGGTGAGATCAGAGGTTCACATTTCCAGAAATGGAGAAATACTTTGCTATTTCAATTTCGTTATTGAAATGGGCCCTGATTTTTTTTTCTGACATGATTCTTATCACTTCCTCGTAGACTGTTGATGAAAGATACGATTTCCTCCTCTTGCCCTTCAGAACAAATTCACGAAAGTGATTGGCAAGGAATGGGTCAAACTCAGCAATTCAGCAATAGGTTCCAGGATACCTAACAATTGTGTCATTAGTTTTGAACCAAGGATCTTGTCATCTCCTCTGAATGGCAATCCCCTCTAAGCCAGAAACTTGGCCACCGACGCAACATGGCATACGACATCGACTCAATATTTCTACTTTTGTTGAGCTTCTTTCTCCAGCTATGAATCAGCATGATGACATGATCCCTTGGAGCATAAGATGTACCTAACAAATCTCTGTACCCTTCACCCTCATCGTGGTGGCTCATTTTCTCATCAGCTTTTTTTCCAGTGGCCGAAACCTTCAGAATGGGAGAACTTGTCAGTGAGTGACAACATCAAAGTGCAACAAAAACAGCACACAGAGCCATTCGGTGGGCTGTACAACAGCCAACTTTGTTTGTGACTTTCTCCATTTTGTTGAAAGGTATAAAACATATTTGTTTTGGAAAAAGGATAGTACCCCCTTGTGCTTATCTTGGGTCAGTGGGTAAAATCGTTTTGATACAGAGTACTTCCCAGTGTCTCTTTTATTCTGCATATCTCTATGCCGAAGTTTGACCAGTAGTCAATCCAAGATTCCTCCATGGAAAACCATTCCCTTGGGTCTGTCGACCAGGCCTTAGTCTTCTGATTGCAAGGGGCGTTCAAGACCGATTCACTATTCTTAGCTATATCTACAAGCTTCGGCTCACAACGATTTATCTCTTCATCTTCTTTGTCAGTTGCAGGATTGGGATCAGGTGACATACATGATGTCTCCCATTCGAAATGTGCTGGGTTGGGTCTCAAAAAAGGTAGTCAGTCTTGGAGTTTGTGCAAGAAATTCCATCATCTGCTTCTATTTCTCCTCCATTCGCCCTTTCTGGGTGCTGGATTGCAGCGCTCTCCATGGCATTCCTCAACTGAAACAGGGTCATGGACAAAAATGATTTTAAAAAAATATAAGTGAAGCACTGGGCTTACCTGCAACAGCCAAATAACTAAGCAGCAAAATCCTTTATATCACTAAGTTTGTGGAGACAGGTTTGCCTTCACTCGCTTGCTGGTTATCACACAGGCTTGACCACGTGTAACTATTCTGTGTATTTAAACACGTGGTAAAACAGAGCGGCATAGCCAGTGGGTGGAGGACAATTGCCCTCCACAACTCCCAGATAACATAAATTATGTTTTCAGTGGCAAACTCAGCTTGAGCACCAGTACTAAATTGTATGATGTATGGTCATGGACAAAAATGATAATAAAAATAAATATATGTGCGCGGGAAGCGCTGAACCTGCCTGAAACGGCCAAATCAAAAAGTTGAAAAATCATCGTTGTCTGTAAGTTTGTGTGGACAAGTTCGCTTTCAGTCACCTGCTGGTTATTGTGCCAGCCAGATTAACGTGTAAGTAGTGTGCATATAAAAACAGGTAATAAAATGCTTTTTCGGATTTCTTATTTTTTCTCGAGCCCCATGTACCCCCATGTTCATCCGACCCTGGTTGTTTTGAATATGAGCCATGATGAGCAGACGTCATTCTACCCTGAACTTCTCCTTACAAGTCCAGGTTCTGATGTGTCGTTTGATTTGCCCTTTGAGCTTGTAGTAAAACAAGTTCTGTCAAATGTAGATCTCCTTAACACAAGGTCACAGCTTGATCGCATTCCAACTTGCTTCCAACTTCATCATCAATTGCTCTGGGCAACGTGTGGTTGTAATCGATGACAAACTTTATTTTCGTATCTTTACGATGGTGATCCACAGTCACAGCATGGCTTGGCGAGTGTTGTGTCATCTTTGTATTCATTTATTTTCCTCCATTTCTTTTCCTGAACAACCACAGAGGACACAGCAGTGCAAACCTGCATTCGAGTAGATGGTCATTGCTTTACCATTCACACTCGAATTATCGGGTCTACGGAGGAGCTGCCTGACATTGCAGGTTTGCACAGTTTCTCTTTTACTTGGAAAGTCTGTTGTTTACCAAGATTTAAAACTTAATTTTGATGGTGCCTGCTTTTTATTTTCAAATGTTCCAAAATCTACTGGTCCTGGAGGATGTCACAGTGATGTTATGGTCTAATACTTTGAACAATTGACGTGATCCTGTGGGAGGATCTCTTGGGTTCATTAAACTGGTTTAGAATACCTATGCACGTGATCTAATGCAGGCATCTATTTTTCCATTAGTTTGTTCATTCATTATTCACAAAGAGGAAGGGGTGGGCATAAGAGTAAGGGATTAAATAAAGGAAATACAAGGGTGACCCCAAAAAATGTTACCACAATTTGCAAAGCTAGCATCACAGTGAGTGTTGGGTCTTGTTGAATTTAAAAGCCTGCAGAAGATCCTCCAGTCCATACACTGATAAGGTTGACCTCTGGGCAAAATCAAATGCAATTACAGTGACACTAATTATTCCTTCATGGGAGCATTTCAAATTGTGGTAACCTTTTATTTGGGACATCCTTATTGAGAAAACGAGATGGAGAGAGACGGAGAGGGAGTGAGACGGAGAGGGAGTGAGACGGAGCGGGAGTGAGACGGAGCGGGAGTGAGACGGAGCGGGAGTGAGACGGAGCGGGAGTGAGACGGAGCGGGAGTGAGACGGAGCGGGAGTGAGACGGAGCGGGAGTGAGACGGAGCTGGAGTGAGACGGAGCTGGAGTGAGACGGAGCGGGAGTGAGACGGAGCGGGAGTGAGAGAGAGAGAGAGACAGACAGACACGGACGGATGGAAAGAGAACGAGCCAAAAAAAAGAAAATGGGAAAAGAGGTTGGGGTGGGGTGGGGTGGGAGGGAGGGAAGAGGCATAATATTGAGTGAATGGGGTGGGCAAAAATTTCTGTATGTCATAAATATATGTTAATATTAGGTCTGGTGTATTACCTTCAAGAACAGACGAACAACTTAGTGGATTTTATTTTTTTTCCATTCTGAAATTTATCGATTGATTTGATGCACATTTATCTTCTGCATCACCATGAAGTCAAGGATTCAAATATCTTGTTTAGGGAAGATGTCTGCCACAGTTATTTCTCGGTATGGGATGACAGGATGGCCGAGAGAAACACACACTCACCTCTCACCTGTCTAGCCTAGGTTAGAATCTCGGCCCAGCTATAAACTGTCATCCGAGCGTTTCACAGGCAGGGTGATTCATCAATGTTTCTGCCATCCCTCGGATGGCCAATAAATGGGCGTCCTGTCTGCCGACATTTGTTGGTGGACTTTAAAGATCCCATGGTGTAGTTTGTTAAGAGTATGCGAGCTATCGCCGGCACCATGAACAAATTACAAATTCCTGCCATAACCAGCAGAGGGCATTGATCAGCAGCACCGCTGCACCCTCAGCCAATGATGCTACCTCGCAGCCGTGTGCTGCATATGAAAGAAGACTTCTTGGTATTAGATACCATTACATGTATTCCTGAAACAAAGCAAGTAACTTGATATTCATCGGTAAATAATGAGACTATGATGTAATTTTGCAATCACTTTGACCTTTTACTTCATAAAGTTACAAGTGTAGTGCCAAAACTTTTAAGACGTCCCTTGTAATCGTGACTCATTAATCGTAATAGCAAGGTAGGGGGTTATATATTTGTTTTATTAATCAACAAAAGAAATTGGCATTGTCCCATTGGATAAACCCAAATTTTGTAAACACACGTTCAAAAACATGTGACCTCAGAAATGCTAGTATTGATTAATTTCCAGGAAATTGATTGAAATTCATCAAGTACAGATGTACTCTTGAATATGTGACTTCCCACTGATTGCAGAGCCCCTTGTGGATGAGATGCAACCATCGGTACGGCCTGAACTATTCTCCATGATTTTGGCTGATGGAATTGTTCTATCCTTCAGTCAATCCAGAGGTCACTGCGAAACTGAAGGTGACTGAATGATGGATATGGCCGTGGGGATGTGTGATGGGTAATCCTTTGCAAACCTCCAAATCGTGTTCAGTGATGCAGATTTTCCCAAACAGTACTACTGGATTGCATACCTATTGTTTTCTTTTAACCACACTGGGAAGATATTTCAATTTTTTCCCCCATGCACGAAATTTATTGTTTTTTATTTGCTATCGAACAGGGCTGGTAGGGTAGTTGGGAGGTATGCACACTCGCCAATGAACTTCTGAGCTCAGGTTTGAATCTCGGTCCAGCTATAAATTGTCATGTTGGTGCTTTGCAAGCAAGGCGAGGCATCAATATGGGCGCCATCTCTCGGATGAACGACCTCTCTGACTGGCAAATCTCCTTTATCTGTTTGCTGATGATTCCACCCTATGCTGTGACATCACTCATCTTTCAGATAGGGAGGCAGCAGCCTCTTCCCTCTCTTAAAACCTTGACAAAATCGCAAGCTGGTCAAACACTTGGAATATGTCCTTCAATTCTGACAAATCTCACACTCTCACTATCTCTCTGAAAGGGCTGGATGGTAAAACCTCTCATCTACTTTCTTAACAATCCTCTTGAGGAAATTCAGTCATTCAAACTCCTGGGTCTCACTATCCACCATGATCTTTCTTGGGCAACCCACATTTCAAACTTAGACTTCAAAGCCAACTGAGAATTCTGCGTCATACAAAGTCCCCCCTTGGCACACCTGAACTCATATCCACCTACAAGGCCTTCATCAGCCACTTGATAGAGTACTGTTCTGCCCTTTGGGCTGACACCGCTGCCTCACATCTTGCTCATTTTGATGCCGTGGAAACGAAGACCTTCAAAATCATTGGAATGTCCCGTGATGAAGCTGTGTCTATGGGTCCATCACTTGCTCATCGCAGACAGGTGAGTTGTCTCTCTGTCTTCTGCTGCCTCCTTTCTAGTCTTGCACATTGTGCTCTTTTCGTGCTTTGTCCCCTCACCCCCTCCAAGTTTTTGCAGAGTGCATGTGGTCGACCAGCAAGCCCCTTCTGGTGAAACTCCCAAAAATCAGAATCGCTGCCCACCTCCACTTATTTTATCCTCTTCTTTCACACTTTTGGAATCAACTTCTACATTCTCTTCAATGTCATTCTTCTCTCTAAGTCTTCAAGACAGCTGTTCACCACTACTCCCATTAACACCACCACCCACTCTCAAACCTATCTCCTTCTAAACTTCCAATTCTTCCTTCCCGAGAGTCTGCTTCGTGTCCATCCCACGCATCCTCTCCTACCCTCATTCCTCCCCACACCCATTATTTGTCCAAGTCTCCCTCTATTTTGTCTTTCAACCCTGCTATTGGTGTCCCCCCTCTCTCTCTGCTGTTCCTTTGTTCTGTTGCATCCTGATCCATTCAGTTGTGCCAGGATGGTATCCTGTCTGCCAGGATTGTATCTCGTAAAAGGGTATCCCGTCTGCCAGCATTAGATGGTGGACGTGCAAAATGTCTTCATAAAGAGCAGGCAAGCTATCGCAGGCACCCTCGCCAAATTCCACATTCCTGCTCTAATCTACAGGGGTTACTGCATTGACTTGCGTAGCTGCGCCCCTAGTAAACGATGCTACCTGCAGCCATGTGCTGCATACGAAAGAATAATTTGCTGTCTGTACTTTTGCTGTCTTTGGCGTTATATTTTCCCATGATGGATAACTTGGTGTATGTGCAACAGGTTCCACATTTTCCATCAATCCCCTTTCCACTCAAAATTCTTCACCATCGCACACATCCTTGAAGGTACAAATTACCTGACTGATTTGACAGTGATTGCTAATGATAAAGATGTGTATTATGAGTTTTTGTGTGGCTTGTCTGAGTGCAGTCCAGCATTTCTTAAATCACTGCTTCCTCCCCCCCCCCCAAATGTGTAATTTGAACTCTCATATTTAAAAGCTTAATATTTTTCTTACTGCTAACTTACTCTGCCTAAACCAAAATAAAGAATGTTCTCTGGATTTCAAAAAATACTGATTGGGCTGAATCTAGATAATAACACTGTAATTACATCATGTCTTTGATCTGCTGATAACGCTTTACACTCTTGCTGTTCCAGCTTTTTTGTCAATATCTCATCAGATGTAAGGTCATGTCTTAATCCAATGTTATGAGTATGCATTACGACAGCTCAACTTGTTCCCGACGTGAAACTCGAGTCGAATGTCGAACAGTCTGCCATTTGAGTGGAAAATAGTTTGTCAGAAACAACAATGCAACGCTTAAAATGGGACAATCCAGCCAATAGGACAATTAAGAAAATCCAGTGACTTATAACGTTTCCATCAATACAACCAACAAATAAGTCTTATCCTGCCAATCCAGCCAACAAAATGATACAGCAAGTCCAGCCATATGATGTTTCAAAAAATCTGGCCAAAGGAATAATCCAGTATTTGGAAGAAATTGGCATGGTGGTAGGTGGTGTTCTGCACTGACATCTGTTTGAGGCAGGGAAGCACACTCAGCCCACTCATCTTTATTATGGTGATGGAATTGGTCAGGATGTGAATGTCACCATGAAAGACATCCTCAGAAAGCTACTGTGTGCAGACAATCTGGCAGTAGTCGTGAAGAGTGAGCAAGATATGCAAAAATCACTGGAGGGGTGAAAGGAGGCCTTTGAGAAACATGGACTGAAGATGAGCCTGGAGAAGGTAGAGGTAAAGTGGCTCGTGAATATATGCTGACTTTGAGGTTGGGTTTGGTGAAACTTTGGCCTCCACTCAAGTTAACGGACAAATCATGAATCCGTGGGATTGTATATGTAGTTATCTAGTGCTGAACATTTGTTGAATGTCATCTTGTAATCCCAGCAGACGAATTATAATTACAGCAGATTGATCAATTTTGACAACGGTGATGACAGGTGCAACCCAATTTGAGTGTTGAACTGGTTCAACGATCGCGAGTTTCTGGAGTCAATCAAGCCCTTTGTTGACTTTCTCACGTCGTGGAAAAGGGATGCCTTGCAGAAATCGATTTCATAACTTTGTGAAAAAATGTTGAGTTTAGAAGAATAGCCTCACAGAGTACCTAGCTCATCATTGAAGATATCTGCATATCTGAACAGGATTTCTTAAAGTGGTTTTGATGTGGTGGCTGTGCAGAGTTGATGAATCTGCTTCCATTTGAGTCAAATTAGCTCAAACTAGTCTCCAATAGGTAATGATGGTTTGTCACTGTGAATGACGATCAGGGTCAGTTGAACTTATGGTTGCTGAAAGATATAATAATGTCTTACATTCCATATGGTTTGATCTGCTCACCCACATTGGTAGATAGCAGATAGGATGTCTGATGCAGTTTGGGTCGGTGAGGTTCACTCTATAGGTTGTTGAAAGCAGCTTGGCTGACAAGTGAAATACTGGCGCCAGTATCAACCTCCATTTCCAAGCGTCAACCATTGCTATCGACAAGAACTAGCAGAGATTTAGCTCTAGGTTACTGTTAGAGTGGACAGGAAATATGTCTACTCAAAGGGTTACCAGAAGCAAAGCTTGCCTTGTCAGCATGTGACTTTGAACTGATGAGATGAGTCTTCATACTGCTTGCTTTCTCCTTGTGTTTGCGGGAGAGACAAGCTGGAGCGATATCACCACTATTGTGACAAAAAATTGCATGTAGCATTTTTGTAGCGACATTCATCGGGTGATTGCCTATAATCACAGTGATGACACACTTGTTGATGGTGGACGTCTGGGTTTCTTTTTCTATTGCTGTGATGAAGAGTGATCAACACCATTGACAGTGGGGTTGTTCTGAGCCTGATGAGATGAAGAGCGAGTGATGCTGATGTCAGTAGCTTTTTTGTCCACACTTTCCATGGTAATGGTAACCTCCTTGGCTGTGGTGAATTTGAATGCCCTTTTGAGCTAACAGGCGTCGATACATTTGATAATTCACGACACCAATGGTGGAGCAGGTCGTATAGCATGTCCTTCAATGTGTCTCTGAACTTGCAGAAGTGTGCAAGTTTATTTAACTCGGCAATAAATTCGGAATTTTACTGGCATGCTACCTGATCGATGACTCAAATAGAAATTGAAACATTGGACAATAACTGAGGTTGGGTTGCAGTGATCCTGGCACTTTCATGAGTTCCAAATATCTCAATTCCCCGATGGACCTGGAAATGGCCAGATTCTTCAATAACGTGAATGTCTCTGCACCACATACCGACAGTAGAACTGCTTTCAACTGTTTCTCGTCCTAAATACCATTCACTTTAAAGTAGTAGTCCAAACGTTCAGCAAATGTGTTTCAATCACTTCCATGGACGTTTAATTCATCAATGCGAGCACATGACGTCATCGTTGATTCTGTCGCAAAATAATACGAGCAAAAATCGGAGAATACCACAAACTCGGTGGATGCCGAAGATGATGAAAGCATTCTCCAAAAGTTTATCCTTGTCAATCGTTTCTTTGCATATATATATATATATATATATATAGTTATAGTTACGGATTTCAGAATCCGGTCTGATGAATGCATCCACACATCTAGGTCCTCAGACAGTTATTTCCTTAAATGCATGTTCAGATTAGCCCCATCCCCATGTCTAATGGGATTTTATATTAAATGTGATGTGTTGAGAAGGGTAAAATAGATCACCTCTTATGGGAAGCTTTTCTTTACGACAGACACGTTCAACACATTTCTTTCGCGAGCTCTGACGCCCGCCCTTATTTTTTCTCAGATTTCTTTCGTGAGGCTGCCATTATTTTTCCTCAGCAACGTTCTTTCGCGAGCGCCCACGCCGCCTTTTTTGAGAGCGCACGGGTCGTCATGGTAACCGTGCGCAAGTGGGGCAGGGTGAGCTTGGGGTGACTGTGCCCGCGAGATGGCCGCAGATAATAAAACGAATGGAGGTCTGTTCTGAGGCGGAAGAAAGTGGGGTGAAAGAAAGCCAGGGAGGAAGAAGAGAAGCGAGCAAGAAGCGGGTGTAAGCACGCAAAAGAGGAGGAGAAAGCGAGCGTGTGGTGCGCGTGTGGGTGTCTGACCAGCGCCAACAATGAGACAATTCGTCCTTCCCGGTGCTTAAGCAAGTGAGCATGTGGTGCGTGTGTGGGTGTGAGCAGCGCCGACGGCGAGTGAGGCACGGGTCGGTCACCAACAAGTGAGGCACGGGTCAGTCACCGACGGACCGGTGTGGGTCACTGGACGTCACCAGTTTTGTGAAGTGTGAGAAGCTGCTCGTGTCGCAGCACCAGGGCCTAAACCCACGAAAATCGATCTCGGTGCCTCCAGACGTCGACTGGCATTCAAGGCTGTTTGGGAGAGGGTGCACGGCAAGGCTGGGTGCTGGTGACGGACGTGACACGCACGCACACATTTCAGGATGTTTTCACTTCAAGGACGACTACTCTCTGGTGAGCGAGACGATTCTTCTCCACCCCCCCCCCCCCGAATGATCTGTTGGGTACCCTTGTCTGTGTTTAGCTGTAAGTAAGTCAACCCTGATAAGCATCTGCTCTTTGTCTCTTTCCCTGGCATTTTGATTGATTTTGCTTTGAAATTAATTCATTTATTTACCTCAGAAAATAAAAAGTTATTTTTACTTATCTGTTTTATTATTAATAAATTATTTGTCGATTTCCACCTGTCCATGTTTGTCCTTTCCTTCCATTGGTCTAGCATTGTTCGAACCGGATAGACTGGGAGGTAATTACCACGATTTGACCAAAAATGGTCGCACGCACCAGCGGTTAAATGCTGCGCCGCCCTAATTGAAATCTAGTCGAGATAACATTGGTGCTTTGCCAAGGGTGCGCTCCCTGCTCAGGTAACCATGTGACCTCCAGTTAAACGAATAATTAGATGGTGGACACTGGAACTCATGGTTGACTGGGTGGCGTTCAGAGTTCTAAAAACAACCCACCGTACCACAACGTTAATTGTGAGCGGTGGCCCCAGGACCGGCTTCTTCGAGGACAATCGGGATTAATCCCGTGAGTGACAAGCTGGTGCTCGGTACCCGTGGCCGAACAATATAATATATATATATATATATATATATATATATATCTATATATATCGATGTGTGTGTGTGTCGATGTTCTATGTATATAAGTAGATTTTCTATGTATTATGTTGATGTATATATGTCTGTGTGTAGATGTTTCTATGTATATATGTGTATGTATATATATATATATATATTATATATATATATTTGCGGGCCGGGGGGGTCGGGTGAGAAGACCACAAGGTGGGGGAAGCTATCCGGTTCCCACCAGACTCCCCGGAATTGTAAGCCGTCGCACACGGATAATTCCGTGACGTGGTGGTCATTAACCGACCGTGATGCCAATAACTCAACCGGCGTGACCCAGGGTCCTCCCGGCTATGGTTAATCGGGTTACCTAATTAATTAGTAATTTAATTACCGGGGAACACGCCCTCGTACGCCTTGTCTGAACCGGATCACTCTACCGGATCGGATGCAGCCGAGCGACACTGCAAGGACGTACCGGCTAAAAGAAACGGATCGTTGGGAATAAAGTCCCGGCTAAAGTAGGATTCGAACCATGCTGGATCAATGGAAGAAAAGACAAAACGAGCAGGAACATTCCTAGTAATATAATTTATTTACAAGCAGGCGAGGAAAGATATGTGGCACAGTGAAGATTTAATGGGGTGTGATGTGCAGTGATAGAAAGAAGCGTGTGGTGCGACAATAACAGGCAACTTACAAAAGGGGACACACCAGCAGACTTAACGCAAAAATAATAACAATATAATAATGACATAACAATCTTCTGCAGTCTTACTTAAACAGACAGAGCCCAGCACACACACACACACACACACACACACACACACACACACACACACACACACACACACAACACCACAACCTGATGAAGAGGGAGTTTTGAACAGGAATTGGGGCACCGTAAAGGAGGAGCTTGATTCAGAAGGGCGGAGTCCAGAGTGTGAGGCTGGAGTAGTGACGGGTGGGTCGACATCGTGTGGGCGGAGACGAGGAGGCGGAGACGAGCAGGAGGCGGGTCGTGGCGGTGTCGACGAGGCGAGGCAAGAGGAAAGGCGGAGGGACTGCTCCGGCCTTTATAGGACCTGCCGCGTGGGGGGAGGGGCCCCCAGAGTCGAAACGTCATCACCTGAATCGGGCACTCCGATTGGCCCCGACCCCTCACGTGGCCCGCTAACTAGGGCCGGAAACGGCCTCATTCGTTTCTGGCAAGGCCATCTCAAACAGCTGACATACTTCGCTCCGACCCCACGAGATGACATGAATTGCCCACACCGAAATTGGCACGCGAATCATCCTGCAAACCCCGGCCATGCCCGGGCGACCGGTCGAGGGTCCCGCATGCCCCTCGGGCGTTCGACCAGCGACTATCAAGCGCTCGCTCCACGCACGCCAACGTGGCCCGCACTGTAACATTCCTCGGCTCCATCGCAGCTTGGCTGGCCGTAGAGATGAGAAGACGTTCACCATCCATGGAGAGTCCACTGCTGCCAGCGAGGACCGAAGGTAAACTTATCATGGACAAATCCGTGCACGTCTCACAAGCGGCGCACGTGTCTGCTTTCGAGCACATTCCATACAGTGCGCATGGCTCCGCCATTACGCACGTGGCCAGCGCCCGCGTTCACACGACTCTGCTAGCGTGCACGCAGGGCGAACACAATATGCGCCAGACACCAAGGCCGAAAGGAACAAGCCGCTTCTACCCGCACACTCGTATCCTGCCCAACATGGCGTGGAGTCATCTTTATTGGCCTCCGTACGCGTTTCGTGCAGCGTGGGCGTCGTGCTGGCCGTGTTTCCGTGCTGTGAAAAACACCATTCGTGCAGCCTCTTCAGAGGCAATTTATTCGCATGCCTTTTAATGCAATCGGTAATTCTCCCCAGACCATCGGAAGCTCGAGTCGATAATCCCGCACCAACAAGCACACGACATGACTCGGCGCTGCAGTTTCCCACCGCGGCACCGCACGCGCTGGCCTCCACGAGGCCCCCTTACAGCGAAGGTGCATGTGGCTGATTTACCTCAGGAATAATCAGAAAAGAAAAGAGTGGGGATGAAATGAAGGAGAAAGTGATTGAAGCAACCCTAGCTATTAGATCATCGCAACGCACTCCCTGTGTTGTCCCGCTAAACAAAAGGAAAGGGGACTATCTACACGTAAATAATGGAAACTGTCTTGGGACACCTATCTGTTGTATGCATGCGGTTCCGAGAACCGCAACAATATGTACTGTATATATGTTTATATATGTACTGTATATATGTATTATATGTACTGTTGTATGTGTATATATATATATATAATTGTTATGGGCGGGCGTCAGCCGCCAACCGACACTCTGAACGGAGCCGCAAGTCGAGTCGGCCCGACGATCGCCCGGAATATAGATCGCCGCCCGGATAACTCCGAGCGACGGGTCCTTGTACAAGAACCGAAATACGCCAATCGGCAATCACGTGGGGTAGGGGTAATTGCCAATCTTCAATTTCTAAATCCCGTGATCAACTACCGGGGTATTCCACCCTCGACGGAACTCGTACGGAACAAACCGCCGAGGCGAGCTTGTCCGTGCGCGATTCCGAGCGGCGTAATCGCCGAGAACCGTCGGTCCAATGTCCCCTATTACGGCAAACCAACGGCTTTCTAACTCCAACACACAAAATGTTCAGTCAATGAGGGAATGGACGCAACGACAGGTTTACATTCAACAAGGACATTTATTATAATGAAAACGTATATTGCAATTAAATAAGGCAAAACACGTATGCAATTATACAACAACAAAAGCACGACAAAAGAACTACAACCGTCTACTTATATGTACAGTCATTTACACTTAACAGCAGTTCCTACTTATTAGACGGGCCACGGACACACGTACGCACACCACACACACACACACACACACACACAACACACACACACACACAAGAAACGGTGGCTGAGGCCTTTAATCACGAGCTCCAGCTCGGAGGACAGGTGAGCTGAAACTCAGAGCTTGACTCGAACCTTTCCACTCGTGTGGTCTTCAACTTGTCCGGACCGGGCTCCAGCGAGAGCGAGCTGGATCCAATCGCCGCGATCCTTCCCGAGCTCCCGCGAATCTCTCCGCGCTTTCATCACACGTACCGGTGAGACGAAGCGCCGATCCTTCCTGTCGATCGTGCTTCCCCGAGGATCCAACTCCAAGAAGAGGCGATGCGTCGCACCAAGCGGGAAACAAATGGAGAACGAAAAGCTCCACAAACAAGAGGAAGAGGAAGAAGCCTCCACTCGCAGCTCGAGCCGAACAACCGGCTCAAGTTCCTTCCAAAACAAGCAGCAGCCGAAGCTCATGAGCCAGCCGAAGCAAAAAGCTTCCGAAGGCCTCAAGCCAAGCAAGCGAAGCAGGACCCGATGGCCTGCTGAACGACTGCTCTCTCCGAAGCAAAAAAGCTTACTCCTCCCACGGGACTCAGCACATGGGACTCAGAACGGGACTCTACGAACTCTGCACGGGACTCCCCTGAACTCTTACACGGGATTTCACGAACTCAGCCACAAACTCAGCCTACCACGGGATCCCACACGAACAAAGAAAAGATGTCCTCTTTATCCTTTGCACCCCTCCCCACACCCGGCGTGACTCATGCCCTCGTGATCCACCGCCGCTCAACCGGGTGGGAGGGAGTTGTTGACGTCACCGCAGGGTTCTTCTTCCTTTGCAGAAGAGGGGGAGGACGTCTCCATTGTTCGCTCCTAACTATTAATCGATCCGCAGCGCATCTAATCGATTTCAAAACATTTAAACAATGGAAGTGAGCTATCTAGGAACATGCACTTATCGACATAGCTGACTAAGGGAACCTGTATGTTGTTGTGCAATTGAATTCCAATTCGTAACAATATGTATATGTACTGTATGTATGTGTATATATATATATTGTATATGTATATCGTATATATTATATATATATATGTACTGTATATGTATATATATATGGACGCGCATGTATGTGTATATATGTTTATATATGTATGTATATATGTTTTATATGTACTGTATGTATGTGTATATATGTATAATATATATTATATATATATATATATATATACTATATTTAATGTATATATATATTTAATATGATATAATATATATTATAGTATTGTATAATATATATATATATAATATTATATATGTTATATTTTGTATATGTATATATATATGTATTGGTATACATATATATGTATGTGTGTATATATGTATATATATATATAGTATGTGTATGTGTATTATATAATGTATATTGTTGTATGTAATCTGTAATCTATGTATATATATA
>CM068967.1:26267224-26278730 GCA_035128595.1 Eptatretus atami
ATGGAATAACTGTCTTGGGACACCTATCTGTTGTATGCATGCGGTTCCGAGAACCGCAACAATATGTACTGTATATATGTTTATATATGTACTGTATATATGTATATATATGTACTGTATGTATGTGTATATATTATATGATTGTTATGGCCGGGCGTCAGCCGCCAACCGACCACTCTGAACGGAGCCGCAAGTCGAGTCGGCCCGACCGATCGCCCGGAATATAGATCGCCGCCCGGATAACTCCGAGCGACGGGTCCTTGTACAAGAACCGAAATACGCCAATCGCAGATCACGTGGGGTAGGGGTCATTGCCAATCTTCAATGTACCTAAATACCCACGTGATCCAACTACCGGGGTATCCACCCTCGACGGAACTCGTACGGAACAAACCGCCGAGGCGAGCTCCGTGCGCGATTCCGAGCGGCGTAATCGCCGAGAACCGTCGGTCCAAATGTCCCCTATTACGGCAAAACAACGGCTTTCTAACTCCCAACACACAAAAATGTTCAGTCAATGAGGGAATGACGCAACGAGCAGGTTTACATTCACACAAGGACATTTATTATAATGAAACACGTTATGCAATTAAATAAGGCAAAACACGTATGCAAAATACAACAACAAAAGCACGACAAAAGAACTACAACCGTCTACTTATTATGTACAGTCATTACACTTAACAGCATTCCTACTTATTAGACGGGCCCACGGACACACGTACGCACACACACACACACACACACACACACACACACACACACACACACACACACGAAACGGTGGCTGAGGCCTTTAATCACGAGCTCCAGCTCGGAGGACAGGTGAGCTGAAACTCAGAGCTTGACTCGAACCTTTCCACCTCGTGTGGTCTTCAACTTGTCCGGACCCGGGCTCCAGCGAGAGCGAGCTGGATCCAATCGCCGCGATCCTTCCGAGCTCCCGCGAATCCTCCCGCGCTTCTCAACACGTACCGGTGAGACGAAGCGCCGATCCTTCCTGTCGATCGTCGCTTCCCCGAGGATCCAACTCCAAGAAGAGGCCGATGCGTCGCACCAAGCCGGGAAACAAAATGGAGAACGAAAAGCTCACAAACCAAGAGGAAGAGGAAGAAGCCCCCACTCGCAGCTCGAGCCGAACAACCGGCTCAAGTTCCTTCCAAAACAAAGCAGCAGCCGAAGCTCACTGAGCCAGCCGAAGCAAAAAGCTTCCGAAGGCCTCAAGCCAAGCAAGCGAAGCAGACCCGATGGCCTGCTGAACGACTGCTCTCTCCGAAGCAAAAAAGCTTACTCCTCCCACGGGACTCAGCACATGGGACTCAGAACGGGACTCTTCACGAACTCTGCCAGGGACTCCCCTGAACTCTTTACACGGGACTTTCACGAACTCAGCCCACAAACTCAGCCCTACCACGGGACTCCCACACGAACAAAGAAAAGATGTCCTCTTATCCTTTGCACCCCTCCCCCACACCCGGCGTGACTCATGCCCTCGTGATCCACCCGCCGCTAACCACGGGTGGGAGGGAGTTGTTGACGTCACCGCAGGGTTCTTCTTCCTCTTTGCAAAGAGGGGAGGGACGTCTCCATTGTTCGCTCCCTAACTATTAAATCGATCCGCAGCGCATCTAATCGATTTCAAAACATTTAAACAATGGAAGGTGAGCTATCTAGGGAACATGCACTTATCGACATAGCTGACTAAGGGAACCTGTATGTTGTGTGCAATTGAATTCCAAATTCGTAACAATATGTATATGTACTGTATGTATGTGTATATATATATATATATATATATGTATATGTACTGTATATATGTATATATATATATATTACTGTATATATGTATATATATATGGACTGCATGTATGTGTATAATGTTTATATATGTACTGTATATATGTATGTTATATGTACTGTATGTATGTGTTATATTTATATATATATATATATATATATATATATAATATATTATATATATACTCCATATATATGTATTGTATATATATATATATATATATATTATATATGTATTTTATATATATATATATGTATATGTATGTATATATATGTATTGTATACATATATATGTATGTGTGTATATATGTTTATATATATGTACTGTATGTATGTGTATATATATGTATATGTACTGTATGATCTGTATATATGTATATATATATATTATATGTACTGTATGTATGGATATATATATATATATGTATATTGTGTGATATATATGTATATATATATGGACTGCTTGTATGTGTTAATATGTTTTATATATGTACTGTATATATATATGTATGTATATGTACTGTATGTATGTGTATATATGATATATATTGTACTCCATATATGTACTGTATATTGTATATATATGTATGTATATATATATATATGTATTGTATTATATATATATATATATATATATATATATATTTATATTATATATGTATTGTGTATTATATATATATATGTATATGTATTGTATATATATATATGTATTGATACATATATATGTATTGTATACAATATATATGTATGGTGTATATATGTGTAATATATATGTACTGTATATATTGTATATATATGTATTGTATATTATATATATATGTATTGTATATATATATATATATATATATATATTATATATGTATATGTATTGTGTATGTAATGTATTGTTATAATATATATATATATATTGTTGCGGGCCGGCGGGGTCGGGTGAGAAGACCACAAGGTGGGGGAAGCTATGTCGATTCCCACCAGACTCCCCGGAATTGTAGGCCGTCACTCATGGATCATTCCGTGACACGGCGGGTCGCTTAACCGAACGTGGACGCCAATAACTCAACCGCGTGACCTAGGGTCCTCCCGCCTATGGAATCGGGTTACCTAATTAACCACTCGATTTACCACCGGGAACCACGGGTTACCTAATTAACCATGCAGATTTGCCACTGGGGTACGCCTTGTCTGAACCGGATCACTCTACTGGATCGGATCACCTTTCCGGATCAGATGCAGCCGAGCGACACTGCCAAGGACGTACCGGCGAGAAGGAACGGACCGTTGGGAATAAAGACCCGGCTAAACCTGGATTCGAACCATGCTGGACCAATGAGGGAAAAGACAAAGGCGAGCTGGGAACATTTCTACAACAATTATTTATTATAGCAAGCGAGGAAAAGCATGTGGCACAACAAAGGTTTATTGGGTATGTAACGCAGGGAAACAGGAGAGGGGTGTGGGGGGTACGACAATTATACAAGCAACTTACCAAAGCAGACACAGTGCAGACTTCACACGAGATTATTCACAGTAACAACAATAAAAGATCTTCTTCAGGCTGACTTAACAGACAGGCGCCAGCACACTCAGACACCCACACAAAAAAAGAAAAAAACCCAAATGTGAAGAAATGGACTTTTGCAGCCAGGAAGGGAGGGGGTTGAGGTTATAGTTCTCGGTACCTGGGTGTTTCGAGGGAGGGACGCTCCGTGGTGCGGCACCCGACAATAGCCGCGCTGTTCCGGCCACAGCCGCATGTGTGGAGATCGTGTTCCGAACCGGAGGAGTTGAATGGTGAAGGGAGGTGTCCAGAGGGCGAGGGTGGAGCAATAGGTGGGACCAGGCAGGAGGCGATTCGTCGAGATCGTGTGGGCGGGGACGAGATGCAGGAACACTATCTTCTTCGTCAATTCTCAAAACACTTCACTCCTCCTTCAATTCCTAAATTCCCTCCTTACACGGAGGATTTCTCTGTGCTTTATAGAGCCTGAGGTTCGGGGAGGGGCCATGCCGAATCCGACGTCATCGTCCAAGTCGGGCATTCCGACTGGCTCTGACCCCTCACGTGGTCCGCCTTCCTGGGCCGGGCTTCGGCCAGACGCCGGTACACTCCGCCCACCTGGGTGCTAAGCGTACGTGACTCACCACCCACGTCTGGTTTGGAGTAGACGGTGGAAGCTAGAAAAGCATTTGTCCATCCCAAAGTGCATGTCGGGATTTTGGCTCAGGAGTGATCGTTGAGGAGGGTACCGTGGGTGCGTCACGCTATGGTAAGCGAGACGAGGGGAGCAAGCGAGGCAGAAGGCACTATGGGAAAGAAAAGGTGGGAATAAAATAAAAGGGAAAAATGATTTAATAAACCTAACTAATATCCCATCGCAACGCACTCCCTTGTCTTCCCACTACACAAAAGGAAGGGGTCTATCTACACGCATATTAATGGCATAACTAACTCGGGACAACTATCTGTTGTATGCATGCGGTTCCGAGAACCGCATAACAATATATATGTATATATGTATATATATATATATATATGTTATGTATATATATATGTATATGTATGTATATATGTATGTATATAATATATATATATATTAATAATATATATATATATATATATATATATATATATATATATATAGGTATATATATATTGAAACATGAGGAGTGTGATGAGCACTCCGCTGATCCCCAATGGACAAAGTCCACACCAAAGCGTCGCCTCCAACACAGGCTTCGGCCCGGTGACTGTCAAAGAGACAAAGATTATATGGTCATCATCAGTTAAACATGGTTGTTCTGCCATTTGCCTATAAATAGGGCAAATTACACACCAATAAGCCCGAAATCTGGATCAGTGGTTACGTTTGATTGTTTAACTGATATATACTGTATGTATAGATATATATCAGTATACATCAGGGGGAAATTAAGAAAGACCCACCTTCATTCACAGGTGAGAGATGTGGGTGGGTCTTTCTTTATTATATATATATCAAATTACATAAAATACAAATAACGATAGAAAAAGTCAAATTACATACAAATAAAAAGAAATAACAATAAAAAGGGCATCTTACACACAATAAAAACCCACAGAAAAATATACCACACAAGACAATGCAAAATGTTCCAGCAGTGTGGTCTAGATATTGCATATGTCGCATTCGGACAGCAGAGAGAGAAATTGAATGTCAGATTAGAGGTGAAGGAGATGAGGCAGGAAAATAGATCTGTGTACTTGAATGGAATTGTGGTGACTTGTGATGGTAGTTTTGAGGCAGAAATACCAAGGAGGATACAAGTGGTTGTGAATCCATGGAGGAAAGTGGAGAGTTTGATGCTGGACAGGAAGATATCGAGGAAGTTGAAAGAGAAAGTCCTGAGGTTGTGTATAACGCCGGCATACCTACACGGTCTGGAGACACTCACACTGACAGAGCAGCAAAAAAAGAGGCTGCATGTCGGCAAGAACAACTGGGTCAGGAGGATTGCGATAGTGAAGAGGGTAGATAGAAGGAGGGTGGACAAACTTAGGTAAGGGATTAGTGTGCAGATGAGCTTGATGGGAGGATTGGTAAAGAGCCCGTTGGAATGGAACCCCTTTTTTTTGCTTTTCCAAAGCGAGGCTCATCATGGAATGAGCAAGGTAGAACTGACAGTGGTACAAACATCAAGGGAACGAATGAACAGGAAAAGAGGAAAGGAAGGAGGGGAGGAAACACTGATACTAGCAAATCGTTGATATATAGTTTGTTGTTTAAGGCATTTCACCACAAGCTTTAGCTTTTTTGAAATACCCCTATACTCTGTGTCATACATATTAATACTTATTTATTTTTACTTAACCTTGTACAGAGTATGGAAAAAATTAACGGCTCATTCATTCATTCGTTTAATCAAGTAAAATGGTTGAGTTAAGAAAGGATGGTGGGGTCTTGGGGTCAGAATTGGGGATGACAACAGATGGCGGTGCACAGATTGCTTGAAGTCCTGGAGGGAAGACTGAGACAGAACAGCCTATGAAATTTGGTTCCATAGACGGGGGAAGCGAGGAATAAAAGAGTTGAGGTGGGCAGTCAGCCTGGATTTTGGAAGTTTAACCAGGAGGGGCTTACTGGAATAATGTGTGCGTGCATTCTGGAGTTGCTGAGGAGGGAACAGAGAGCAGACCAAGCAATATCTCGGATAATATACGGTAGAAAGCTGGCAGAGAAATTTATTGTCCATTTATTCCACCACTCTTCCCTGGTGTGAATGGAGAGATAGACTTCCAAAGAGAACAGATTGTTGACAGAGCAAGGCAGGAGAAGATGCAGATTGCGGTTGAGATGAGAGGATTGTGTGAAGCGGGACGTCGGAAAGGTGGAGAGTGGAGAGATGGCTTGTGATTGAGGGCGGTGGGGGAGTGTCGTGGACAGAGCAGAGCTGCAGCTCACTACCATCGGCCTCGCTGCATGTAAAGGGATTTTGAGAAAGAACTAAAGAACTAAGGTGTCCATTATTTTGAAATACCTTGACAGTCCATGAACCATTTCCTGCAGATGGAGATTGGTTCAGTATGGCTGACAAGTCTTTTGGCAGATCTGCTCTCATTGCATGTGATTATTAAATTTCGGTGAGCAGACAATGTTGTGGATTATTGCTGGTTTTCCTGTCTGATACATGAATGGATGGATGGATAAATGAAGGATAGATGAATCAAAACAGGAGTCCATGAGAAAAAATTTCCCAACCGTTGAACAAAGGCTTCCCCAAAATTTTAATTGTTTTTGATGACAGAATCGTTTAATTCTAAAACGTCTGGATGATATATGTCGAGCAAAGCTCATTAAGTTTAAGGAATCCGATGGTAAAGAAGAACATTCGACACACTTGTGAAAGCCAGACCGTCCCTCGGTGTGTTCCAGGACGTAGATCAAACAAAGGACATAGTGTTTGTTTCCCAGTGTATGTGCGTTGGCAGAAAAGACAAAACAAACCCCACCAATCCCTAATTGTTAATAAAGCACATTCATCTATCAGTGCGGAGAAGAACGTTTCACATTCCTGTTTATCGTTTATGCGGTCAGAAACTTAATGTCTTAATGTTGAAAGGATACGAGTTTGAAATTTGGAGTCAGAGGGCTCAATTTGAAATGTATTCCTGAGCAGGCCGACAAATCTCATGTCCATTTATTCCAGCGTTTTATGCTTTGTGGGGCACCCAGCTGCCCCACCCCCATGGAATCGTTGATATAAATGGATAAACTGAATGTGTCTTCCTCTCTGGTTGTGCGTGTCTGATACCCCTGGACAGAATGAATCAAATGTAAGTGAAGCCGAGAACACTTGTTTCCTCACCCTCAGCCTGTGCTGTCCTAATGGCCTCACTCTGCACTTCCAAACATACGTGCCTTCAGGTATGGTAGCTGCTCAACGTGGTGCTGGGGTTGAGAGAGAGAGAGTGAGGGGCATCGGGCTTGGTGCAGAAGGAAGGGGGAATTGTGGGATTGGGGTGGAGGGAAGTTCGATTGCTTGTAAACTAAATATTTCAATCAAATTGATTGTCATTTGCAAAAATTATGTGAAAGACATAATTGCTGTACAGTTTCAATTACACTGCGCATTTGCTGCAATGATGGGTGCGTAAATTATAATTTGTGCTCTATGGAATGATGATGCTGGTAATTGCAAACCACGAGCTTCATGTCCGAGAATATTTGCAGTCATTAATGAAAAGTTATTTTGCCCTTCCATCGTTCAATTTTAGTCTAGACCTAGAGGTATGCACACTCGCCTTCGAACCATGTCGCCTGGGTTTGAACTATAAACCACCACCCTGGTGTTTTGCATGAATGGTGATGTGTCGATGTGTGCACCGTCGCTTGGGTGGACATTAAGCTGGGTATCCCGTCTCACGGCATTAGTTGCTGGATGAAGGCTGGCACCCTGAACAAATTGCAAATTCCTGCCAGCATCAGTCGAGTATCCTGCATCGGAGTGACGACCCATCCAGGATTGTAACCCTTGCCAAGGAAATTGCTTCGGCAGAACCAACACTACATAGAGTAGAGATGCGGTGCATGATGATGATCGTTGTCTCTGCACGAATAAGCAGATTGTTTGTTTCTCAAACAGCAATATTCTTAACGATAGTTTATTGATTGTATTCTGTTATTTAATTACCTCACTTAGTTTGTTGATTGTGTAATCAAAATTAATGACAATGATATACAGTACACATCTTAAAGCTTGTGCAAGTGTATTCTCATGGTGTTAAGATTAATTTAAGACTATAAATTATTGTGATTATGATAATATTAGGGAATAACAATAAAGGAAACAAGAAATAGAGCAATCAGAGATTGCAGACCCTCGCCAGGACTTCTTTTGAGTGGTGTATTTTGTAGGTTTTAGGGTAAATCCAATATGGCTGCCAAACCATGTGACCTATATCATATGTGTGAACCTTTTGTTCCTCATGGACAGGTGGTCATACGTGTAAAGTTTTACCTCGATTTGTTCAGCCACTTCAGAGAAGAAAATTTTTGAAGGTTTTTTATTTTTAAACAATGACTGCCGAATCACGTGACTGATGACGTCATTACTTTTTTTTTTCTGTGGACCATTTTATCCCTAGATGACCCTCAAAATTTTTCATACTCATCGGATGTGGCGCTCTACATATGCAATTATGACGTCATAACGAAGGCACCTATGACATCATAAAAATCACACTCATTCCCCATGAGGATTACTTGCTGTGTGCCAAGTTTCAATTTTTTCCTTGGTGTTGGTTTAGTGATACAGAGGTCCAAAGTTTTTCAGTTTTTCCAATATGGTTGCCACACCATGTGACCTATGATGTCATAATTATCAGTAAAACATTCTACATGAGTAGACACACCAATGGTGAAAATTTCGTCTCAATCTGACAAGGGGTTGCAGAGATAAACACGAAAGTTTTGTGCAGACAAACACAGACAAACAGACAGACAAACAGACAAATGAAAAATCGTGCTTAGCACGACACTTGGCGAATTAGTTGACCTTTCCCGTTTGTGGTCAAGCTGCAATGTCATGGAATGTGTGGTGTTTATTTGTTCGTACATTAATAAAATGACGCGACGTCACAAATAACAATTATCAGGCGCGCGTTGTCATGGTAACGGCAGCAGATTGAAAATTTTCACAACTCATTAAAGCCTCCATGTGACATTCAACAACTTATCATCGGTGCTTGTTGCCTTCATTCTGAACGTAGAAAATATTTGAAAAATACCTAGGAACATTGCTTTTCACAGCTTTATGATCCCGTTATCAGGTTTGAAATATCTTGTAAAACAAAAATGTATATTTTATATGTGTGTTTTTCATGTTTGGGTGACCCTGACCTTGACCTGGGTCAATTTCGATCAAACTTTGTACACATGTTAATATTACATGCATAAATAGACAGTATAAGTTTCAATTTAATAAGTGCAAAACTGTTTGAGAAATAGCCATGTATGTGTAATTCACAAAATTACCCATTGGTTATAATGGGCGATAATATAAAGTGATGCAGAATCCAGATCCTGATCTTGAACATCACCAAAAGTCACATATCTTTTTGCACTGTGGATTTCTATCAGCTGTTAAAATTTCATCCAAATCGGTTAAGAATTGTGACCTGTAGAACGAACAGAATTTTTTTTAAATCACGCCAATAGCTAAAAACTTTGACGTCATACGCTTGCGAAAACTGTGCATATTTTTACTAACATGCATTTTAAAACATTTAGATATTCCATTGAAGTTTGTTTTGGCGTCAACAGGAAGTCGCTACGACTTCCGGTCACTGAGTTATGTCCAAAAATGTGTTTTCACGTTGTGTGACGTCACGTCGTGACGTTTAGTCCGATTAAGACGGGGTTTGGACGCGGACCGCTTCAGGTGGATTGCCTATCAGGTGTAAAAATTTAAGAACGACTGGTCCAGCCGTTTGGGCTGTAGACGACCGGACAAACAAACAAACAAACAACAAACGGAACAGCCAACATACTTGACAAAATCGAAGATTTCGCCAAGTAAAAATTTCATCCAAATCGGTTAAGAATTGTGACCTGTAGAACGACATAAATTTTTTTTAAATCACGCCAATAGCTAAAAACTTTGACGTCATACGCTTGTGCAAACTGTGCATAATTTGTACTAACATGCATTTTAAAATATTTAGATATTCCATTGAAGTTTGTTTTGGTATCAACCGGAAGTCGCTACGACTTCCGGTCACTGAGTTATGTCCAAAAATGTGTTTTCACGTTGTGTAATGTCACGTCGTGACGTTTAGTCCGATTAAGATGAGGTTTGGACGCGGACCGTCTCAGGTGGATTGCCTATCAGGTGTAAAAATTTAAGAACGACTGGTCCAGCCATTATGTGGACTGTAGACGACCGGACAAACAAACAAACAAACAAACAAACAAACGGAACAGACCAACATACTTGACAAAATCGAAGATTTCGCCAATAACAAACAAATGAAAAATCGTGCTTAGCACGACACTTGGCGAATTAGTTGACCTTTCCGTGTGGTGGTCCAAGCTGTAATGTCATGGAATGTGTGGTGTTTATTTGTTCGTACATTAATAAAATGACGCGACGTCACAAATAACAATTATCAGGCGCGCGTTGTCATTTTTAAATCACGCCAATAGCTAAAAACTTTGACGTCATACGCTTGCGAAAACTGTGCATAATTTGTACTAACATGCATTAAAACATTTAGATATTCCATTGAAGTTTGTTTTGGCGTCAACAGGAAGTCGCTACGCCTTCCGGTCACTGGGTTATGTCCAAAAATGTGTTTTCACGTTGTGTGACGTCACGTCGTGACGTTTAGTCCGATTAAGACGGTTGGACGCGGACGTCTCAGGTGGATTGCCTATCAGGTGTAAAAATTTAAGAACGACTGGTCCAGCCGTTTGGGCTGTAGACACCGGACAAACAAACCAACAAACGGGACAGACCAACATACTTGACAAAATCGAAGATTTCGCCAAGTAACAAACAGACAAATGGACCCAATGCAATACCCTTTCCTCTGGCAAGGGTAATAAGAATTTTGCAAAAAGCCACCTAATATTGTTGCGGATTTGGAAACCTTGTGCACACAAACAGCCAGAGTCCCGAAGCTTAGTTATTTCGATAAGTATGTGTACAGTTAGAATCCATCCCCTTCTGTCTAATGGGAATTACATGTGTGCGCTACGGGTTTTTTTAGCTAGGTTTTTTTACAACAACTTCAACAACAACCACGCCCATCTTCGCTCCAACCGATACTGCCTTTCCCACGCGCATGCGTGTCAAGCACAGCCGTGGGCGGAGTCCAATGTGCCAGGCGGGCTTTCCTTGGACGTTGGCATCTTGGATTTCGCTCCAAATACAGGCATGGTGCCCCTCTCAGCCAATCGGAGAGGTGCGAGCACGTCTGCCGCCTCTCGGCCAATGGGGAGCCAACGCAACTTATTGCTGCTCGACTTCCTGGTCGAGGGGCGGAGACATGAGCATCTCCCCCCGACCAATCTCGGACGGCCGGGAGATCGCCCGATACGCCTGTCCAATGAGGGGAATGAGACGAGACGGATCCCTCCCACCTGTCAAGAAAAATATATTATCGTGTGGGGGCGACCCAGTGAGAGAGTCGGAGGGTTCGTTGGTTGAGGCTGAGAGAGTCTTCCCGCCG
>CM068967.1:26281175-26303342 GCA_035128595.1 Eptatretus atami
TTTTGTCCGTCTGTCTACAGACATCAGTCTATGATTGAGGAACTACTGAATTTCAAATGAATTTTACATTTTGAACACTGAAAAACATCAATGGGAACATAAATCGGAACAGGAACCTGCAGTTTAGCAGTTCTTTGGCTCAGAATTTAGCAAATGATGTAGAATGTCATCCAAAGTGTGCATGCACACAGAGGAGAAAGGTTTAGTCTCTGCCTGTCTGGCAGTCAACCAAAATTGAAAATCATTCCAAACAGGAAACTTACTGTTTTTAGCGATGTCGTAAAGAACACGAACAGCAGGCACGAAGAACTAATGTAACATGTTAAATAAGGAGGTGTAAAAGACGGTGCATCAACGGCAGTAAACTTCCGAAAAAGGGGGTTTTTTTTCCTACAGCCTTTAAAACCCCTTTTTTTTTCAATTGAATTATATACTTGAACACTGTAGAACAGAAATCGCCTTGTTGGAACTTCTAAAAACTTCCAGTTTAGCAGTACTTGGACAAAATATTCATGCCCTGAAAGCAGAGTAACTGTGAGATTCAGCATTCAGGCAAATATGGTGGTACCTAGCCATGTCTGTTTAATGCAAAACGCAAAGCAACCGTTGAAAAGACCCTTCCTATATCCTTTTTCTCAAGACTGCACAGTGTAAGGTGTTCTATGAACTCCTTTAGTTTGTTGTTTTTTCAATTACCGGTACGTGATGTCAGAAGCTTACGATGAAGTACTTAATACAATCAAGGAGGAAAGAACATTTGCAAGGGCAGCACCTCTGGCTTACATGGTTCATTCAAACTTGTAAACAAAATCCAGAGAGCTAACTTTTGGTCCGACACAATAACCCTATATATTTATTTTGTTTGATTACTTGCTTGTTTGCTTATTTATGTATATTGGTTTGTTCCAGTGATTTCAGGTTTATAAAGGAGCTTGTACATTAATTACATGTAAGACAAAGACATGAGTTGATGTCAGCATATACTTGCAGAAAGGATAAGGACATGACGAGCCAATGGACAAATCAACATAAACTCGAGAATTCATAGAACACCTTACCCCATGCAGTCTTTTAAAAAAAGGACATACGAAGGGCCTTTTAAACTCTTGCTTTCCGTTTCTGAGCACAATCTATATTTCCCACCAGCCGCGATTTTGTCAGAATCTTGATATTCCCCAACCCTGAAAGCACAAGTGGCACATTTGATTGGTCGAGATGTCATAAAATGATTTAATATTTTGTCCAAGTACTGCTAAACTGGAGGTTTTTGGAAGTGCCAACAAGGCGATTTGTGTTCTTCAGTGTTGAAGTATATAATTCAATTGAAATTAAAAATATATATATATAAACTTGTAACCCTGCAGAAGAAAAAAAAACTTTTGGGAAGTTTACTGCCATTGATGCACCGTCTTTGACACCACATTATTGAAAAGGCAAGATTGGAGATTTAACAAGTTAAATTAGTTCTTCCTGCCTGTTTGTGTCCTTTATGACATTAATACAAACAGTACATTTCCTGTTTGGAATGATTTTCAATTTTGTTTGACTGCCAGACAGAGACAGACTAAAACAATTACCCTACTCCTCTGTGCGCATGCGCGCTTGGGATAACATTCCACACAATTTACTAAATTCTGAGCCAAAGTACTGCGAAACTGCAGGTTCCTGTTCTGATTCATGTTCCGATTGATGTTCTTCAGTGTTCAAAAGATAAATGAAGTAGTTTGAATCCTCGATCATTGACTGGCGTGTGTAGACAGACAGAGTGAACCAATTGTTTAACCCCGCTTTGTGCTATGTGCACGGTATAGAAATTAGATTTACGCCTTCAATCACAGCAACGTGACCAACAGGTTCATTTTGGAATTCATGCAAAACAGGTTCATGCAAAACAGGTTCATGCAAAACAGGATAACAGTTTCCCTTCCTTCCTTCCCCAGCAGTACCACTCACCGATAACCAGAGGAGCACATGGATAACGACCACCTCGACAGGTCGTGTCATTGCAACACGTGGTCAGAAATTATTGTCTCTTCAGCCTTTGGAAGTTATTAGGACAGCAGAGCCTGGGGGAGTTTGTGAGAATTCTTCCAGTGGACAACAAGAAACCGTATGTAGTTCTTATTCAACAGGATACTTTCAGATCGCCATGCATAAATATTTTGAGGCTGAGGCTATTGTATTTTTTGGATTGTATTTTGTATTTTGAGGCTATTGTAAACACATTGTATGAATCACACAGGGCAACCTTTAAACATAGGGGCAATGCCCCTGGGCGCTCACCCTGTAATGGCTGGATAAAATAAGCTGGGAACCACTGGTAGATATGGATGACCCACAAAATATGTAACGGAGAAGAAAATAAATACCGATGGATTTTTTTTTTGTAATGCCATAAACAAACTTTGGTACATCATGGGTGATAAAGGTTGTGGTCAAGTTTCATCAAAATTGTGTGTGGTTTCAGAGAAGAAAGCAAATACACATTTTGGGGGGAATCCCCCCCCTCCCGTAGAACCCCTTAGACCCCAATTATTTTTATGTCATGAACAAACTTTGGTACATCATAGGTGATGAAGGTTGTGGTCAAGTTTCATCAGAACTGCATGTGTAGTTTCAGAGAAAAAGTTGCAAGTATTTTTGGACGGACGGACGGACTGATGGACAGACCATGTGCCATCCCATAAGTTCCCCGGAACTACGTTCCAGGTGAGATAATAATTGACACCACCAGATTGTGATGCCATCTGTAAATTCTGAATGAGACAGGGCAAGCTGATAGCACACAATCTAAATTAGCAACACCAGTGCCACAGTCATTTCACCCTAAAAGTTTTAATGGTCTCTTCACTTTGCCAAATTTCCCCCCGTTGGGAATACTAGACGTTCACTGTGTTCATTTCAAACTAGGAACTGTTCCAATGACTAGTTTTACAATTTCTACTCCGTCCAACCACATCGACCCAATTTTACTCCCCTTTTGTGTTGCCTTCTCACAACGTCTGCTTTGCATTCTCTTTAACTCGCATATTCCTTTTCTCTCCTCATTACTCCATGACCTGACTATATAATTATACCTCATTATTTTGCTCTTTTTTTTTGCTATCACACGAAATCTTTTTTAACGTCTGCCTTTTTTTCTCACTCTACATTCATTTGTTAATCTTTCTCCAATTCTGATTCTTTCTCTTATTTTCTCTTCCACTTTTCCTCCCTTTCTGGGTGTTTTTATAAATATTTTTTTGAATATGCAGTCAAGGTTCATGGAAGAGCTAGAGCAAAGAACGGATCAGGACACAACATAACAAAAGGAACAGCAGAAGGAGAAGGGGGAAATGCCAACAACAGGGCAGAGGGAGAAATAGATGGAGACAGACAAACAAGGGATGTGGGTAAGGATGAGGGGTAGGGAAGAACGCAAAGGGTGGATGGATATAGAAGCAAAATTTTGGGAGGGGTGGGAGTGGTTTAATGGGTGAAGAAAAGATCATGGTTTTGGATGGGGGATGATTTGAGATGGTGGTGACCAGCTGTCTTGAAGACATGGAGGGAAGAATGACATTGAAGAGTGTGTGGAAGTTGGTTCCACGGGAAGGAAAAAAGAGGAGCAAATGAGTGGAGGTGAGCAGTGGTTCTGTATTTTGGCAGTTTCACTTGGCGAGGGTTGCTGATGGACTGCATGCGTCCTGCAGATACCTGGGTGGGATCCGGATCCAGATCTTAACCGAAATTGAATCAATTCATCATTGGCAGACACCCAACCTGTCCACCAGGTTTCATCCGAATCTGTCCATAACTTCTTGAGATATTGTGCCATATATAGATATAAAATATCGCTTTTGACCCTGTCTCTCATTGGTGGAGAATCATTTAAGAAATTCTAAGATCTGGATCTGATTCCAGAACTTCACCAAAATCTCATAAATTCTTTCTCCTCACACACTAAACCTGTCCACCAAGTTTTGTCCGAATGCTTCCATAACTTTTTGAGATATCCTCTTCTGTCTGTCTGTCTGTGAGCAAGATATCTCATGAGGTTATGGACAGATTCAGACGAAACTTGGTGGACAGGTTGAGTGTGTGATAAGGATGAAGTGATTATGTTTTGGTGTGGATCCGGATTTGGATACTACAGTTTTAAAAGTGTTTCTTCACAATTGAGAGAGGGCCAAAAACGATATACTGTACTGTACGAGGCCCGTGTAAAAAGTAACGGGACTGACTTCACAGAAATTTTATTCCAAAAAATATATTGAAATCACAGCTTTGTCCCCTTCAAAATAGTTTCCTCCAGTCCTCACATACTTGTCCATCCTCTACTTCCACGCTTCGATGCACCCCCTGATGGCCTCTTCTGGAATCCTCCGGAGCTCCGTGTCAGCCCTTTTGATGGCCTTCACATCGGGAAATGGGTCCCCTTGATCACCCCCTTGAGCTTGGGGAATAGGAAAAATCACAAAGGGCCAAGTCTGGTGAATACGGGGGTTGCTCCAGAGTTGCAGTTCCTCTCCGCCAGAAACTGTCGGATGCTCAGGGCACTGTGAGCAGCGGCGTTGTCATGGGGAGGACCCAGGCGTTGTTCTCCCACAGATCCCTCCTCTTGTCCCGGACTGATCTCATGAGGCGCGGAGGATCTCCTTGTATATATTGAATCACTGTTTGACCCTGGTAGAAACTTGAAGTGGATGATGCCCTTGATGACAAAAAACGTGGATGAGCATCACCTTGACCTTCGACTTCGACATCCTTGCTTTCTTTGGTCTTGGTGATGCCGGGCATCCACTGATGACTCTGCCGTTTGGTCTCGGGATCGTATTCGAACATCCACGATTCATCGCCAGTAATGGCTCTCCCGAGCAGGTCTGGATCGTCCTCGAGGCGCTCGATAATGTCTTGACAGACAGTGGACTGCTTTGCTGTTTAGTCTCGGACAACAGCCTGGGACCATCTTTGCGCACACCTTGCGCATTTTGGATTTTCAGTGATGATGCTCCAGACAGTGCCTTGTTGATGGAAAGTTCCTCGCAATCATCCGCACCGTGAGTCGACGATCTGCGCGCACATCTGCTTCACACGCTCGTGTGTCCGCCGTTCTGCTCGTTGAAGGTCTTCCAGACCGTGGATTGTCTCAACCTCCCCCATCCTCTTTGAACCTCTTGTGCCATTCAAATGCACGTGTACGTGACATCGTTTCTTTCCCATAGACTTGCTGCAGCATTGCGAAGGATTCGGAAGGTGTTTGCCAAACTTGGCAAGAAACTTCAGATTGGCTCTCTGCTCACGACTCATACGCGACGACTCAGACTAAACAATGTGTAAAGCACGACCTGTAAAAAATCACACAATGAGCGCAGTCAACCATCACCAATCATATATATCGCTGGAATGTTGCGAAAGACTGTGACGCAACCCGTTCATTCAAGTTGTGTAAGTGGAGCACACAGCAGGCTCAGTCCCGTTACTTTTTAGACGGACCTCGTACAGCACGATATTTCAAAAAGTTGTGGACGGGTTATGATAAAAATTGTGGATGAGTTTGGTGGGTGACAAGAACAAGCCGATTACATTTTGGTTAAGATCCGGATGCCGATCCAGCCTCTGAATGGGATACAAAACGTAAAGTGTTCATCCTGGTGGAGGTATGCACTCTACCGAGTGCCATTCTAGTTTGCAGATGGAGTTCTCGCACTTAGTGCTGAACAGACTTACAGAGTGTACATACTACATCGCATTGCAACACATGACGGGATATGTTTGTACACATGATTCCGCCTTGCCAGAGTTGTTTGTACCCAGTGTAATTTGTAACGAGACCTTGCACAGCCATCATGAAACTCCCATTGGGGACAAGTTGTTTGGATAGGAATGTCACAGACAGAAGTCCTCCAAGGTGCCAATGCAAAACGACAGATAATCTTGTTCAAGCAGTAATGGTTCTACTTTGTGTCTATGAAGACATTTGTCCATTGCAATCGCTATTTTAATCTATAAGCCCCAGTATATTATTCAATATAAGTAGTTGTAGTCTTGCTCTTGTAAGCACATTGAACCGTATGCTTGCCAAATCTGTAAGACTCCCAAGATGATGTGTGACAAAGAAATGAAGGAATAAATAACTTGCATTGAATGAATTATGTTAATAATTGAAATGTGTATTTTACATGGGACCTTTGAACATTTTGCAACAGGTAGTGATGAAAAGAGAAGACGGTACGGTGATTGTACTTGGAGAGAGCTGCGTTGTAGACCATGGCGACGGCACACGCATCACCACATGTGCAAAGGACGTGCATAGCATGGCAGGTGAAGGATTTGTTGCAAGAGGACAAGCATCGAAAGGAGAATGAGTACAACATTTCCCTTTCACAAACCTGCTCTGATTTCTTCTTCGTTCATAGCAGCACTAGGCTGCAGGGTAGCATCATTGGCTGAGGACATAGCTGCGCTGCTCATGCAATGCCCTCTGTTGGTTAGGCCAGGAATTTGGAATTTGTTCATGGTGTCGGGAATAGCTCGCCTACTGTTCGCGAAGTACACAGTGGGATCTTTATCGTCCACCAACGAATACCGGCAGATGGGGCGCCTGTTTAATGTCTATTGGAGGGACGGCACGCACATTGATGAATCACTCCACCTGTGAAACACCGGGATGACAGTTTATAGCTGGGTTGGGATTTTAACCCAGGCTAGAGAGCTTTTAGCTGCTGCCTGCTATTCGGATAGCCTGGTTATTGCGTTCATGTGGTGTTTTGCGTTGCATTTTCGAATACAGTCTTGAAACGACACAGTCTCTTTGCCTTTCGTATTAACAGGGGTAGTAATGAAATCAGTGACTCTGATGAGGGTGACGGTGATGACAGTCATGACACTGGCGGTAGCTATATTTATGGAACTCTCAAATACAGTTGACGAAGCTGTTGTAAAGCGGAGCAGCTAATTAATGCTATATAATAGTTTATTTGATCACTGTAAACAATTTTATTAAGCGAGACAATAATCTCAGAGAGAATCCTTGCTGTTGCTTTGCCGTACCCTTTTTGTCCGAACGTTTGATTCAGGAAACTATGTTTAAAAAAAAATGTAAATTTTAATTACTGATGGTCACGGTCTGCTTAACTTGGGGACATTAGGGCAAAATGTACCAATGATGGTCCACTTTGCTCAGCGGAGGAAAACGGTGGCATGACACTGTCGAAAGACATTAACGTGTGAGAAACAGTGAATGGAAGATGGAAACGATTCTGGATGCTCCAGGTGTTTGAATGTTTTACCAAGTCCAACTCCAGTTTTGATGAAGTCTGTAAAGACATATCATCTTCCTAAATTCAGAACAATAACTGTAGGTGAAGACATATTCATGCCTCTCAAATGTCAAATCCTTTTCGTACACCAACTTGCCATCTGAAAATGAAGCAAACCATTGACCGTATAAAATTAATTCACCATTTCATTGCTGTGCATAAAGGCATTTGTATAGTCATCCACAATTTGCTGCTAGACAAATCACAGCAGTCGTAACAATCTTGCGGTCGTTACATGCCTCATGATGTAAACATCTCACCTCATGAATTGCTGCTGCATCTGCAATCTGTGTTATTTTTGCCATTGCCGAAAGGTCGGTGGTCTGTCTTCTTCCACCATCCTTTCAGGTATTGCACCCTCTGCCTTCTCCGTGCTCCCGAGGTTTCTGCAGGACACTCATGATCCACCGGCAACTCCCTCATAGTGAAACTCTCAAAATCCAGAATCACTGCTCACCTCCACTCATTTGTTCCTTTCTTTTCCTGCCTGTGCAACCAACTTCCACATTCTCTTCAATCTCATTCTTCCCTCCAGCTCTTCAAGACAGCTATTAACCACCATCTCAGATCATCCCCCATGCCCTTTTGTAGATCAGGGCAGGAATTTTGAATTTGTTCAGGGTGCCAGCGATGGCTTGCCTACTCTTCTCAAAGGACACCGTGGGGTCTTTAACCTCATTAACTCATGCCAGCAGATGGGATGAAAGTTTAATGTCAATCCGAGGGATGGCACACGCATTGTTGCCTCACCCTGCCTGCGAGACACCATGGCAGTTTGAAGCTGGGCCGAGATTCCAACACACGGTAGACGGCTCAGAGGTGAGTCTACATAACTCTGAGTCGAGGCCATCTTGCCAGCCCATGGTTGCAGAAGCAGTGATCCGCTTCACCCTGGTTTCCCAATGTGTCAACTGTAAGTTGAAACCATTGGCCTGATGCATGAGAGCAAGTGATTGGGCAGCAGATGCCCTTTGTTTTAAATTTAAAATGTCTGGCACATTCCTGAAAAACAAACAAAATGTATCAACTACAATGATACCAAATGGACCTTGCTTATTGTGGAAAACTATTTTGCATGTATGGGCACTTTTATATCGCTAAGATGATGTTTGGTTCTTGGCCGTCATTGAAATACAGTATTTGCCATTTGATAGCATGCTCGTGTTTACACATCCAATTGCCCCATGAAAACAGATTGAAAATATGAAACAAAGATGAAAGACACAGACCATTGACCTTTTATGTAGTCAGCTGTGCTTTTATGTAATCGGCCTTTTATGTCATCCACCAGCCGACGGTCTCCTTGGGTTAACCCCAGATGGTCCCCTCGGGTGGGTGCCTGGAATGTCCTATCCCTAAGAGAGGATGATCACCTGTCTCTGTTAACATCTGAGCTCCAGTGTTTGAACATCGGTATTGCAGCTCTCTCTGAGGTTGGAAGACCAGATAGTGGTGTGATCATGGCGGGTGGTTCGACCTACAACTGGTCTGGTCGCTCTGATGATTACCATGCCCAAGGAGTTGCTGTAGCTGTGCCCAATAAGCTGACTCCCATGATAATTGAGGTAACACCGGTCAACGAGCGTATTATGAGACTAAGGATTCGTCACTCCTTGGGTGTCATTTCCCTGGTCTCTGTATACAGTTTGCTCCAACTTAGGCGAGTGATCTCACTCTGAAGGATGCATTCTATGCCGCTCTCGAATCTGTGGTTGATCAGTGCCCCCGTTGAGATACTCTTCTCGTCTTGGGGGATTTCAATGCATCGACTGGCACTGACAGGGATGGTTATGAGACATGTGTTAGTCCCCATGAGTCTGGAACTGTGAACCAGAATAGCACTAAGTTCCTTGACTTTGCAAGAAGTCGTGTACTTAGGGTGGCCGGTTCATGGTTTCAGTGCCCACCACCTCATCACTGGACTTGGTATTCCAACGCTGGTGGTGTGGCAAAGGAGATTGGCCATGTGCTCATTGATGGTCGCTGAAGGATGACTCAAAATTGCAGTGTCTGCCAGAGTGCTCAGTTCCTCAATATCGACCACAGGCTTCTTGTTACAACTCTGAAGTTGCAGCTTAAATCCAGGAGAATGGTACCGTCCCAGCTGAGGCTGGATGTTGGCAAGCTCAAGGATGAGAGGGTAGCTGAGGAGTTTACAAACAGGCTGAGTGGGGATTTTGGGGGGGTCATGGTGTTTTGGGGAATCCTGAAGAGTTGTGGAGTGCCTTCAAGACTACCATCCTTGATGTTGATGGATGTCTTGAAACCCACCATCAGGTGAAGAAGAACTTTGTCTCCCAAGGGACACTGGATACCATTGACCAGAGTCGCAGGGCTCGGCTTAATCGCAGAGCTGAGCTGTTCAGGGAGTTGACACGTAAAACTCTGCATGTGCTGAGGGTGGACAAGGAGGAATTTGTGTGGGGGTAGAGCATCACCTGTGGTCAAGTGATTCTCGTCCTGCTTAAAGGGGAATTTGTGCATTGCGTTCCTCCAAGCCTGTCCCTTGGTGTTCTGCAGTGAGAGAGGAGGGTGGTGGGATCTTGACAGAGGAGTCCGAAGTGAAGGCCCGCTGGGCCGGTTACTTTGAGCGTCTGTCCCAGACTGCCCCACCAGCTGTTGAATTTGGTATCAGGGGTGTAACTATTCCTATTGCTGACCCACCAATCAACTGTGAACCACCTTTATTTGTACAAACACAGGCTGCGGTGAACCACTTGAAAGGGAATAATGCTCCTGGGATCTGTGGCATCCATGCTGAACTTCTCAAGGCTGGTGGAAATGCTGCACTCAGGTCGTTGCATACAGTTCTGTGCTCTGCCTGGAACACAGGCATCATCCCAACTGATTGGAAGAGGGGCCTTGTTGTCCCTCTCAGGAAAGGGAAGGGTGATCGCCAGGACTGCAACAACTACCGAGGGGTGACGCTGCTCTCAGTGTCGGGCAAGGTCTTTGCTCGGATAATTCTTGAGAGGGTTCGCCACCATCTGCTTGAGCACCAGCACCCAGAGCAGTCTGACTTTACACCAAAGAATTCAACGATTGATCACATCCTTGTTCTTCGGATCCTCACCAAATGCAGGCGAGAGTTTCGGCAGGGGCTGCTTGCAGCCTATATTGATCTCTGCAAGGCATTTGATTCATTGAATCAGGATGCCCTCTGGAGGATTCTCAGTCTTTGTTGGATGGCCCCCAAACTGATCTATCTGATTTCTGAACTATACTCTGGTGCTGAGAGTGCTGTGAGTTGTGGTGGTTCTATCTCCGACTTGTTCCCAGTTGGTGCTGGAGTTCTTCAGGGGTCTGTATTGGCCCTCACACTTTTCAGCACTTGTATGGACTGGATTCTGGGGATGATGTCAGAGAGATTAATCTGTGGTGCATCATCTGGAAATGTCAAGATCTCTGAACTTGATTTCGCAGATGACGCAGTCATCTTTGTGGTGATGCTGGGTATCATTAAAGTGGCCCTTGAGGTGCTGAATAAGGAGCAGAGCCGCTGGGATTACAGGTTTCCTGGGTCCAAATTAATATCCAGGCTTTCACTGACATCTTGGATGCTGCTATCTTGTCTGTACCTGTTTGTGGTGATAGACGTTGAGGTCATGGAGAGATTCACTTAGCTTGGCAATGATATTCACGTCTCTGCATGTTTTGAACCAGAAGTCAATAGACATCTGCGTCAGGCCTGGGGAGTCATGGATTCACTGGATCATGGGGTGTGACACTGTTGGGACCTGTGCCGGAGGGTGAAAGTCCGAGTCTTTAAGTCCTTGGTGCTTCTAGTCTTGCTCTAAGAATGTGAGACTTGGACTCTGACCAAGGATCTGTGATGGAGACTTAATTCCTTCGGTACCAGGTCTCTTCAGGGAATCCTTGGCTATCACTGGTCAGACTTTGTGTCCAACTAATGGTTGCTGAGAGAGACCCAGATGAGTTGTTACCTGTATTGTCCATGATTGTCAGCTGCGGCTGTTTGGACATGTGGCTCATTTTCCTGATCCTGCTCATGAGATCCTCTCAGCGAGGGAGCCTTGTGAGTGGAGGAGACCAATGAGCAGACCATGTGCCTCGTGGTTGCAGCAGGTTGATTGGCATCTCAAGGAGATGGGGATGGGCCAGGCGGAGGCCCATGGAGTACCAGCAGAAAGTGGACGCAGTGACGTGCTTCTCGAGCGCATGCTCCCATATCTCACCTGTCCTGCCGTGCTTATGACCGTGTACCAGATTAAAACAGTGTGCATCAAACAAACTGGCATGTCATGTATCCGACAATTCCATCGTCTGTGTGACAGGTAATAGGACTAATGACCTTGCTTCTCCTGGCACCCATTTTGCAGCAACATCTGACCCCCTGCCAAAGATCTCGAAACAAGTCATGGTGGAGAAGGTTGGTTTTGCCACGCTGTTGTTTGACTGTGAAGATAGAGTCTGCACTGCGCTCACCGGAAGTGGCACCTTGCTGCGTGCCAGGCCTGAGGGCTCCTTCCAGGTAATTAACAGGGTGGGTTGCCGGGTTCAATTCTGCGTTTAAACTTTATTTGGCTTAATTAAGGTGTTATTACTCGAAAGATATCCGAAATATCATATTTCATGATCATAAATACCGTTTATATGCGAGATATGTCTGGCACTTGAAACGTCAGTCTTTTGACAGGCATGTGGATACCAGCTTTCACTTTTTCACTGATCGGGTGTTGCTATCTTGTTTGATGCTTGATATGCAGAAGTCACTCATCAGGTGCTTAATATTACCTTTTCTCTAAGGTGTTCCCAGCCAACAGTTCTGGAAACCTTACGGTTCATGCGGACGGCATGGCCACGTACGTGCACTCCAGAAGACAGACCGCACAGGCTGGCGAACATACTGATCATCTCCATGGAATCTACACTCTGTGCCCAAAAGCACACGTCACTTGCGAGGCCATCGATTCAGATGGGAACATTTTCCGGGTATCTTGCATGTTTTTGGCCACATTTTATTGCTGCACGTCTGAGTCCCGTTCCACAAGGACATAAAAGCAAAGTAATATCAATCTTAAAACGCTTTAGGATGGAAATGTGCTCGTATAAGTCTAAACCTCTCTTACCTGGTGTTGGCTTAATGGTTTGGGTGGTGGGCTTTGGATCCGAGGGTCCTGAGTTCAAATCCCGCTCAGTTGTTGAATTAATACCAGGTGGGGTTAACTCGGCCTTCCATCCTTCCGAGATCAGCAAAATGAGTGCCAGCATCCTGGTATACTGTGTCGGAATGGTGACCCATCAAGGATTTTGCTCAATAGCCAAGGAGACTGCTTAAGCAGCACCAACGCTCTGCACAGAGTATGGTCCCAATCTCCTCCTCTCTTGCAGAAATTTCTCATGAGATATGATGAAAAGCTCATCAGATTTCTTATTACTCTCATGATAAATCATAGGCGTTTTTATTTTGTTTTAAATAAGGTCTTCCTATGTCATGGAGCATTTATTGTTCAAATTATTTTGTCCAAAAAATCGAAAAGACATCCATCAAACTCCTATTTACAAACGTGCCAGCCAAGTACTCACTGGAGGTAGCATGTAATTTGGGTCCTTTGTCATAAAAATGATAATTGTGCAGTATTTTTAGTGCCAAACATTCCCACTTTGCCTCCATCTGTTGTTGTCGACTCTGTGGCATCATTAATGGCTTTGCATTGCCAGAACACACCATCCACAGATGCTTTCTGAGTGCAATTAAAGAGTTTTCTCATTTACTATCAGCATGCTATGATTTGATGCTTAAAAGCTGACTCTACACATTAAACATGAAAGAAAGAATATTTTTCTCCTTTCTTTGGTGTTTATTCAGCTTTCTCTGTGTTCCGATGGCAGACTTGTCTGTCCTTGCTCCGTCCGATGCATTGTACTTCTGCCAGGTCCAATCTGATGGTAAGACGGCGGTGATTAAAGCAGATGGCGACGGCTTGCAGGACGAAGAGTTTGAAGATAGAGAGAGTCTCATGTCCTTGAAGACGAAACGACCAGAAAGTTACGGGGAGCACGCTCCCAGGTGAGGCCCTGTGGGTGGATTGATTTAACATCACACAGGTCGTAATATTGGCATTGATGAAGTCACTCTCGAAGTAAATGATGCAACCAGACTTTGATCTGACATCGTTATTCTTTGGTCCAGATGTGCCATGGTACAGATATTGGGTACAAAGCAGCAGAGACAGAATGTTGTGGTGAACAACGTATTCATGAACAGCTGTTTCACCCACAGGGTACTCATCGACATAATTTAAATTTGCTTTAGTGGTACAGAATACATGTCTCGGTGGGATTACAAGAGTACCACACCAATACTGATGACGCACTGATGCTTGTGTTGCTGGCACTCTGAACGTGCTTATACAGGAACACCTGTGGCCGACCACGTCCATCTGATGGACCCACATCCCATTTACTTGAGTTGTATGTGTACGCGTGTTGAAATGCTATTCACATAATCTCTCAGTGTCGTTGACATGGCTATTATACAAGCCCATAGGCCCACATTTATGAAAGATGCAAGTGATTATCAGTCACATTGCAAGTGGAACGGGTGGAGCTGCCTCTCTTCTGAAGGATTTACTGCACCAGGTTGAAACTTTTATTTGTCACATCCTTCTGGATATTGATGAAACATGGATGCAGAAAACTCAGAGACAATAACTACCTTTGAGCTGTCCCCAAATGTACCGTTTTGGTTTATGTCCTGTGGCCTGTAACTCATTACTCATACCATTGGGCAGCTGCTCTGTCACATTTTGGTGGATTTCTGCTTTGAATATACAGTGGACTGTGGTTGGTGTGACTGCTTTGAGCTTCTAGTCTAGCTGCGGTAATTCAATGGCATTTGAGCATGAAGACTGGGTGAATGCTGTTACAAAGCGAGGCTCATGGCAGACACATTGGCTTGGAAAGAACTTGTGTTTATATCGTGTAATGTAAAGGGTTGCGTGCTCCCATATAATGTCAGGCCGGTTTCTCTGTTATTAATGCATGTAAACATAATTGGATTTGTTGATTTACTACTGCGTGTTCCACCATGGTGGCACACCAGTAATATCTCCTTGCTTTGATTTTGTTGGCCAGACCTGAATGTGAGTGTGGCGATGTCATTGATTGGCAAGTAGACGCAAACGGAAAATGAGAAAGCTTTTGAAAATGCAAAACCCGTCCGCGTCCACTTTGTATTCAAACTTCTTCTTCCATATGCTAAATATGATTAAAACAGCTTTAAAAAGTACCAAAAAAAATTGACGATTTGAGGGGACCTCCACCTTTTGACCTCAAAAGTAATAGGCTTCAATGACGCAATTTGCAAACCCTGTTTAAATTTCAGGTCGATTGGATGAAAATTGACCATTTTATGCAACCTTGACCTTTTGATCTAAAAAAAAACAACAATCTGCTTCTAGCTTTTCGTTGGTGAACCAATTCAATCAAGTAATATACAAATTCTTAAAATTTCATGTCAAAAAAATTTTTTTTTTGTATACATTGTCGAGGCTCGTATGAGAGCTAACACACAACGCACAGCATGGGGGGCATGAGACAAGAGGGGCGGGAGAGGGAAGGACAAAACAGTGGGGAACAGAGACATGAGGAGATCTGTGGCGGGGAGAGGGATGGGAAAATTGCATGAAAATTGACGATTTTATGTGACGATGACCTTTGATCTTTTGACCGTTTTACCAAATTATTAATTTGTCTTCTTCATATTCTCATAATAAAGCTTTGTTGAAAATTTGATGACAAAAGCTCATTATGATAAAAAAAAGTTACAGTCCTGACACACATACACACAAACGCGTGATTACAGAAGCCCGTCTCCCACTGCGCGGGGGACTGGCGAATAAACCACATTCGTATAATTCAGTTGTTACTTCTGCCACCGAAGGTGGAAGGAGGTTATATTTTCACCCCTGTCTGTCCATTTGTTTGTGTGCAGGATATCTGAAAAAGTCGTGAACGGATTCAGATGACATTTGGTGGGCAGGTTGGGTGTGTAACAAGGACGAACTGATTCGATTTTGGTGAAGATTCTTATCTGGATCTGATAATTTTAAAACTTATTCTTCACCATTGAGAGATAGGGCCAAAAACGATATGGTACTGTAGAGCATATCTCAAAAATGTAATGGGCCCGATATGTTCTCGTGGATCAGGCATTGCGTGGCAGAGGTATGCGCTCTACCGAGTGCCCTTCTAGTTTTTAATGCAGAGATCAAGAGTTATAAAATAGCTGAACAACTGGGTGGAGATTGGGTGAGAGATCAAGACAAACAATGGAGTAAAGAGGAATATGTGGACAAGGCAAGGAATGTATAGACAGATAGCAGAGTTAGTGTACATACATGGGCAGGACAATGGAATAAATGGACAAAAGACAAAGGAGCAATAAATGGACAAAGGCCCCATGAGCAAACATGACTGGATAAAATCATGTGATGGGTCCATATGATGCATGCTTATAGATATGACTTATTTGTAGGTTCTTCGTGATACATCCTGATTGGTCAGGCACAGAACTACTGAGAATGCAGGATGTGGAGCAGTTCTTGTCCGAATCAACTTGTGACCCATCGACGGTGCTCCTCCAGGAATCTTTACCTGATAACGCAGGTTCCTTTTGAGGATTTTATCACATGTATTGTTGTACCCTTCCAAAATCTCGATTTCTCATGGGATCTGATGAGATTCTCATCACATTTTCATTGTATCTCGTGAAAAATGCACATGGCAGTTTTGCAAGGGTAAGAGCATAACCATGGCTGCCAACTGATCTTATGCACTGCACTCGCTCCTATTCCAGCTGTGCAAAGTGTGACAGTACTGACACCTGAAGAAAGAAATTGGTCAACTAGTTGGCTTTCCCCTCCATTTTCTGAGGGCTTCACCTCTGTTGGCCTGCGCACACACTCCGAAAGATGTATTCTTAGTCAAAAGGTATCCAAAATGTCATCTTGCCACAGCAGCAAAATTGTTTTGATGTAATAGCCAAAGTTTCGTTGCCAAATATGTCCTCGGTGCATATTCATTTCTCTTATGTGTAGCTCTTGTACTTCTCACCATAAACAGGCAACGAAACTCGGCCTCGGGCTTAGTTCAGGACGAGGTCACAGGCTTGCCTCAGGCATATTCGCCTTTGATGCGTCCCGTCCTGCTTTGCCACCATCCTGCCCACCTGTCCTACACATTCGCCAGCTGCTCAGCTTTCCACGCATCTCACTGCAACAGCGCCATGACCTCCAGCTTCGTCTCAAGGTTACACACCACGTTTTTTGGGCCGCTGCTTGTTTTCATGATTGATATCACCATTGTTAAATTTTTTAGAAAACATTCTGATACGAGGAAAATGACTGGGTATAACTTTCAAGAAACTTTTTCAGGAGTGCTCTGGCCTAATTACCTCCGCCACCAAAGGTGGACAGATGTTATGTTTTCACCTCTGTCTGTTTGTTTATTTGGTTGTCTGTGTACAGGATATCTCAAAAGATTGTGGATGGATTCAGACGAAATTTTGTGGATAGGCTGGGTGTGTGACAAGGATGAAATTATTAGATTTTAGTAAAGATACAAATCCGGATATGAGAATTTAAGTGATTCTTCACCATCGAGTGATCGGGCTAAAAACGATATATAGCACGATATCTCAAAATGTTGTGGACAGATTCGGCTGAGAGTTGGTGCATGAGTTTGATAGGTAACAAGAATAAGCTGATTATATTTTGGAGGTTCGTGTATACAATACATAAACTGTTCAGCCTGGTGGGGGTATGTGCTCCACTGAGTACCATTCCAGTTTCTCAAGCATTTATTTTACTTATTTTTTATTGAATTACCAAAGAACCCGTCCTTGCGTACAGGATCATTTCCCCCAAATTGATATATAATATTTTAGAATGACTTGTAATACCTCCTCACACTGGGAGCAGCGCTATGCCATACATACTTACTTAAAGAGAATTGGGGTGCTCCTCCCACCCCTAAACCTCCAAGACTAATAAGTTTTCTTATCCCATAAAGTATTCCTGGACAGTGGACACCCCAAGTATAAGCAGCAGTTTTCAATGCATTTCTTCCAGCATTTCAGGAGTGCATAGAAGTCCACACATACAAACTGACCCTCGAGTTGTGCTATGATATGAGTTCCCTTATATACAAGGAACTTCAATGCAGGAAGATGCCATTCGGCCCATCAAGCTTGTGCAATGGTTGCCAGCCTGTGGTTTGTGCTGTATCATTTTTAAATGCTGAGCATCAAGCAAGGAAGCAGTATGTACCATTTTAAATGTCTTTGGTATGACTTGGCCGGGGTCGGGTTTGAACTGCCGCCATACCAGACTCTAAGTGGACGTTCTAACCATTACGCCACCGAGTGTGGTTAAATTATTGTTTTCAAGTTATGTGAGATAAATATGACTGTTGATGAGAAGCACTCCTCCAAAGATCTTTGGTGATGTCTTCAGTGGTCAAAACTAAAAATGGTGGTGAACAGTATGCTGAGACAATTGCAGTGTTTCACATAATTATATGAGACTTGAGTGACAAACTTGATGATGTACCATTCCATCCATCCATTTGGGACCACACTCTGTGCAGAGCGTTGGTGCTGCCTCAGCAGTCTCCTGAGCTATTGGGCACAACCCTGGACAGGTCGTCACTCCTACGCAGGATGTACCATTGTTGGCATTGAATATAAGAGTGGCTAGTTCCAGTTCCAAGCTGTTACACTATCACATTACCATGAAAGTTGAAAAATCATCGCTCGATTTTCTTCAGCATGAACTTTTGGTGTTCATTGATAAAAAGTGTAGCTCTTGCTCCTTCACATTCTGACCCCATCCAGGATAAAGCCGTCAGATTGATTGACAGCAGCTCGCTTACCATCTCAGCCTTCAGCCTCTGCTTACAGTCGAGTGATTCCATCACTTTGTTTTATCGCTACTACCTTGGTTGCTGTTCTGCAGAATTGCATAGTATCATCCCTTCTCGAATAGTTCGCTCTTGACACTCGCTTAGCCTCGACACGTCACCCAGACTGTTTCACCCTGCATACTTGTGGAATGCAGCGACACACATCCTCTTTAATTCCCCATAGTTCAGGCTTTGGAATTACTTGTCGTTCTCAGTTTTTTTCCTTCCACCAGCAACCTCATCGATTAACAGATGTCTCCTACCTTAACTCTTACTTCCTTACTTTGTTACTTTTTACTGTTGCATAAAGCCACTTGTTTGAGTATAGGCTTTCCCCCTCCCCTACAATGTCACAATAAATAAGCCAATAATTAAATAAATAAAAACTAGCATATTAGCTCATGATTTCAGGAATGGTGTGTTTTCATGCAGAGTTTCCATTCACCAAGCTAATGTGGAAAAGTTTATTATTCCGAAAAAGTGTAACAAATCAAATTAAGATTCTTGAAATTGGTGTGACTACTTTTGATGAACTGATCGAAAGTTTGGATAAAATATGTGGGAATGATTAATCACACATGGCCGTATTTGAGTTATGAGTGCAATATTTATGATTCAAAGTGTGTTTATGGTACGTGTGGATCTTTGGTTTAAATACGTCATAATGAGGGCACCCACAAAAACATTTTTGTGCCGAAGTTTCTTTAATCAAACAGCTACATTTGATCACACCGAGATGGATGTAATCAATATTTGTAGGTCTTGGGGCCCCATGCATTCCCATTTGTGATCATCGCTCCGGTGGTTTTCGCTCTCGTCACTCATTATATTTTTGATACGTATGGCCTTCAAAAAAAGCAATAAAGTCGACAGTACGAACTCGTTTCGAATTTGCACTCATTGGGTGAATAAAGAGACCTGATAAAGGCAAGGAATCATTGCTCAATAATTTATTTTGAGATAAAGCAGTGAAGGTGATTTCATTTTTATGCGGCTCCACATTTGAGGCATGGAAGGCCCTGGTGCGTAATTAAATGTAACCGCCACAGGCTCGCCTTTCAGTCGCAAGCTTTTGAGGCGATCTCACACAAGCTTCAGGAATAATATTTCACATCGCAGTAGGTGCTTTTGCCATAAATCTCTCTCGGCACAATAGGGGAGGAGGGGGGGGTGGCATAATTAAAATGGATAACTCTTGAAGGCTATTCCATGGACTGTCTCTCGAGACACCAAACACATTTTATTGCAAAGAGCCTTTCTCACAGGGCCTCCGCCCCCCGGAGTTTGTGAGAGTGAAATTTATCACACGGTTTGAACATTGCGTGATTGAGAGGAGGAGTTAATTAAATTTGGTGGCGTAATGTGGAAGCACTTGGGCCTGTTAGACATCTGTCGCCAACTTCGGAGAACCGAGCAGGCCTGCTGATGCGTGCGCGATTTGGTTTGAAACTACTGTCTACAGATGTTAACCTTTGTTTTGTCTTGTTTGGGCTACAGAACATCCATCCACCAACAGAAAGCACAACATGAAATGGTCAGTATTTAAAATAAAAAAAATACAAGGTCGAGGTTCGTGGAAAAGCTAAAACACAGGATGTATCAGGACATTACAGAACAAAAGAAACAGTAGAAGGGGGGGGGATATTAACAGTGGAGGTGAAGGATAAAATAGAGAGACTTGGCCAAACAATGGGTGTGGGGAGGAAAGAGGGTTAGGAAAGGACGCGTGGGATGGACAAGATGGATACAGAAGTAAATTCTCAAGAAGTAAGAACTGGAAAAATAAATTGGGGGTCAGGTGAGGAGGTGGTTTAACGGGGGTAGAAAATATCATGCCTGTGGATGGGGGATGATCTGAGATGGTTGTCAACAGCTTGAAGACCTGGAGAGGAAAATGAGAATGAAGAGCATCTGGTAGTTGGTTCCACAGGTGAGAATAAAGAGGAACGAATGAATGGAGGTGAGCAGTGATTATGGATTTTGGAAGTTTCAACAGAAGAAGGTTGATGGTGGACCATGGGCGCCCTCCGGAAACCTGGGGGACAAGGCACGGAAAGAGTGTTGCTGACACATCGTTAGCATCACTTCTTTGCAAGCTCGATTGTTCGTGACTGACATCGTGGAAGTATGGTTACCATAGAAAGAGCAAAAAGGAACGAGTATCTTACAAGGAATACTGAAACACAAGAAGAGGCCGTTAAATCTGTCATGCCCGTATCATGTCACAACCTCCATGTTTAATTCTACACTTACATATTCCCTAGGCATAGTTTATTTTTTGATACCGAGTTAAAGACTACTTTACACCTATTGATCACAACCAGTACCGATTTCCTTTGAAAAATACAAACGTGTGCTCCACCATTTTGATGTACCCTGCTCGATCATCAGGAACTTGTAACGACATCAGGAAAAAACATCAAAGAGCAGCAGGATTAAAATGGTTGTAAAACTTGATGGCACCTCGGGTGACTCGAAAACGCAACAGCCTGGCACTAAAAAAACGAAATTAGGTTCCTAGTATAAATAAAAATGAAACAATATGGAGATAACGATTGAGAAGAATATGAAGCTATGCAATGCAATATTACTTATTACTAAACTTCAGTCAAACTTCGATATTTTGACTCAGTAACTCGATAACTATATTTCAGACTGCTACATTGCAGAGGGCACTATACTGTTCTGATTTAGATGTACCATACTCTGTTACGGAGCATCGTTATACATATATGTGCTGGGTGGTTTGCCATTGCATTCCCAGCAGTCGTTCGGGCAGGAATTTGGAATTCCGCCATGGTGCCAGCGATAGCTCGAGTGCCATAATAGCCTCCATTAGCAGTTGTTTTGCACCTGAAAATACAAATACAAAAGTCCTCCTGCCAGTTTGAGCTTGATATATACACTACCAGTTGGAAGGTTTAGAACACCCCCATTTTTCCAGTTTTTACTGAAATTTAAGCAATTTAATGTTTCAATGTTCTCTGAAATTACAGCAAAGAACAAATAAACAATTGCAGATAAAAAATAAATCATGGAATCGTTTTGTTGAACAAAATTTAATTTAAATTTTTGATTCATCAACGTAGCCAACGTAGCCAACATCAACGTATAACAGTCGAACATACTCGTGACATTCTTTCTACAATGGAAATCAAATATTGTTTGGAAAGTTCTTCCCAACACTGTTGCAGAAGTTCCCACAAATGTGTTGCACTTGTAGGTTGCTTTGCTTTCACCCTTCTGTCTAGTTCATCCCAAACCAGCTCGATGGGGTTTAAGTCTGGAGACTGTGCTGACCATTCCATGATTTGAGGCGTACCGTCTTGTTCTTTTCTTCTGAGGTAGTTCTGACATAGCCTGGAGGTATGTTTTGGGTCGTTATCTTGCTGTAGGATGAACCCCTGACCAACTAGGCGTAGACCAGAGGGTATTGCATGGTGCTGCAAAATGCTGTGGTAGCCCTTTTGGTTCAGGGTGCCAGTCACTCTGTGCAAGTCGCTGACTGGATCCAGCAAAAGAGCCCCAGATCATCGCGCTTCCTCCTCCATGTTTGACAGTTGGTGTCACACACTGGGGAACCATCCTTTCACCCACTCGATGGCATACAAAAACCCTGCGTGATGAACTGAAGATTTCAAATTTTGATTCATCGGTCCATAAGACCTTCTTCCAGTTTTCAGTCATCCACTGGTGGTGCTTCGTGGCCCAGGCAAGCCAATTTTTCATATTTTGCCATCTTAGCAATGGCTTTCTTACTGCCACTCGACCTGTCAAACCTGCAGCTTGAAGTTCTTCTCTTAAGTGAAACTGAGACTTCTTACTTTGACAGTGTTCAGCTGTGCTTGAAGCTGCTGTCCTGTGAGCCGCCTATCACGCAAGTTGTTGATTCTCAGAAAATTGTCTTCTGATTGTGTTGTGGCTTTGGGTCTGCCAGACC
>CM068967.1:26316585-26342972 GCA_035128595.1 Eptatretus atami
CCTATTGTTGTGGTTTCCCACCCGCTCGGCGTGCGGGCGACCGCTTCTAGCCAATGGCGGCCGCTCTCACCCACCTAATGGGCATACCTAGTCGCAGCTTTCGGATCAAGCCGAAATCCAGCTACGGGTGTATCTTTAATCACATCGAAAATCAGCCAGCTATTCTGTCCGCGCGTACAGGGTCCGATCGCCGAATTGTCGATTTACCTAATTATGCAGCAGACAGAAATGCCGGGGATTTACACCTCGACGGGCCTGCTTGGAAACGAGCCGCTAAGCAGCTCGCTCGTTGGCAATTTGCCGAGCGGTGTATATCGCCAAGCCCCGCCGGATCCGATTCTCTTATCGGTTATTAACAACCAGCTATATTCCGAACTTAATTATGGCAGTTCAATTGAGGGAAAGGACGCAACGAACGGTCAACATTCACACAAGGACATTTATTACACACACGACAATATGCAGTCATGCAGTCATGTATGCAATCAGGTACGGCAACAAAAGCAATGCAATCAACAAAACACGACAAGAAGAACTACAACCGTTGGTCTATTTATTATGTACAATTAAACAGGTTTACTTAAGGACACGGCGCACATCTCTCATACAAAAACCCCGAAAAGAAAGAGAAGGAAGGAAACGTGACCGTGTGGTGAATCCTCGGGCCCGTCCTCCTTCTCCCGACCTCGTCACGACAGACCCTGCTGCGTCTCGGCGCCTCCGACCTCGTCACGACAGACCTCTGCTGGCGTCACGGCACCTCCGACCTCGTCACGACAGACCTCTGCTGGCGTCTCCGACCTCGTCACGACAACGACCTCTGCTGGCGTCTCGGACCTCCGACCTCGTCAGGACAGACCTCTGCTAGCGTCTCGGACCTCCGACCTCGTCAGGACAGACCTCTGCTGGCGTCTCGGCGCCTCCGATATATATATATATATATATATATATGGCGAGAGATGGCGCCTGTCCTAGCATAAATTAAGATTGTAGAAGATATAACGGGATAACTCTGCTCTGTGTCTCCTTTTGTAAGATTGCTTGTCTTTTGTCGCACCCCACAAATTCCTTCCTGTCCCCTGCTGTACATAAAAATAAAGCCCATTCAATGTCCTACATACCTTTCCTCACTTGATTGTAAATAAATGCTTTGTATCGAAATGTTCCCAGCTCGTTTTCATGTTTTCTTCCATTGGTCCAGTATCGTTCTCACACCTTCGTTTTACCGGGACGTTATCCCCCAACGATCTGTTTCCTAGCCGGTCCATGCTTGGCATTCCCGCTCGGCTGCATCTGATCTGGTCAGGTGATCCGGTTTGAGCAAGTGCGTACTGAGGGCATGTCCCACGGTAATTAGATCACGTGACCTTTAGGTAAACGTTATTCATGAGAGGAAGGACCCTAAGTCACGTGGTCGAGTTATTTGCGTTCACGGTCGATTAGCGACCCGCCGCATCACAAAGTTATTCGTGTGCGACGGCCTGCAATTCCGGAGAGTCTGGTGGGAACCCGAGATCGTTCACACCTTGTGGTGTTCGTCCCCGACCCTGGGTCCGCAACAATATTTTGGGGAGAAACTCCCCTGTAAACCTCCTTAGACCCCGATGCCGTGTAAACCTCCTTTTTTAATGCCATGTACAAGGTTTAGTACATCACGGGTGATGAAGGCTGTGGTCGAGTTTTATCGGAATTGCACGCGTAGTTTTAGAGAAGAAGTTGCAAGTGTTTACTGATGGACGGACGGACTGACTGACGGACGGATAACGCGCCATCCCATAAGCTCCCCGTAACTACGCTCCAGGTGAGCTGAAAATGTCAAAAGTTGTAAATTAAAAATATTGTTTACATTCTACTGAGTGGTTTGGCAACTCTGAAAGATGGATTTATGACTTAGTCAAAGACAAACGTTAATATATGTAAAAGGAACTTATAAACCGGAGTCGAAACAAAGCGATTATCCCATTCTTGGAGTTGTTCCCACATTGCACGTTGTTAACAAAGTGAATTCCAGTTATCATCATGTAAACTTAGCATCCTTACTTTTTGATGCATTGATTTAATTTAGATTACTTACGATTGTGTCAAAGGTTGCAAGAGTGGTAGCGATTCTATATCTGGTGTGGGTTCAATGCGAGACACTGATAAATGTAAGTTATGAGATGTTTGGTGTAATGAGACGCTTTCCAGAATCACTACTCACCTCCACTCATCTGATTCTCTCTTGTTTGTGTTTTTTAACTGCGTGTGGAACCCACTTCCACATCCTCTTCAATCTCATTCTTCCCTCCAGGTCTTCAAGACAGCTGTTCACCATCATTTCAGATCATCCCCAATCCAAAACCATGATGTTTTCTACCCACTTTCTCCTATAATCTTACAGTATTTCAATCTACATTTAATTATTGGCTCCATGACGGTACGACCTCTTCTTTCGTATATGCAGCATAAGGTTGCGGGGTAGCTTGATTGGCTGACGACGCGGCTGTGCTGCTGATGCATTGCCCTCTGCTGACTATGGCAGGAATTAGTAATTTGTTCATGGTGCCGGCGATAGCTTGCCTACTCTTCCTGAAGGACACCATGGGATCTTCAACGTCCACAAACAAATGCCGACAGACGGTACGCCCGTTTGATGTCCATTCGGGGGACGGCACACACATTGATGATTCACCCTGCCTGTGAAACAGCGGGATGACAGTTTATAGCTGGGTCGGGATTCCATCCCAGTTTAGACAGATTCGAGGCAACTATCCCAACCTCTCTAAGCCATCCTGTCAGCCCGATGATACGACTGTTCAGATTGCTCTTTGCTTTGAGGCGACATCTTGATTCTGGTTCCTATAATAACACTTCATGTAACATTTATACTCACCTCCTGTCTCCCACTGCTAAATGAGCTGTGTCTCTTTTCCAATCTAAGCCTCCAAAACATTTTCATGTCGTATAAATGCGGCACGGTTGTCGTATACATTTTGTGATGGGTGAAGCTTCACTCCCATGTCTTTGTATATTTGCTTTGATGCTTTAGTCTAATCTACAAAGTGGTTGGTTTTGGTTCAGGTGTGTGTGTGTGTGTGTGTGTGTGTGTGTGTGTGTGTGTGTTGTGGTGTGTGTGTGTGTGTGATGTCATGTGTATCTTTTCAGTATACGTCCAATTCCAAAAGCCAGGATCAGGATTTGGAAGGTATGCACTTTTGCACTTCATCTCACTAGTTTGCTTCCATTGTATTTTAAATACATTTGGGACAAAAAAAAATCTTTCTAACCATAATGTATGTGTGGTGTGCATCGATTTAACTGTCTTGGATATGCTTTTTCTTTCATCAATAGCATGTTTATGTCATTTACTTAGAGTTTTGTGGCAAACACTTAGCCAAGACCTGGGATGCTGTAATGGATGAAACAGCTTTCATTCACATTTCTTCGAAAGATGACTTGCCATGGTTTTCATCATCTGGTCAAACTGGTTTATCATTGTTTCCTTAACCTCGTCTTTGCCTCAAAAACATGATAAATACGGATCACATTCTAACCGGATTTGCGCCAGACATGTTTTTTTTTCTTCTTCAAATTAACATCTTACGAGGCTTTGTTTCCGGCAGAAACTGAGATTTCACAACGCTACCTGCTTGCAATCCAGAAGGTACCACCTACCCCTGCAGTGGAGGTCAACATTGCAGATGCTGTCGAGGAAATTTCGGAGACCGAGCGGTGAGATCACTTTATGATTATAATCCTGATTAGAAAATTGCAAACAAATCATGGGATGTTGCAATGTTGATCATTCTTGGTCAGGTGGGTCTGATGGGCCATTCTTTGATTCACTGATGAAGGTAGTGAAGCAGAATTGGACTGGAATTGCTTAAAACCATGTCTCAATGTCTGCGGTGTGTGTGTGTGTGTGTGTGTGTGTGTGTGTGTGTGTGTGTGTGTGTGTGTGTGTGCCGTGTGTTCAGCAACAGTTACACTTGTGCACAATATGCCTGCCTGCATGATCTATGGAAGATATTGCCTTGTTTTGAAAGGTTACATAATAAATAAGCCGTTCAAAATGATCGCTTATTGTCACGAGCTTTGTTTTCAAGATTCCTAGATAGATTGCAAAGGTCAGACACGATGTAGTATGTTTCCCATGCATTATTTATCGCACGTACGATTGTGTTTTGAAAACCTATTGCTTTCTCTCAGCAATAAATGTCATGTGTCAGTGATAACAGAACCTTCAGCGCTCCCTTATTGTGAGAGTTTCTTTTTCAAATTTGAAATTCTAATTTTGCATGATCGTATATTTCTAACAGCTTGGTATATTTCACACACGCGTCCACACCTCAATGCTGTTGTAGACTAGAGGTTCTCCATGATACCATCGTCAATTTGACAGACATTCTCCAGGTATGATTAGGGATCTCAGCAGATCGGTGCATCACTTGAATCAAATTACCGTTGATACCCTAAAGATAATAACCCAACATCGGTATAGGTTTATAGGATGGCCAGCTCATAGACACACTCCCTCAAATACCGCGCTGTCAGTTAATATAAGGCGACCCGATCATACATCAGCCGGTTTGGCAGCAACTGAGTCACACTAATGTTGTGGATAACAAAATCCAGACTGATAGCACAGACACAAAGAGCACTGTTGCTAGGTAACCGTGCAATGTCCACCTATGGCAAAAAAGCTTATTAATTGCCTTCCATAGCTTGTTACTCTACTCGGGTATTAATAAATTGTTTATAAATTGCTTTAAAAGCACCGATGGCTGCGATGGGCATCAGTGAGTTTATTCATCCCCTCTGTGCTGTGTTTATCAGAGAGAAAAGAGAAAAAAAGAGGCTTTTATGGTCGGACAAGATAGAATGGTGCAGGTAATAACACCTTGTAGAAAAACAACATTTTTCAAAGGGATTGTATATTAATGCTGATGGAGAAAGACCAAAGCCTAGAATTTATGGGAAGACGGTGCAACTATGTTTCACGATCCTGCCAGGATGGGTTTTGGATATAAAAAGAGTGAAAAAGTTCAAGTATGGAATTTGATAAGTAATCTACCTCCTTCCTACACCCTCACTCCCATTCCTTTCCCTCCCTATGAATTATTGCCTGATCATTTTCTGTGTGATGAATATCTCGTCCTCATCATCAGTTTGAGTTATTATATTTCTTTTTTTTTTTTTCCTTTTTGATTTACGGGAAGGGGATGATGAAGAGGATCATAATGAGCATGATGCGGGAATAGCTTGTTGGGAATGTAACACAGATGTAATACGCTAGATGATTTCCACATATTTATGCTTTTGTTTCTGTGCATCGTATTTAGTTTGAGAAAACCGTTTCAGAATTTTTTTTCCCCCTCCTTTCAGAAAGAAGGAACAAGAAGCACGCGAGTGTTTACACGACCTAGTGAGGAAAGCGATCCCTCCGTATTTCTCTTCCCAGCGAGAGAAGGTGATTTATGTCAACCAGGTACGAGCTCAGCGTGATGCATTTGGGGTTATACACAGCTCAGGGCAGTCGATAATGTTTCCGCTTCCGAGTTATGGAGAATGTATAACTGATCCCAAGAATGAGCTTCAGAAAACAAAATCCATCTTTGAAAAACATTTACAGAAGTTGTATATTTCATTACGAGCAAATACAACCTGTCGCTTCGCTGACGGGTCAATAGAGTGGGGGGGTGAGAAAGAGGGAGAGAGAGAGAGGAGGCAGGTGTAGGGTGAGAGTGGGGAGGGGAGTTAGGGGGGAGGTGGGAGAGAGAGAAGAGAAGAGGGAGGAGAGTGCTGTATTTTATGAGGAGGTGGCAGAGTTCGAGAAAAGGGTGTGGGAGAGAAGGAAAAAAATAAAAAAGACAGGTGAGGGGTGGAGGTGGGGTTAACATAGAGAATGATATGTGTTGCTTAATGACCGAACACAAAAGTATATATTTTAAAAACATGTCAGAACAGCTGTACATACAACGACACAAGAGTTTGTAAAGTAATCCACTGGGACATCTGCAAAAACTTTGATATTCCAGTTCCAGAAAATTTGTGGGAAAATGAACCAAAATCAATCACTGTAAACATTGAAGTACCGCTCACGTACGACCTTATGATCCCATCGGGCGTGATAATCGAAAACAAAGCATTGCGACCAGATATCATCCTTAGGTACAAAAAAAAGAAGAAGGCATTGCTAATTAAGGTGTTAAGACCGGTGATTTTGGACTAACGATGCAGAAATCAAATACCAAGACCTCATGCATGAAGTGAAAAGATCCTGAAAGCTGAAGAATGCCAAAGTTGTACCAGTGATGACGAAGAACCTCATGGGAATGATGAAGAAGAACCTCACAGAGATATTAAAAACCATCCCTGGGAATATCACTACAAACAAACTGCAGTAGGAAGCCGTCCTGGGATCAGTAACGATCCTGAAGAGAGGCCTCGGCATAAAACTTGGAGAACAGAAAACTTCACAGCTTGGTCCGTGAATTGTGACCCCTTACCGAAATGAAGGTGGATACTTTGAGCCCTCCCTGGGAGGACTCCATTCCACATTCTGAAACTCCATATGTAGACAGACACACACACACACACACACACACACACACACATACTGACACACACATTGCCTTTTATTAGTATAGATTACATGGACTCGTCCAACTGCTTTCAACTGGTTTGCTTCACCTGGAATCAAGGGTGAGAGACATGAACAGACTGAACATGATTTTACGAATTGAAGTGTATTACTTCTAATGATTGTTCAAATCATCAGTATTATGATAATGGTGAGTCACCAAGCGGTGAGGAAACTCTTGGCCACCACCGTGCAGTCTCAACGTGTTTATTGGTGTTCACCAATCGTCCTGTACAAACTGTATTGTTACGGGGTTGCCTTAGGTGGAAAATTATGAATGCTTACTCAGTCCATTAAACCTGATTCAGTTTTCATGTGCATTGTAATCTATGTAATATTGAAGTAGCTGGATTTCTACATCCGTCCGTTCCTCTGTCATGCTCTTTTAATGGGACGTCATTACGGCGTTACGTCTAGCGCTAGGCTAGGCTTCTACGGACGTGGATGTCATCCCAGCATCCAGCACTCAACCATCCTGTCGCTTCGCTGATGGCAGTTGAACACCATAATCCATTTATTAGAGTGTCTGACATCCGTGGGAAACAGGCTGAATGCCAAACGCTCGGCATTGGGATGATGGATTTAGTAAGATGGTGGTGTAGTAAGATGGCGTGACGTCTGGGACATCATGACAACGTTACATTGAGCCCTCGGCTGACTCAATGAGAGTTGCATTTTGCAACTTGAAAAAAAAACGACGTAATGTCTGATCCCTGGGAACATAAAACAAATTCATAATATTGTTTTTTGGTAAATAAGTGTTTGTAGTACTAAAATTAACACTGGGCTTAACACTTGGAAGTTTGCACTGATTTTGATACTCAACATGTTATATATCATCAATATACCCCCCAGATACCTGAGCTGGAAGCTCTAACTCAGGCTTTGCCTCCTTTGAACAAGAAGGAAGCTTGCATCCTTACTACAACACCGCAAAACCATGACACCAGGGAAGCAAGTCCTCACGGTAACCATCAGCTGGTGATTGCACTGCCTGTGGCCTCTTGTTGTTTACATTCTCTCTGCTTCCTATTGTTGGTGGTTTGACCCTTGTACCTCAAACGATTTGACATTCCTTTGTTCGCACTTTGCATGCCTTGAATAATGTGCCACTTGCTTCACCTTTTCTGCCTGCATCGAGAGCATCATGCATCATTCTTTATCAGCAGATCACATTGAAGACCTGGAACCCCAAGAGGTTCCACAAACAACGAAGCCAAATATTATTCTTACAAAAGGTGAAGATATAGCACTTCTAAACTTTATTACACCATTACTTTGTTCGATATTTTTGATTGGCTTGCTTCTCGGGTTTTATATCATGAAAGCAATTGTCTTCAACAGGTCCTTGGTGACTTTCGGTATAATATTATTGGTTCAAAGCTTGCTTTTACCAACTTCTGTACAAATAGATGTCAGATTCTCACCATTGCATCGGCATCATCACCTTACGCCATCTCCTATTCGTTGGGATCAGTGGCTCGTAGAACCTGTAAAGATCACAACTTTTCACAAACAAAGTTGGCCAGGCCAAATATTCAGGGTATATATCTTTTAAAAACAGGATCTGAGGTTCGTAGTGGAGCTGCCACATTCCCATCTCACACACACATGGACATAGAGACGAATACACGAGACACAACACAGGACTGTTAGACGAGACAAGCACACCCACTGAGCTTTATGGAAGTGCTGTCACTTCCCAGGGCACTCTGAGTACCAGCGATGTCACAATAATGGCACTGCCTTTCTCACCACACTCAGCGGGGAATTTCCTCCTCCTCTCCATCGATGCCAACCTCTGGGGATTGTCCTTGCTCTGTCCTTTTAAATGCCGAGTGTCAAGCAAGGAAGCAGCATGACCAATTTTTAAAGTCTTTGGTATGACTCGGCCAGAGTTATGAACTGCCGACCTCCCAGACTCTGAGCGGATGCTCCAACCATTACACCACCGAGTTTGGTCAAGGGAGAAAGGTGTCATGACCATCATGCCATATTAAGGGAGAAATTAGAAATTTGGCCAATGTACCAGCACACGATGACTTAATCGTTTCAATGGGCACCATGGGATCTTTAACACCCATCATTGAGTGAATGCCAGCAGACAGCTACACATCGTTTAATATCTCTCCAAAGGACGGTGTACTATTTCATGACACGTCCTGCCCTGTGAAGCACCAAGGTGACAGTTTATAGTTGTGTCGGATATCAAACCCGTATGTCAGGAATCTGACTAGGCAGCTCAGAAGCGCGTGTGCAACCTCTGAGGTGTCATGATCATTGATCTGATACTCGTGTTCTATGGCAGAGAATTATTTTGCTTTATACATTATATGCAGATCCTGATCCCAATTGGTTACAAATATTCTGTGTATTTAGGATTTTCCACATATATTTATGAAATATTCTGTCATGTTCAACATCACTATGAGAACCACACAATGGAGAATGCAAGACGAACAACTAACTTGAGGTTTTTAATCAAAAAAGACAAATCTTCGAGTTTGTTGTGCTTTCACATTCTCTGTGTTGTGGTTCTCGCAAATTTGATGATTATGCATTCTCGCAACCACAAACTATTCTTTGATCTTTCATTGTATAACCTAAGGACTTGGTCTTTTCAACAAGTGCAAACTCCAAGTGGATGAACATTCAGGAGGCAATGCAGCCATTTGTCCAAAAACAAGTGCAGTTCCCATGACATTACCGTGACATTGTAGTTAGGCATTTAATACCTGAATAATAATTTTATTTTAAAAGACACAAAAAGTTGAAAATGTAACTTTTTTTTTTCTGATAACGGATTTTAATAATGGAGAGATGTTAAATAGTGTTTTATTTTTCAGAATATACACCTTACTTTACTTATACACCTTATTTATCATCACTCTTTGCATAATGGCAGTCTTATTCATATTATTATTCCTCTTCTTTCGGATGTATCAAAAGGCTGTGGGATGACATCATCGTCTGAGTCGATGTGGCTGTACCACTGATGCAAAGCTCTCTATAGGTTAGGCTAGGAATTTGTAATTTATTCATGGTGCTGGCAATGGCTCACCTACTCTTCACTAAAGGACACCATGGGATCTTTTACGTCCACTAATGCCAGCAGACGGGACACTCAGTTTAACATCCATCTGAAGGACGGCACACACAAATGAATCACCTTGCCTGTGAAACACTAGGATGACAGTTTATAGCTGGGTCAGGATTCAAACCCGGGCTGGAGAGCTGAGAGGCGAGCATGTGTACCTCTCTAGGCCATCCTGCCAGTCTGTATGACGTCAGTCAACCAAAGCGATACACAAAAAAATGCTCTAGAGGTTTAAATATTTGCAGCTATATATTTATTTTAAATTGAGAGAAGAGGAGAGGAGAGAAGAGAGAGGAGAGAAGAGAGGAGAATGTTGTTTAGCATATGTGGGAGTCGAGAGGGGTCACAGTTTATGTCATATTTGTATACACAAGTTGATGAACCATCTGGTATGAGGTGTATCATGAGGATTGAGACTGAACAATTTGCTTCAAAATAAACCCGCAACTATCACAACCATGTTTTAGGTTCATCAATTTTTTAGGCTTGGTTTGGTCAAGGTCACCAAAAATTACATTTTATTTTATAGGTTTTATTTTATTTTTATGCAAGATCTTGGTTCATTGTTCTGATCGCAGCCATCCTGTAACAAAAATAGGACCACGGGTCTTGAAGCTCACCTGGATCAGGAACAACAATCAATGATGTAATAAAATATTGGAATTTTGTTCATGCACACAATCTGGTCACATGGTTGGTTGGATGGAAGCCCTCTCGAGGCTGATTACAGCGATGCATGTTTACAGGTCATGTTTGGACGTGGCTGTGCTACTGATGCTTGTCAACCCCCTGTAGGTTAGGGCGGGAATTTTTTTTCATCGTTTTAGGCCTGATTTCAACCCCTTAATGAGTGCAGATTTTGATGCGGTCAATACACCTTCGTTGGGCATCAGATATGAAGCTTGTGGCCAAGTTTCATCAAATTTATTTGTTTCGTTCAAGCGATAATGACTGAAGTGTTTACAGGCTCACTGACTGACTGACTGACTGACTTACCTACGGACACTGATATATAAATATATACATATATATGTTCATGGTTGGGTAAGGTAGGGTTTTCATTGCATGGTTTCTGAATTGATCCAAAGTATCAATGAAGAGTGGTGGTGAGTGCAACCTTTTGGCCTGCAGTGATATAAAGGGTCTGTAAATGCTATTTTCTTTTGGAAAAGGTATCTCTTTCATTCGGGATATCTTTCACTATTCACACTGCACAAGGAGTTGCCACATATTTGGTCTGCAACATTGTGGTCTTTAGTTGTGTTTCTGAGAATTTTGTTTTTTTACTTCCAACACTTCATCTGACACTTGATAGAAGAAGATCTTGACACTTGTTATGTGTGTAGCGGGACCATGGGACAGCTCTGCTCTGCGAGAGAGTTCTACGCAAACCAAATGCAAGAGCCTGTTTTTCGACTTGCTTGGGAACTCACGGAAGAACCGTGTCCCGCTTCCCTTGTCCATGGAGGTTCCCCGTCCACGACACATTCCCAATCCCAGGGTGAGTAGTTATGTGATGGAGATGTATGGTGATGTTTTCCTCAAGGGTCCATATATATACATTTTATAAGAGGCTCTATTTATGTCGTAGAATAGCTCAGTGGTAACATCCTCACACTTGGATAAACAGCTATTGAGTGAAATGACAAAAGGGAGTTTTGTTGCCTTCTCATCCCTGGGTTGGGCTGGCAGGATGGCATAGAGGTACACACACTCTCCTCTCAGCTGTCTAGCCTGGGTTTGAACCCTGACTCAGCTATCAACTCATCCCGGTGTTTCATAAGCAGGGTGATTCGTCAATATGTGTGCCATCCCTCGGATGGACATTTAACGGGAATCCCTGCTGCCGGCATTAGTTGGTGGATGTTAAATATCCCACAGCGTCCTTCGCAAAGAGTTGGTGAGCTATCGTGGGTACCATAAAACAAATTACAAATTCCTGCGCAAACCTACAGAGGGCATTGCATCAGCAGCACAAGCCCTCAGCGAATGATGCTACCCCACAGCCTTGTGCTTCATATGAAAGAAGAAGATCCCTGAGTTTAATGTTGAGTGAAATCACATATTACTAAAACTGCTGTCTGTTAAACTGCCAGCAGAGGGTACTGCCTCTGTTCTTAAGCTGGCAGCAGTCAAATCAAATCAAATCTTTTCAAGGATTCCATGGTGATTTTTGCAATACTGTATTTAGAAGCCTCTTCAGGTCAAATCACTGACCAAATTTAAGATTTGTTTATCATTTCACCAGGGGATAGACCACCTTGATGCAGGATCCATACTAGTCTGAAATGACCATGACAGCTCAGTGAGGCTCCATCATGGTGAACCTCGAACAGCAAATGAGGAAGATATTTTTTATTTGTGTCTGGTAAAACCATATCTGCACGTTCTGGTTCTAGCCTCGATATGTTTCTCAACTCACTGTGAACTACTCACTGTGAGCTTCTCAACTCGCTGTGAACTACTCACTGTGAGCTTCACAACTTGCTGTGAACTACTCACTGTGAGCTTCTCAACTCGCTGTGAACTACTCACTGTGAGCTTCTCAACTCGCTGTGAGTTTCTCAACTTTCTCAACTTCTCAACTCGCTGTGAGCTCTGGCAAGAGTACGGGCCACCATTATTATCAAAACCATGCAGGCTTCATTGTATCTCCTCACGTATCAATCAATGGTCATTATGCAGGCTCTGACATTCTCGTCTGGACTTACAGACTTTAGAATGAGTGAAATCTTTAGCTTCTTGAAATACGGTACTTCAAAAGGAGCTTTCTTTTCGTTGCTAAGCAATTAACTTCAACGGAAGTAGAGTGAATATTTGATTCCTCGAACACTGAGTATATTTATCTCATCTCCATTAGTTTGCTAGTTTTGGAAGTAGTTGCTTGATTAAGAAAGTTTGGATTGCCAATTCACAGCACATGTGCTCAGTATCAGAAGTAATGATGTAATGGTAGGAAAGAGGGTATAAATGGAATGTGCTAAACGGATTGTCATTTGGCGTTATCATTTGAAAAATGATCTGCACCAGCGTACAGTCCTCTATCCTTGTTTACATTGTGATTTATTGTCATCCAACCAATCAAAAGTGCCGTACCAGTATAAAGTCTGTAAAGTACAGGCAGTCGGTCCGGTCACCTTGTGCCGGTCGTGTAGTGTGAATCCAGTAATGGCTCTCAGGACTCGAGGCGAATGGCTCCTTCAGGACAAGTATCTGGAAATAAAAAAAGTTTCAGCAGGTGAATGATACTGCATGAAAAATTGTAACAAAACTCCCTGTGTCAATAGGAGCTGTATGCACGGCTGAAGAGACTGTGCAAAACTGGCACCATCAATCACAGAAATGGTCGAGGTAGAGAGCATACGCTCTCTCGGGGTGTTCTTTGTGTGATATATGACGTTCGAGTACATATTTTACCAGCGACCTTGCTGTAAATACAGATGTGAATATCACCTTGGGAACCGTAAGATACACATCAAAACAAAGTAGTTTCGTGAACATGTACGTGAGCTGGATACATAAGCTGAAGACATGTGCTATTTACCGATTAACCGTGATTACAGGATTGTCCAGCAACAAATTGCAATGGCAGCTTGTCGAATGATGGAGGACTGTGTCGTCATCGAGGTGTGACTTCTGCAGTGAAGCATGGTGGAGGAATAGTGCTAGTTTGGGGCTGTACCTCAACTCAAGGTGTCGTTGATCTGTGCAAAATTGATGTCATCCTGATTGCTAGCAAGCACAGGCATTGTCTGATCATCATGCCATTCCCGCTGGAACACAGTTTGTCGAGCAGGGATCTGTCTTCCGCCGAGGCAATCACCCCAAGTGTACGGTAAACAATATATTGATGGTAAATAGAGGAACACTCCCAATCATCAATGGTCTGCGCAAAGTCCAGATATTGTTCAGGTTGTGCAGCTTGAGGAGGCCAAATGGCTATTTAACTACTTCGTTAAATTGTAGAGAGTAATGCGGGACATTTGGAACAGTATTCCACAATTGGACATTGATGATTCTTGGTGTAAAGCAATTGGCTCCTGTACAAAATACAAGTACATTGTAGAAATTATTTGTTTTTGTTTTCTATTTTATGTGATGATCTTGAAAGACATAGCTGCCATGAAGGATGTAGTAAGCTGCCATTGAGAGGGTTCAGTAAAGAGTGACCATATTGATTCTGGAGCTTGCTAGACTAAGCTATATGGAGCGGCTGAAGGAGACAGTACATTGTACATTACAAAGGAGATGGTTAGCAGGGGATTTGATTGAAATGTTTAGGATTATTAAGGATAGAGAGGAAATAAGCGAAGAAGAGGTTTTCAGCAAAATAATCAGTTATAGTAGGCCGGGGGCCAGTGGGACCTACCTTGCACCCCCCCCCCCCCCGCGACAATTTTTCACTGATACCACAGTGTTCATATATATCCCAAGTATCAGAAAAAAGATGTTCCCAGAAAAATAACTCATTTGCACTATGCTTTATTAAGCTGTTTCCATGGCAACGATCAAAAATAGACGAATCTCACAAAGATCGGCAAAATGTCAATATCTCTGTCAAATATAAACATAAAATCACAAAATTGGTGTCAAATTAAAGCTTATACATTTACATATTAAAATATATTTTGTTTATGCTAATTAGCTCATTTGCATATTAATTTAATTTGACTTAAAGACAATAATTCCCACAAAAATGCAAGAATTTCCATTTTTTTCCTTGTAATTACCACACACGTCAGTTTTTTGTCAAAGAAAACATTACTTAAGTGTTGCCAGATACAAGCCAGGTTGGCAAAAAATATATTAAGATTTTTGATTTTTTTAAAGTAGCTTAATTAGCATAAAATACAAAGCACAATGAATCGTTCGAAAATCATGCGAAATCAGATTAATCAATAGAATTAATTACCTGGGCCTGATATAATATATAACTGCGACTTATGATGTCTGTTGGTGTTTAAGGGAAACATAACTATTTTCTGTTTGAGTAAAAGTAGTGGAAATAATTTTCAATGCATTGATATGCTAATTAGAATCCGCCATGATGGAAATTCTCATTTTCCTAAATATCTCAACTTCTGGTACATGGAAGTTTGTAAATGAGGAATCTACACATATGTTTGGAGGGTCAAGGAATATAGTGAACATGTTTCCTTTGTTGTCAGAGATGTAGAATAATGTTTGGATTGCTTAATTACATGCAAAAATCATAGAACAATGAATTTCCTATACATCTTTATTCCCTATGACAGAATGCACGGAGCGATGTGTCCTCCGTTTTGAGTTTCAACGTAGCATCATGACTACATATTTTGATAAGATTGGCCTTGAAGTTAAATCAAATATTTTAAAATGCAGTGGTATGTAAATATGGTGAGTGGATGTCATTATATCATAATGTATCTCTACCAGAGGCTGGAAATAGTGACCATCCTGTAGGCACAAAAGTTAAACTGATGTGTAATTAGTTGTGGCTAAAGGAGAGCATATACAGCAAAAATGTATTCATATGGTCCATCTGAGTGCAGTAATTGAAGATCTCACACTTTGAATGCATTCGGATATAAAAACATTAATCTAATAAAATTTACTGTATCCCCTTCTTCCAGAGTTACCAGATGTTTGAAAGCCTACGAGCCACACACCAGATCTGACAAATGGTTTATCTTCACATTGTTCGCCTGCATGTGCACTCTACTATGAAGTAGATCGATACAATGGCAAAAACTATGAGTGGATGATCTGCAATCTGTTGGAGTCTTGGCAAACTTCGTAGCATACATCTGAGTTTGATAATCTCGACCAGTTGATAATCACGCTGTTTCGATTAACTATCAGTCATATATAGAAGAAGTGTCCTTAGTTCGCAGATTCTGAGCCTGAATGTTTGCTTGCTATGTCCTTCATTGGCCATCATACTATTCAATGTCCGAGTACACACAATCTTCACATTCGCATGGCTCGTCATCATCCTCATCATCACTGTCTTCTTCCAGTGCCTCCTGCAGTGAACCAATCGACTTCTTGGGTAGAATATCGCCTGATATCCACAGTGGCTCCATAACACCATCTGTGTATGTCCAGCCATGTTCCTGCATGTCATCTGGTATATTGGGATCTGCCGATATGAGAACACTTCCAAACAGCTGCTTGATAATTAGCTCTTCGGATGTGCTGCTCTAAGCACTTTCTACATGGAGGTAGTTTCCCAAGGTCAATTTTGTGGGCCTGCGTCCAGAGGCTTGTCCCCACACTTCTCCCTCATCATGAGCACCCTTACTTCATCCACTTCCTGAAATCGACTCTTGTCATCATACATGACGCAAGTGAACTGTTCCAACTTAAGCATCAAGTCTGACAAATAGGTGAACCCATCACTCTTTGCTCCCTCACAATGCAGGATACATATCTGTCTCTTTTTTTGCACTGACATCAGTCTGCTCCTGCTTTCTCTTCTGAGGTTTCATCTCCGTGCAACGAATTGGGCCATCAACGCACTATGTCTGCAAGAAACAAATCAAATTGGTTATTCAATGTATTGTTGTATATGACAATAAGAATTATACAATCACAACTAGAAGGAGCAATGTCAAGCTGTAGATTATGATATCACAGCATGCATACCTATACCTCCAGGCTGTAGAGCCATACAACCTCACATTTACATCGACGGAAGCGAAAAGTGACAACACACAGACATGCACGCAAAAAAGCGATAACAATATGATCCCCCTTACTGGTGATCGGGGATTATAATTAACATATCATCCATAAAGACTATTCAACATCTCTGACAACAAAGGAAATCTGTTCACTATATTCATTGACCCTCCAAACATAGGTGTAGACCCCTCATTTACAAATGTCCATGTACCGGAAGGTGAGATATTTACAAAAATGTAAATTTCCATAATGGCAGAACCTAACTAGCATATCAATGCATTTACAACTATTTTCACTACTTTTACCCAAACAGAAAAGAGTTATGTGTCCTTAAACACCACAGCCATCATTAGTCGCAGTTATGTATTATATCAGGCCCAGGTAATTAGTTTCAATGATTAATTTGATTTAACATGATTTTCGAACGATTCATTGTTGCTTTGTATTTTATGCTAATTAATCTACTTTAAAAATTCAAAAATTATTAAAAAAAAATTTCGCCAACCAAGCTTGTATCTGGCAACTGACATGTGTGGTAATTGCAAGGAAAGAAAATGGAAATTCTTGCATTTTTGTGGGAATTATTGTCTTTAAGTCAAATTAAATTAATATGCAAATGAGCTAATTAGCATAAACAAAATATATTTTTATACGTAAATGTATAAGCTTTAATTTGACACCAATTTTGTGATTTTATGTTTATATTTGACAGAGATATTGACATTTTGCCGATCTTTGTGAGATTCGTCTATTTTTGATGGTTGCCATGGAAACAGCTTAATAAAGCAAGTGCAAATGAGTTGTTTTTCTGGGAACATCTTTTTTCTGATACTTGGGATATATATGAACACTGTGGTATCAGTGAAAAATTGTCGTGGGGGGGGGGTGCAAGGTAGGTCCCACTGGCCCCCGGCCTATAGAACTTGGGCCAGAGCCTGAGAGTAAAGTAGAGGAGAGTTAGAAAGGTAGACGTAGTAAGGCAAGCACCCAGGAGGGCACTACATTGTGGAGTACTTTCGGTCGGAGAGTATATTTAATGCATCGAATGGTCTCCCTGGACAGGTAGTGGAAGCAGAAACAGTAGATAGGTTAAATTGATTAGATAGGACCAACAAGCCTTGGGATGGACGGGTACATGGATATTGATGGGAATTATATGTACTTAGATATGGATGTGTGACATTTCCTGTTGGTCAGGATGCACGCAGCAATATATGGTGTGGCACTTGCTTCCTGGTACCACTGTAGTAATGGGGTCTGATCTAGATTTAATGTCTTGTCAGGTTGACCAGTACACTCTGAGAGGAGCTTCTGCTCCTCGCTGTAATTGCAACGCACCCTATTGAGGAGTGGTCCAATGTGATAACCATGCATTCTGACCTTTTGAGGTTAGGATGTGTGTGTTTGGATGATCATGTACTTCAGCTTCAGACTGAGGTGCAGGTGTATACTTATGGACAGTCTTGTTGGACTGTGTAATTTGGTCACAACGGTCAAGATGAACGTCCCGAGCTGTTGAAATGTTTTGATTTTGTTACCTTTTTACTTATAAAAAGTCTCCATCATAAGGCAGGGGCCAACAAGCCTGAAACACGTGTCTGTTGATGCTCCCTTTCAGAGTGTCTGGTCTATAAAATTGAGAATTAAATTATCTTTCTGGTATGGCTGCACTATAATCCATGGAGATGTAGGGGCTGTATCTCTGCTAAGCTTGTGCCTAATAGGGTAGCCGATATGACTCTTTATTCAGAAGAGCTTTCATATATATATATATATATATATATATATATACAGATGCCTCTTCCACTGTCTTTATCTGCAGCCCCCTCCCCCCCCTAAATCACTTAATTTTAGTTGATAAACTGTCAGATTGAATTAAGGTGGTGTTGATGTAGCACATCGTTGAGGACCAAATGGCCTATTCCTTCATCAAAGTTCCTTGTGTATCCTTGGGTAATATATTGTTCCAGTAACACATTCCACAGTCAGTTGGAATTACACATTGTTTGTGACTTATCGATGTGTATTGCGTGTGTGTCTCAATATGTATTGCCAAATGTGGTCCAGGATCTAGTGCCCTACTGATTGAGGATTGGCGTAAAGATAATTTACCAGGGAGTCCAAGCTCTCAAACAAGATGTGAAATCCATGTTACATGTACCATTGCAATACATTTTAATTGGGGATTAAAACTGATGGGTTTGGGTCCTTTTGTGAAGCAAACTAACCGAGGTCACCTTTCTGGGCAGGTGTTAAACTACAGTCTTGACACCAATCCGTTCCTGTTCGTGCCAGCTCATGTTGCTTTCGGCGAGGTTCGGCGGGGTGAACGCCGCAGCCGCAATGTTATGTTGCATAACCTTAGCCTGCAGAAGCACAGGTACGTAGGACTGGCTGTGAAGCATAAAATCCTCATTATGATTGGCTTGTCGTCAAGTTCATGATTGTGCAGGAAATGCTCATATTAGAGAATTTGGCAAAATATGGAGTTCTTGATGCTGCCATAACAAATGTTAATATGTGTTTTTTTGACACTGTGTTGATGGCTTTTGTGTTTGAGTTACTTCCACCAGAGTAATCATGCCGGATTTTGCTTGTGGCCATCTTCTTTGGCCTTCGAGTGATGTCTTAGCAGTGTTGCTTTTTCACCATCTATCAGCCATCGATAATCTTTTACCATCTGCAACTGAGCTCCAGTTGCCAAGCGTCATTTAAAGATAACGAAGGGTGTGGACAAGATCGGTGCAGTGCAGTTTTTCAGCAGAGTGGACAGTTAGGACCAGGGTCGTACAGTAGCTTGAGGGTAAAGAAGATGAGAGTTATGACAGTTTAAAGCAATGGGTCTTTCAGTCAGAGTGGTTAATGCATGGAACGGTCTCCTCGGAAAGGTAGTGGTAGTGGAGAGGATGGATAAGTTTAAATGGGTACCTGGATGCATTGGAGATAGAGAGGTATGGCGATATTGGTTTGTGTGCGAGGTAGGTAGCTTGTATGTGGATGGGTGATGATACTGGGGTGTTTTGAGGTTTACAATTTAAACAAAGTTGAAAACAAGATGTGGTGAGATTAGCATCATTTACAGCAATCATTTGAATTATATTATATTTGGGAATACCTGATACTGTACAATTAATTGTGTGTGTGTGTGTGTGTGTGTTGTGTGTGTGTCGTTGTCTCAGCACTTCACAACAGGTACTCAAAGCACCTTGAGGAGCAGTTTTGGCGTTTGGGCACTCAGATTCACTCTTTCTTAACATCGAATAGTGGCAGCAAGTGCCACCATGTCGATGTTATGAGTGCACCCATGTTAAGTGCCACCATGAAGGTTGTTTTCCCCAGGCGTTTCCTCAGTTATCTTCCCAGAACCAAGTGGGCACTTGAAACTACATGGTTTTGTTTCCTTCAGCCATTTCAGCTCCAGAGACAGTGTCGTCCACGTGTGATGAATATTCCGTACTTTTTAATGAGGCTCAGATTTCTTCTCTTTCAACAATCTCCGATGAATCATCATGGGATCTGATAGAAACAGAAAGAGAATTTTGTCAGATCTCATGATGATGTTTTTTTTAACGGTTAGATTATGTCCTTTTCTCCATGTGGCACCCGAGTATTACCTGTGGCCTAATTTCATCCCGCCAAGCAGAGTCACATGCATGATTGTTCTTCGACTCATCTTCCTCTCCTTCATATATTTCATCGTTATAGCAATGCATCTTCAGAGCGTAAAACAATGAAGAAAGGTTACATTCATTCGGGGAAGACTTGCCATTCAATTACTATCTGTTTCCTTAAAGAGATGCATCATGGCAAAATGACTCATCCAAACATGATGTCATGTGTGAATGCAACTCAAAACTGTTTGTTGCCCCTTTAATGGTCTGTAAGTAAGGGTGTTCTTGGTGTGGACTGAATTATGCAGTTCACACTAACCTTAAACAGATCATGCATATGATCAATATGTGCTCCAAGTATAATATACAGTACACAAATACTATGTAGTATGAGTTGGTACTTTTGGGTCCAGTGGTGGCTTGTTGATGAGGACAGTGGGCTGGTAAACAAAATTTGACGGCACTACATATATGAAGAGTTTGGATTCTAAGCTTCAGGAAGTCTAATTAGTTTTAGGAGAACTGCCAAATCACTATTGGATTGTCGTTTAAAAAAAACCAAGCTAGCTCACTAACAACCTCCAGGTTGGGGGACAATCTGCCTTCCCCAGCTGATCTGGTTTACCTGTGATGCTCGTCCTCTCGTGTGGTTGACGCTTATTCCCTTCTCTGTTGCAGGAGGTCATTCTTAATGACTGTGGGTCCTACCCTTTCCTCCTGTAATTACAGCTTTTAAAAGTACTTTTTTTAAAGCATTAAACGAGCTGTATTAGATTCTGATTCTGATGTGTCATACTCAACTCTGTTAAAAAGCGTTGGTCCTGCCGAAGCAGTTTCTTGACAAGGGTTATACTTAGTGGTTGCCATTGCCTTCACAGCAGTAGTTATGGCAGGAATTTGGAATTTGGCCACGGTGCAGGCGATAGCTCGCCTACTTTACGCCAAGGACACCATGGAATCTTTAACGCCCACCAATGAATGCTGGCAGACGGGATGTCTAATTTAACGTCCATTCGACGAATGAATCACCCTACCTGTGAAACACCGGGATGACAGTTGATAGCTGGTTCGTGATCCAAACCAAAGCGAGACAGCTTAGAGGCGAATGTGCATATCTCTAGATCCAGGCCATCCTTCCAGCCTCATATATTAGATAGATTATAATAAATCCACATTTGTATGGGCAATACATTGAGAGACGTCGAGGTGATGAAGATCCAGTGGATTGAACAATTAATAAGAGTGGGTACTCGATAAATTGGAATATTGATGCATGGAATGATCTGAAACATTTTGATGTAAGCTTCTAGGTTTTGTAGGGTTTGCCTTTTCCATCCATTACTTCTCATCAAACACCTTTGGATGGTTACAATGGATATATTTCTATTACAGCACGGAGCTGATAGCATAATCTAACTTCATGATATTTTATTCTGGGATGGAATACATCAACTGTTGTTTAACACATTGTTTACTTCCCCCGTATTTCTGCCTTCCTACCCATTAGGTACAAAGTGAAACAACCGGCAAATGAAACCGGCTTGCAGGTGCTCTATCGACCAGGAATAGTGAGTCAACATCATGCTTTGAGCATGGCAGAGAGAAAAGCCGTGCTCGACGAGTCTGTGATAATCGGAAATTGTCACGCTCGAACACTCAAATGATGCTCTATTTCCAGAGAATTTTGGAAGCCAATGCATTTGTGGCAGCCATGTGATGTCCAGCCAGTTAAGAGTGAATGGCCTTTTCTAAATTTTCAAGCAAGAGGACCTGGAGTTTTATGTTGTGTTTCTGCAGCATCCCCAAACAGCCCAGAGCAGACGGTGTATTTGGCCTGGTTGCATTATGCATGTGGGGCATTTATACCAGATCGTGAAGTACAGTACAGGATCATCAGCTAATTTACCATATTGTGCTATTTATCGCAAAGAGAGTGATTGAAGCACACCAAAGAAACTTTTCTCTGAGTGTCGGTTGCCGGCACGGGTTACACATCGGGTGTGTGATGATGTGTAAAATTTAGACGTGGGTGTTGGCCTGGTGCCGCAAATGAATCATAAACCGTGGGTAACTGCATGCATTCAGATATGCCTGATCACAGGAAAATGAATGTGATTTGTCTGCAGCATGAGCAATGTGTGTATGGACTGCATGCAGTCAGTGTAACAGATGCTGTTTGCTTGCAGATTTCTGCCGGTATACGCACGGTGCTGTGTGTTGAGCTGCAAGCATGACGCATGGCAAGGTGGCTTATGACATTGAAATTCAGATGGACACCCACACTCTGTTCCTGCCCGTGTCAGCAAATATCCTACGAGAGAAGAGAGAGAGAGGAGAGAGAGAGAAGAGAGAGAAGAGAGAGGAGAGAGAGAGGAGAGAGAGAGAGAGAGAGAGAGATTCTTTAATAATCAAAGACAACAACCTGTAAGCGAAGCTCATATTGTGTAATTAAGCACCAGCCTGGGAGAGCTGTTTCTTCCTTCAGGTTTCACTGCAAGAATAAATCACTTCAAATGCCTGGAGTGCTGGAGAAGATAAACTTAGCTATGCTGAACTGATGGACACAAAGGTAAAAATTGGACATACAAGGGGAGAAAAAGGAAAGGAAGTTGGGATGAATTTGGAGGTGTGTGCGGAGGGAATGGATGGTGTGGAACTCGGTGGTGTGGAATGGGGTGAAATGATCGAATGGAATGGTGGATCGGTGGAATGGGGTGTGGAGAAGGATCGGTGAATGGTTGGGATACAGATCGGAAGGAAAAGATTATCATGCAGATCACTCCCATTTTTGCATGCATAATATGTAGATTGCTCTTAACAGGAATCATGACATGAATTCTCTCCCTAATATTTGCTTGCATTCCTTAACAATGATGTTTACCAGTAATTCCTTACAAAGCTGCACCTTAAACAGCCAGAAGAGCCAAACGTATCTCTGTAACAGCAACTTACACTGCTGAATATATCAGCAAAATTGCTTGTGAAGAATAAATCCACTTCTGGCTTGAACCGTGAAAGATTGATTATGAAAATAATGCAATATTGTATAGTCAATAAACGGCGTAATATATCCAAACGATCATGTCTAAACCTGGCACGCAGTACGGCGGGCTGAGCAGAGCTCAAGTGGACTACAGCAGCTTCCTCGAGGATTCTCAACAACTTTCGATGCTTGAGAAAAATGCCAGTCTGGAATTATGAGTCCCAGGATAGAGCATTCAATGTATTTGAACCTAAATCAATGCTCTCTTCTGCAGCCTTTGTTGCAGATTACTTCTGCTTGACCCTGAGATCCACTTATTCTCCCAGAGGGCGTCTTCACCGCATCCTTTAAGTGTACATGCTTGCAATGCAAATTTTGTGCGTGAAAAAACGTCTTTTGAGTCCAGGCATTGGACGCTTCTCGATTAATTGGTCATATAATAACTCCTGATCAGAAGGAAGACTGAGAAAAATGAGGTCAATCACCTACGTTGTAACCATGCAATCCCATGAACCATAGGAATATTTATTTGAGGTTACACTTCCACGTCTCACACAACATGGGTTGCCATTTATAAGTTTTGAACCTCAATAAGAAAGTGACCAAGAGAAGAAAGTTGGAAGAGTTTTATTTTCCAATCTGTTTTCAATCAGTTCAAAACATTTCCTCGATTATTTATATTATTGCAGTCAGCCGATCCATTCCGGTTGCCGGTTCGAATCCGGCGAGTCGTGTTAAAATGACCACGGAGATCAGGTGGGTCAATGATTCCGGGTCAGATCACGGCCTTTTAATCACCGCTCCCATACCCAGAAGAACCGCAGAGACATCCAAACTCTACGCCGATTAGACGACCATGTGACCAATCTTAATGTTAGCTCGAGCAACCTAAGCCACGTGACGCGAACTAACCGCACCATCATTAACCTGCAACCAAACAAAACCACAAAACGAACCTGCCAGGACAAGCGGAATTCACCTGAGACGAGGTATATTTATAAAGAACAAATGGCTTAGGGGAAGAAAATAAAAATCAATCACAATAATAAACAAGATAAAGAGCAATCAGAGATTGCAGACCCTTGACAGGACTTGTTTTGCGTGGTGTTTGTGTAGTTTTGTGTGGTGTATTTTGGTTAATGTATTTGTGTGGCGTTTATGTACTGGTGTGTTACGTAATCAATAAGAGACATAACTAGAACTGCCACTTTATAATTGCTGACAGTGATGACCAGGTACGAAGACGTCCCGCTTTGATGCAACCCCGCTTTGATCGGATACCTGACCCAGACCCATGACGTTTATTATTATTCAATTGAATTTAGAATGGGATTAAAATAATTCAATTCAAATCAAAGGGAACACCAAATAGGTACAGTCCTATATTGGAGTAATCAGAAGGAACCTGAGCAAGCAAAAGCAAAGATGAAGTCATCAGAAGGAACCTGGATCAGGTTCACATTTCAGCTGCTACTCCTCTACCCTCAAACTTATCCAGGCACAGCCAAGTTAGTCTTATTCAAATAAAAAATAAAGAATCAAAAAGAACCCAGATCAAAAAATGAAATAATCTGGTTACCGGACCATGCATCTGATCAGGTTGAAATTTAAAACATGTATTCCACATCACTACGAGATCATAATTCTGAAGTTTCACATCGATTTATTAAGCAGTTCAAGAGAAACAACAATTCAAGTTTTTCGCTCAATCTTATATGGCTGCCAGACCTATGTGATTTGTCAATTATTCGTGAATACCATGGCATCCCAAGGCTTGGAGAACATTTGTGTGAAGTTCCCCTCGATCTGTACAGGTGTTCTGGAAAAAAGATTTTTTTATAGGTTTTAAGGTAAATCCAATATGGCTGCCAAACCATGTGACCTATGACATCATATGTGTGAACCTTTTGTTCCTCATGGATAGACGGTCATACATGTAAAGTTTCGCCTCGATCTGATCTGTTCAGCCACTTCAGAGAAGAAGATTTTTGAAGGTTAAAAAAAAAAAATGGCTGCCGAATCACGTGACTCACATCATCAAATTTTTTTTTGAACATTTATTCCCAAGATGACCTCAAAGATTTTCATACTGATCACATGCAGCATTCTACATATGCAATTATGCCGTCATTACGAAGGCACACATGACGTCATAAAAATCACACCAATTCCCCATAGGAGTACTTGCTATGTGCCAAGTTTCGATTTTTTCCTTTGTGGCAGTCAAAAGTTTTTCTGTTTTCCAACATGGCTGCCACACCGCGCTGACCTCTGACTACATAATTATCAATGAAACATTCCACATGAGTAGTCGCTCTGATGGTGAAAATTTCGTCTCAATCCGACAAGCGGTTGCAGAGAAAACCACAAAACTTCTGTGTGGGCAGACAAACAAACAGACAGACAAACAAACAAGAAGCGTTGTGCAGAGCACATACTTGCAAAATCCAAAAACAAATTTGACCTCAAAAATAATTGGCTGGTTGGATTCAGTGACCTGATATGCAAATCCTCTTCAAATTTCAAGTCCAATGATGAAAAATTGTGGATTTTAGTAATACCACCTTAGTTTTGACCTTGGGCCTTGGTTGACCTCAAAAAATAATTGGCTAGTTGAAGTCGGTGACCTCAAATATAAATCCTCTTCAAATTTCAAGTCAATCGATGAAAATTGAGGATTTCAGAAATCTCACCTTCATTGTTGACCCTTGGTCTATGTTGACCTTTTGACCTCAAAAACAATAGGCTTCTCCTTATGACAAACTCCACCATGTGGTGAAGTTTCATGAAGATCAGTTTAAATTTGTGACCTGTAGGCGATAAACAGACAGACAGACAGACAGACAGACAGAATAACAAAATCGACTATTAAATATACTTGAAAATCTTCGATTTTGCCAAGGGACCCAAATGCAATCCCCTCTGCTTCAGTGAGGGTAATAAGATGTGGAGGTAACTTCTATTTTTGCACTGTACATGTTCCAGAGAGTGGAAAGCCCCAAAGCCAACCTCCATTCATTAGGGAGGCAGGGGAAAGGGGGTTAGAGTCCGGAGGGAGGGCAAGTGGTGGGTGGGGAGTCGGAGGGAAGGGGGTTGGGTGGGATGAGGGGGTGGAAGGGATGATAGGAGGGACCAGCATTGTCTGGCAACTCCAGACAACCCTGCTGTATACAATAAAGGAAACAATTTCAGAAGATCGATTCGCTGGACATATCTCGTGTTGCACCGAATCTCCATACTGGCTTTCGCGACTTCTTCCACTCATGCGGTCAATGCATTGATATCGATAGAAACCCTTCCTCTCCGAGTCGAGGCTGGAAGTCTCAACTTATTCTTCTGGTTGGACAAATGGAACACACGTCTTTCAACCCTGGAACATCTCACAGTCTCACCTTGACTCCTCTCTTT
>CM068967.1:26382056-26394840 GCA_035128595.1 Eptatretus atami
TGCTGCTGGGATGGTCGTTACTGTGTTTGGTGTTCGAATACACCTCTGAGGTTTGCGCTACGTTACATTTGTGAAATTCCGGAACGTGAATGCCATACCTTGAAATAGACCCATGAACGACCCCTGTGTTGTTGACCGGGTACGATTGGCCTTGTTAAAACTACCTTGGCTTGTGAAATGCTGACACACTGCTCTCACATGCTGTTCACTTTTAAATTATTCTTTTCTTTTTTTTTCCACATCAGGTGAGTTATGGAGGCGAGTAAGCGTTTCTACGTTTGAGCTACATGGTACACTTTTTAAAACGACGTTGCTGACATTTGTGTTTTATTCTTGCCAGAAAAGCGTTCTGTCCTCTCTCGGTGTTTTTGTGAGATCAACACGGCGAGCAATTTGATAGCGATGGCGTGCAGCAATTCCGGCTGAAAGAGCGATTGGGTTATTCCATGAGGGGCATGGCTAGTTTTAGAAAAGGTCACCCAAATTGTTTTTTTTTTGTTTTTTTTAAACTTTACTGCATTCATGAAAATAAAACAAATACTGAGCTTTAGAGACATCAAATAATTGGTTGCTGGGTTAAGGGTGAAGGTTTTTTTTTATGGCGACAAATGTGAACCGTTTTTATGCACGCGTATTGATGGCAAGTCGGTGTTCATTTGGGCCGAGACTTGTGCAATTCATGTTTGGTGAACCATAATAGCCAGAACGGAAGTTTGAGGAAGGCTCGGTTTGCCTCCACCTGAACGTTTGTAAAGTCTGTCCAGTGGAGGAAATGCAAAGTGCAGAAATAATTTTGCTTGGGATTCTGTCCAGCATTGGAGATGTGCCCAAATGGCCTCAGTACATGTGTTTTCAGATCCTGTAACTCCATATTTTACCTTTGCCTCCCATTCTCAAGAGGGGTACAAAAATGGATCCTCCCAACTACAGGGCAGTAGGTTTGCTTCCGAATGGAATCCATCGCTGTTGCTGATGTCAGTGTTGGCTTTTTCAAACAGCCTGATCTCTATCAGTTTGGATTCCGACCTGGTCACTTGACTCTGTAAATGCTGCTGCTCCTCTCTCAGCAATGGCCGGAGGCTCTAAATGTCAAATACGAGGTCTACACAATCTACCTGGACATGTCATTGATATTAAAGTCTGTCATCCTGCTCTGCTTGCAGCATATAAGGCTGCCTTACTATCTGCACTTTGATTTCCTCCTCTCGTGTAATCATGTTATCAATGGAACCCTTTCCTCCTATCCTTTTCCAGTGGATGCTGGAGGGTCTTCAGGCAGTGTGTTGGGCCTAGTCTTGTTACTCATCTACATAAATGACCTCTCTGATGCTCTGGAAAACCTTTTGCTTTTTGCAGATGACTCCAAATTGTCATACAATACCCCCATCCCACTTGAAGGCAGATTGCAGCTGTGGCTCCCTCTCTCTCTGCCAATCTGGAATTGATTAGATGTTGGTCTGGTAATGAAATGTGGCCTCCAATTCTGGAAAATCTGTCTTGCCCTGTTGCTTTGAAATGATCGTCAAAGAACCCACCTATTTTCATGGTCAGCCACTGGGAAGGACCAGTTGTAACCCTTACCATCAGCCATGACCTTTCCTGGGCTACACTTGAAACTTGATAACGTGCAGCTTGGACGTAACTAGAGCAGCTTTTTGCTATCTTTGTGCATGCAAGAGACAATCTAATGGAGTTCCGGTTCAGGGCATCAGCTTTGTCTGAACAATTACCGTGAATGCACCCATTCCAAGAATTAAATGGATTTTTCTATAAATACCGATCCTTGGCAAATTACATTTATCAGTTGATTCCACCTTTTGAAAATTGGGTCAAATGGTTGTGAATTTGGGCCCTTGCTACCCCCCCCCCCACTTCCACACACGTTTCAAAATAGAGGGCATTGTGATATTCTCAACTCTCTTTCTTCCACTTCTTTGGGTAATTTTGGTTTAATCAGTCAGTTCGAAAAATCTCAATGGATTTGCAAATTGTTGGGAAATTCAAAGCTAAAAATTCCTCTACTTTTGTTTACAATTCAGCGAGGGAGTAGGGGGAGATGGTGGGGGTGGGGTGAGATGGTGGGGGGTGTAGAACCAGAATTTGATATTGGTCACCTCCAATTCTCATTTTGGAAATTTGAGTGCCTTTTCACTTTGATCATCAATGCTGTACTTGTTGCTCATGCTAATGACTGCACAGAGTATTCCAATCTTTATTAGTTCTATTCCATTTTGGGGATAATTATTGAGTGAAAGACAGTGCCCTTATAAACCACCTGGGTTTTTGGTGAAAGTTGTTTTTGAAAAGTGAACAGCTGAATAAAATGTAAAAATTGTGTGAAAGGTAAAGGTCATGCAATGCAATATTGGTTGCACTGGTAACTGCAGATATCACCGTCCAAGAAACCAACATTCGAGAAACTGCTGCCTGGTGGCAGGCAGCAGTTTCTTGAATGTTTGCGATGTAACCTTTGTGTGCTCCTCGGAATGAAATTAATCACTCGTCTAATCATAGATTTATATTTTCTCCAGCCATGGCAGAATGAAATCATAGTGGGTGCCCTGCTGTCTCTTACAAAGGGTCAAACATCCTTTCTGTGATTGGCAATCTTTTTGGTTCGAACGATGCGGTTTCTCAACAAACGTTGATTAGCCCCAGTCGTCAGTTCTGCTCAAACAGGCCCGCGGCATGGAGATAGCCGATGGATCTCCCAGGAGCAACCCAAAGAGATTCCTCACATCGAATATGTTGTTTGCAAACTGTTGTTTGAATGTTTAATCGGTTGTTGTGACTATTCCCAATTCTATAATTTCCAACAGTGTGGGAAGTTCGATTCCATCCGACTGTGCCGAATCATCTTTTCACATGCTCTGAAGATGGATCTCTGTGGCACTGGGCACTTTCTGAACAAGGGAAGAGATCTGGTAAGAGTTTCTTTCTAACTTGTCAATATTTGGATGATTTTAAGTTGCCACAAAAATAAGATCAAACATCCAAGCTTTTCTCAGTGCAATGTGTGAAGAAAAGAGTAGCAGCAGCTGAAATGCAAATCCTATCCAAGTTCCTCCTGATGACGTAATCTTTGCTTTTTTGGGGTTCCTTCTGATGACTCCAATGCACGACTGTACCTATTTAGTCTTCCATTTGATTTGAATTGAATTTATTTTAATCCCATTCTAAATTCAATTGAATAATAATGAAAAACGTCATGGATCAGGGTCAGGTGTCCAATCAAAGTAGGACGTCTTGGTACGCAGTCATCACTGCCAGCAGTTAAAGTGGCAGTTCTAATTGTCTCTTATTAATTACGTAACACCAGTACACAAACGCCACACAAAACAAGTCCTGGCAAGGGTCTGCAATCTCTGATTGCTCTTTTTCTTGTTACCTCTGTGTGTAGGTGCTCGATCAGTGTTGTTAATGTGCAACCTGTGATGATGCGAAGGGCTTTGTTTTGTGTGGTCTGTGGGGGATTGAGATGTGTGTTTGATTGGCTGGAGGCCCAAGATGAGCTGGCATAGTTAATGACTGATCTTAATGTACTGTTTCTTTGTGCCTGTGAGTACCCTAAGTGTGCATGCTTTTTAAAAAAAAATGTACGTGATGTGATCTGAGAATGACATGGATGTGTTAAAAGTGATGCCGACTGTTTTTGTTTGGTGTGTGTGTGGGGGGAAGAGGATAGGGATGTTGTTCCGTATGATGTGTGGTGCAAGGCTATGTTCCTTGGTGTAGTTTGTTAAAAGAGTGACTGTTGATTTTTGAAGGGGCTACATTAATCTGTTGTTCGTGAGCTGGGTTTGTAGGGTGCTGAGGAAGGGTTGAAGTTGTGCTGTGGCAGTGTTGATGTTGCTACGAGTAGAGGTTATAGTTATATCTTCCACATACGAGGCTATTTGTATGTTATCGGGTGGTTGTGGAATGTCATGCATGAACAGATTAGAGGGTGGGGAAGAGGACTGAGCCATGAGGGACTCTGAGGAAAGTATCGTGTGCATGATGACTTGCTGTTAAAAGTTACGAATGACTGTCTGCATGACAGGTAGTTGGCCAGCCAGCGTTTGGTAGTGTTGTGCATGTTTGTGAGTAAGAGTTTTGTGGGTATGCCAAACGCTGTGATGAGAAGTGTTTTTCCTTTGTTGAAGCCTTCAAAGGTGTCTTGTGTGAGGTTTGTAAAGAGTGATGGTGGAGTGGTTTGGTCTGAATCCATGTTTGGTGTGAGAGAGGGATGAGGGTTTGTGAGCGTGAGTATGAGGCGTTCTGTAATTTTGGAGGGTGTGCAAAGTCATGTGATAGGTGTGTAGGAGGCTGCCTTGGTGCGATCTTTGTTTGGTTTAGGATGGTAATGATTTTGCCGAGTTTCCAAATTTGGGGAATTGAGTGTTGGTTGGGGAAATTGCTTATATTTGTGAGGGCAGATATGCCTTGTGGTCCAACGTGTTTTAAATGTAAATTGGAGATGTCAGGGCTGGTAGCCTGTGAGTTTTTGATGATTTTTAGTTTGTGTTGCCTGGTTTTGATGCCTGGTGTTTGCTTCATGGTTCGGGTGGCGGGCTTGGGATCCTAGGGTCCTGGTTGTTGTGGCTGCATGCACGGATGTTATGCCACTGTTGGAGTTAGTGATGCTGTTTATGGTTTTGTACAAGTGTTTGGAATAGAAAGGTGCCAGTATTGTGTTGTTTTTTTCACAATTATTTTGTTGTTGATTTCCATGTTTCGTGTTTGAATCCTTTCTACTATTAGGTCATGTGGAGGTGGGTGGGTTAGTTCAGTTTCGTTGTGCAGATCACCCAATCTAAACGAAATTCACCCTGTACATTCATGAGAACACACCATTGAATTCCTACTTGTTTCCATATGCACAAGTTTAACACACGACAGTTATTACCATTTGAAATTACCGCCGTGAAGTGGGCTGGTGCTTGTAATCGCGGAGGAAAGACCAGGAAACAACAAATCAAGATGGCGGCGCCATGGTTGTCGTGTGATTGAGTGATTTTTGGTCTTTCAAGCAACCAAATATGCGTTGTTTCATACACTTGGGTGCGGAGGATGATGAGAAAGTGACACATTCACGGATAGAAGCTGGCGTAAGGTATGCGAGTGTGCGAAGGACTTGGTGCGACGCCCAGATAGTGAAACTATTAACAAATGCCGTTTGCTGGCTGATCAAATAATGAAACTGCTGCAATGACTGATCCTCCTGCGGATGCCGGCTGTCACCGGTTCTGCTATGCGTCGTTTTGTAACAAGGATCATATAAAACGCGCTGAAGCCAGGAAAAGGAAATCAGAAGCCAGCACTACTGCAGTTTCTGCTAGAGCCAGTGAGGTGGTGGGCGGACTCGAAGAAGAGGGGCACTCATACCACAAAATACGTAGAAAATCCCTCAGAACCTCTGTAGAAAGGGTGGCTGGCAAATCAGCTGGTGTACTGCCAAGAATTTGTGTCATATGCCAGAAAAAAGACAAATTCATCCGTGTCAAAGGAAAATCTCAACGTGATCAGTTGTCCCTGGCAGAAACACAGGATGAAGGAAAGCTGAGGAAAACTGCTGAGCAGAGGAGAGATGAACGTGATGTGAGAATAATGACAACTATAAAGGATAAAGACGTGGTGGCACTGGCAGTTTGTTATCACCGTAAATGTTATTACGAGTATGTGAGTACACATACCACAAGACAGAGTGAAAGTAAACTCCAAACTCAGAAAGTGAACTATGACTCAACATTTGACATTTTCTGTGATAAAGTAATCCAGGTAAGACTCATTGATGGAAAGCATTATATACATATGAAGAAGTTGTGTGAGATGTTCAATGACCTACTCAGAGTATGCGAAGGTCAGGATAAGGCCAACTACCAGGCAAGAAGACTGAAGAAAAGACTGCAGGAACGGTACCAGACATATTTTTCTATCGTCCACCAAAATGTCTGAGAGCGAAGTGGTGTACATGAAGGACATTGATATTGATTCATTGCTCAGGCTGCTGTTGTAGACAGTAGCTCTACAACAGAAACAGAGTCAACTACAGAGGATGAAGCCAGCCAGGGTCCACAGCAGGGTGACTCAGACCTCAATTTACATGTTCTATACTCGGGAGCACTCATGGTGAGGGATGACCTGAACAAACACCAAAGTATGGACATTACATGGCCCTACTTGGAAATGGTGGAGCTAGCACTAGAGCTTATACGGGCAACTCGTACTTCGAACTGGCCGAAACACCTTGCGATCACGAGAGCGTCAATGCCCTGGTACTTTGCGTACGATCACCTAAACTATGCAAGGTACTTACCTGTTTACTGGCTGGAAATGGCCGGGCTAGAGCTACCCCACCCAGACACCTATCAAGTCGTTCGATCGAGACTGGAAATGAGCCCTGTCGAGGTACTCGTATCAGTACGGATTTAGTAGTGTTGTGTGTGATCAGATCATAGAGCAGACTTTAAATAGGGACAGCAAGACCAGTGGAGGCATCATTGTTACACTCAGAAAGCACACTGTGAAGAAGTGGATCCTGTCCCAACAGCACGTGCGGAAATCGCAGGAAATGTGATTGCATGGCGGGTATCCACAATGAGCCCGAACGAGAAAGGATTTGGATGTGTCGAGCTCGAAGAAGAACGAAGCAGTGGTGGTACAAGTGATGGACACAGTACTTCAAATGATTACCCTTTCTCCGGCGCTCACCTTGAACTCGTCAATATTAGTTCAGGTGTCATCGCACCGCCAGCCACTTCTGCGGACTTGATGAATGCGTATGTCAGGGAGGAATGCTGTCGTGCAATTCATGCATGATCGGCTTCTCTCGGGTTAGGTCCCATTCTTCAGTCCGATTTGGAAGGCCAAATTGGCAACTTTCTCGAAGGCGCGAGGCAAGTCGGCGACTCCCCACCAGCAGACGCCGAAGGTTGAAATTGCGAATGAACGTAGTCTTTTCACACGACTGCTGTTGATTGGCGACAAAAGCAATGCAACACTCACGATCTGCTCGCGTACCCACTGGCGAACATACCTTTCCCGCTGGCATCCGGTGATGGTTCGATTGCTAAGACGGACAAAGCCAAACTCCGCAACCATATACTGAACTGTGGCCCGATTGCCGTGTGGACGCTCGGCTATCTAAGGTGCAACAATTGTGGATGGAATGGCCGTTATTCAGGCGATAAAGGCTGGTTCACTGCCCAACACTTTCGGCAAACTGGAAGAGATGGTGCTGAACATCGTAGTGGCCAAAGCACGACATAACCAATCTTCGAGACTGGACGTGGTGCTTGATACTTACCCAAGTATCAAGCATCAGTGCCTGGAGCATGCCAGATGAGCGGGCAGGGCGGGCGATCTTCAGGTGCGAACCATCTACGGACGTGATCAAGCCCTTCCAAAACAGTGGGCCAATTATCTCCTGAGCGGAGCCAACAAGGAGGCGTTGATAGAGTTCATCGTCGAATCGTGGACGAGAAACATCTCTCCATCAAAACTGGGTGACATGCTGTTGTACGTCAGTCATGCCGGCAAATGTGAGAAAATCAGGGCGTCGAATGGTGTCATGACTGTGTCGTCAGTACCTGAACTTGAATGTGACCATGAGGAAGCTGACACGAAGCTCCTGCTACATGCTGCTCATGCGGGACAGAATGAAGAGTCGGTGCGCATAGAGAGTTTCGACACGATGTGTTTGTGTTGGCATTGGCTCACTCGAAGTCGATTCGGGGCGGAAATTTCCATCTGGTCACAGGAAGTCCCAAGGACATTATCGTCGTTGACATTAGGAAGCTGAGTAATGCCCTGGAAAGTTCTGTCTGCGATGCCTTGATAGGTTTGCACAATTTCACGGGAAGTGATACCACCAGTGCATTCCACGGTAAGGGCAAAACAAGGCCATTTGACTTGATGATGAAGGGTCCCCATCTCGTCACTGTTTCGGGAGCATTGGTCGAGAATTCACGCTACATCAGAATATCATTCACGACCTGGAACAATTCGTCTGCACCATGTACAATCAGCCGACCATGAAGAATGTGGATGAGGCTCGCTACAAGCTATTCTGCAGCCAGTCGCTGGGAGAACAGAAGTTTCCGCCTACAAGCGACGCTCTGATGCTGCATTGCAAAAGAGTGAACTATCATCAGTCTGCGATCCACCACCGCGTGACTGAGAGGTTTATAGAAGCCCTTCTCCTACATTTCACGGATGGATGGAACGCAACGAAGCACTGACTGTTCACTGGCTGAACAAACCACAGCGCCGAAGGAACTGTTAGAGGCGACAAAATGTAATTGCAAGAAGACGAAATGCGAGACCAACCAGTGTTCTTGCCGGTCAAAGGATTGTCCTGCGCAGAGTGCTGTGGGTGTCAAAACTGCGCTAACGATGAACAGACCCGTGCAGAAATGGAACTTATGGATGATGAAAGCAGAACTGACGATGATTCCGACGACGAACTGTGAATGCGGGTGTCACACTGCTTTTGCTGTGGTGATCTACTACATAGTAGTATTCAGGTTGGTTAGCATGTAATAGTGGACTTGAGTTTTTTATAGCAGCAGTCAAGAGCCTAGTTCAGCAACCGCTTCAGAGCAGAAATACTGGAGTTCTAAGACAGTATCCTCTTGTGGCGGTTCTACTTTTCATCAGGCTGAGTCGCGCAGTCTCTTTGTCTTTGATTTAATCCGTCATAGCCAATGTAACTGTCTTAATAGGCGCTGTAACTGCCTTTAATAGTCAATGTAACTACTTTAATAGCCAATGTGGCTGCCTTTTAAGCAAAAAGTTGCCTTGGTCAACTCGAAGGCCTGTCTGGTCGGTCCAGACGTTTTCGGCCAGTAAAAATATGTAACTGCTTCGGTTTACGACCTTTAATTATAAACATCTTTAATAACAGTGAATAGGCTCTGTATAAACATATTGTATCATTTTAAGACCTCACAAGAGTTTTCTTTGACGTACATATCAGTCTAACCTTGATTCTTCATCTCTGTGTCAAAATCGTGCTTTAATGGTCGGTTTATCTTTAATTGCCAAAAATGACCAATTGTGTCACATCCTCGATGTGGAAACAAGTGGATTTGGACTCAGCGTCTAAAATTCTTTAAGTATTCCAAATTTCATTCAGATTGGTGATCTGCACAACGAAAATCATTTTCTGAAGGTAATAGTGAGTACCTCCACATGGTCTATATGTCTGGTGCTTTGGGTGTTGGTGTGAATGTATTTTACGTTGTCTCGTTTGACGAACTGTGTATTTTGGCATGCAGTTGGGGTTGTATTTTTTTGTATATTGCCCTTGAAGGGGTAAAGTATTTGGTAGCTGTGGTTGTGATGATCATATTGAACTGTTTGTGGATGTCAAAGTTGGTGATGGTGATATTGAGTTGTTGGAATTCTTTAATGTCGAGCACAGTTATCCCACATTGTCATTTTGTTTTTGTTTGCATGGAGGTCTATAGCTGTGTTTATGGTAACGATGACAGGTAGGTGTTGCACTGTTTTCTACATGGTTGTGGTGCAAAGTGATGGAGAACAGAATGTTGTGTCTGGTGATGAGTTACTGTGACCAGCTTGAAGTGGTGTGTGTTGGGCTGGATCATTTGATATGAATGACAAATTTAGTTGTGGCAATGCCTTGGCCTCTGGTGTTTGGTTGGTGATGGGTGAACCAGGCTGTCTCTCTGTGAGGAAGCAAATGTTGTGAGTATTTGGTTGGTACAGTGGGGGATGTGGCTGGTGGTATGTAAATGTTTATGATGTTCGTGTGTGCTTTGTTACCAGTTTTAATTTTGCAAGTTTGCAGTTCAAGTGGTGGTAGAAGTGCTTTTGCGTCGTGTGATATCTGAGTATCGAATTTAATTGTGAATGTACATGAGGCCACCTCTGGCGTTCAGTCTGAGCGTATCGGTGCACAGTTGGGGAGAGTCAGTGTTTTGTTTTTCTCGTGTAATTTGGTTTCTTGTATGATGGCTATATGAACATTGTTTGTGAGAATGAAGTGTTTAAGTTGCATGTCCTGCTGCCAAGGCCACCTGTATTGTAGTGGAGAATATTTAGGTTATGTGTGCATTTCTGTGGCTGGGGTTGGTTTCTATATCTGGCAGTCCTCTCCTTTTTCATTCTAGCTAGAGGGAGGTCACTCTCCAAAGAAGAAAAAATTTTTTTTTGTTGATGTGAGGTGCTTGTGTGGAAGATTAGGAGTGGGCCGGTGAGTGTGACCACTCCTTGGCTTTTTTCACAAGATCTTGGCTATTCGTTGTTCACCTTGGCGTCTTGGTTTTCTATAGGTTTTCTTGGCGTATAAGTTTTTTCTATTATCATCGCTTTTTCCGAAACCTTGTGAATTCTTGGCTTTTTTTTATTGGCTCACCTTGGCATTTATGAAAATGAGGAGTGGTCACACTGGGCCGGTCCATAGGGACCGATCGGCACGGTACTGCTCTGCCAAATCTGGGGCAGTGGGGAAGATTTGGCCCTCGCCTTGCGTTGGTGGGTGCAACCACTGCGAAGAGGCATCCCCAATAGTTGCAGATTTTCAGTTTGTTGTGCTTCTATCGGTTTATTTATTTACATCTGTTATTTCAACCTTGTCGAAGAAGGGTTATAAAGTAAACGCCAAACCGTTTGATCCAAGTTGATGTGGAATGTTTTATTCGAGCATTCCACAAAGTGCATCAGTTAATAGGTTAAGTGGTCGCAACTTTTGATCACCCTGTGATAAACTGCTTCATTTGTCACCAGGTATTCGTGGTCATCAGCAGGTACAATCATCCCTGAGTGACCATGCATCAACACCCATCAACAACTGGGTTGTGGAAGACCCCACTCTTACCAACCTCCAGATAACCAATCTGCTGCCAGAGGGAGGCCTTTCCATGAACAGCCTGGACATTTTTGGCCAATTTCTCGTGTGTGGGAGTGACAGAGAGGCAGTGTATGTTGTCAGCCAGCTTGGTGTGTATTGATTTCCTTTTCCTGGTGCTTTAACATTTCAGGCTTTTTCAAATAAACTGCCTCAAAAGGTACAACTGAAGGCATGCATGCATGAAAGTATTCCACACTTCCTGTTGAGCAGCCAATCAAAATGTTGCAGATCAAATGAAAGGGGCAGGTCACAAGGAGGATCACTGAGGTGCAAGATTTTAACCAAATAATCACTACACGGCAGAATCGAGTCAACCCACCCTGTCAAAAACGCCAAGGTGATTTGATACGCATGCAAGCAAGTAGTACCTTAAAGCAACAACATGGTAGAGTTCACAACACTCATTGCCGTACCTTTAGGGAACATTTGGGGGGGGGAATCAACATGGCAAAAAGGGAAGAGTTTGCCTGAGCATTCTAATTAAATCTATGCGACGGACTTAAAGGGGTAAAGATTTAGAAAAAGGAATCAAGTCATCGTGCAAAATTGTTTCACGTAGGAAGGGAAGTTTGGAGGACTATTCCAGGCCCTCGTTATTTCATCCTTAAAGTCACTTGAAACGAAAAACGTTGGACGTATTTAGTACAGAAACAAACAGTCATGAGGATGTAGGATTACATCGACTCCCAATTGTCACTCAGGGTTATGGGGTAACAGAGACTCGGAGAGGTCCCCGCGGTCCTCATCTTCAGGGAGGTGCACGGTGAGGGTGCACGCACGAATACCTCCAAGGGATTCTGGCAGGTCGAAGACCTTCTTCCACTCATTCTGCTCTGGGTCATATCGTTGCACCATTTCTACCATGCAGCGACTGTTCCAGGAATAACCCCCTACCACGTAGATGCGATTCTCAAAGACTGCAACGCCAACGTCACTTTGGCCACGCAACATCGGTGCTACGGCTGTCCACTGGTCTGCAGCTGGTGAGTAGAACTCGCATGAGAGCACGTCCGCATAGTCGCTGGCACCACGAAAGTGGTTTCCTCCAATGACATACAGTCGGTCATGAACGGTACACATGCAGTGCAAGCCACGCACTGTAGACATCGGAGCACGTTGTGACCATCTGTTGTTTTCAGGATCGTAACAAAGCAGCTCTTTCTGGAAGGTGTCATGAGTAATGCCACCTGTAGGTCACAAGGAAAGAGGGGAAAAGATTATCGTTCTTTCAGTTGAGCTTGAATAAACAGATACGAATTTCTGATCTCTCCTCCCCATCACCTGGGGTCACCTCACCTCACCACCCCTCCCCTGCCCCTTAATGAGAAAAGACTTGTGGTTCTACTTCACTCCACTCCTTAGTCCTTCCACGAGCCGAGAGCATGTTTAAATGTTTTTTTTTTTTTAATCCAGGAAGGAGGAGGAGGAGGAGGGGGAGGTGGGGGGAGAGGGAGGAGAGGAGGAGGGGGAGGTGGGGGGAGGGGGAGGGGGAGGTGGGGGGAGGGGGAGGGGAGGTGGGGGGAGAGGGAGGAGGAGGAGGAGGGGGAGGTGGGGGGAGAGGAGGAGGAGGAGGAGGAGGAGGGGGAGGTGGGGGGAGAGGGAGGAGGAGGAGGAGGGGGAGGGGGAGGAGGAGGAGGAGGAGGGGGAGAGGGAGGAGGGGGAGGAGGAGGAGGGGGAGAGGGAGGAGGAGAGGGGGAGGGGGAGGAGGAGGGGGAGGAGGGGGGGGAGGAGGTGGGGGAGAGGGGAGGGAGGAAGGGGGGGGAGGAGGGAGGAGGGGGAGGTGGGGGGGGGGGGGAGAGGGGAGGAGGAGGAGGAGGAGGGGAGGAGGAGGGAGGAGGAGGGGGGAGGTGGGGGAGAGGGAGGAGGGAGGGAGGGAGGAAGGAGGAGGGGAGGGGGAGGGTGGGGGGAGAGGGAGAGGAGAGGAGG
>CM068967.1:26395604-26424975 GCA_035128595.1 Eptatretus atami
GATGGTTCGGCGGGCGCGGAGGCTCCGGATGCGGCGAAGCGGGTGGGGCGGGCGGGAGGGCGTCACCGGGCGACCGCGGGAGGGTGTTGGTGGTCGGAGCACGGGCGAGGTGAGGAAAGGTGGAGGAGGGGAGGGGTGGGGGAGAGGGAGGAGGAGGAGGAGTGGGAGGGGGGGAGGAGGGGAGGGGGGGAGGAGGAGAGGAGAGGAGAGGAGGAGTGGGAGGGAGAGGGAGAGAGGGCAGGAGGAGGGGGGAGGTGGGGGGAAGAGGAGGAGGGGAGAGGGGAAGGTGGGGGGAGAGGGGAAGGAGGTGGGGGGGAGAGGAGAGGGGAGAGGGGAGAGGGGAGGAGAGGGAGGAGGAGGGGAGGTGGGGGAGAGGGAGGAGGGGAGGAGGGAGGAGAGGGAGAGGGGAGAGGGGAGTGGGGGGAGGAGGGAGGAGGGGAGGAGGGGAGGGGAGAGGGGAGAGGGAAGAGGAGGAGGGGGAGGAGGGGGAGGTGGGGGAGAGGGAGGGGGGAGGGAGGAGAGGGAGGGAGGGGGGAGGTGGGGGAGAGGAGGAGGAGGAGGAGGGGGAGGTGGGGGAGAAGGAGGAGAGGAGGGGAGGTGGGGAGAGGGAGGAGGAGGAGGGGAGGTGGGGAGAGGAGGAGGAGGAGGAGGGGAGGGGGGAGAGGAGAGGAGGGGTGGGGGGGGGGAGGAGGAGGGGGAGGTGGGGAGGAGGAGGTGGGGGGTGGGGAGAGGAGGAGGGGTGGGGGGGGGGGAGGAGGAGGTGGGGGGGGTGGGGGAGGAGGAGGGGTGGGGGGTGGGGGAGGAGGGGGAGGGGGGAGGAGGAGTGGTGGGGGTTGGGGGGAGGAGAGTGGGGGGGTGGGGGAGGAGGGGGTGGTGGGGGTTGGGGGGAGGAGGAGGAGAAGTTGGGAGGAGAAGGGGGGGAGGAAGAAGGGGGGGGAGGATATAAGGATGTAGACTTGATGTATTTGTGTCAACTGTTAAAGATTCAATTATTCCTTCTACCATGACCTTCAAAATTGCCTTGAAGCTGCTGAACCTTTGCAAATGTCATTTAAACATTTCATTTTATTGCCCTTCCCCCCAGCGACTGTGGAATGCTATGAGCCCAGCAATAACGAGTGGACATATGTCGCAAGGATGAGTGAACCCCATTATGGCACGCTGGCACCGTGTACAGTAGCCTCATGTATATTTCAGGTGTGTTTTTTTCTGTGGTCAGGTGAGAAATTCTCCCCAAAAGAATTGTCCTGCACCTGGCAGGAACATTTCTTGGGATGCTGTACTGTTGGATATTGTTATTGAGTGGGACATGTTCCTGAAAAAAATGCCACCAATGTTGGGGCTGAGGAGGAGGAGGGCCATGCTGCTAATCTCTCGTTGCGTGGCCCCGGAGCGCAGTGGGTGGTTGTGGGTTACGATACGGTGTGTCGCATGTCACGTTGGAGCATAGCGCATGCTGGAGTCGGTATTGTGATGGAGCGTTTTCAGATTTGAACGAAACCTGTGCAACCCACCGGCACTACAGAAACTTCAAAAGTGTCGTCAACAAACAGTGGTGCAGCTACCATCTTACCAAGAATAAGAAGGAACCTATTTCCAATGAAAGTACCATTAAAACATGAATAAAGCCATAAAAGCCATTCAGTTAAATGTCATGAATTTGTAAAACTGCAAAGTAATTCAATGAAACAGAAAAAAAAAATCTAGAAATAATTTCGCACAAATACAGAAGGTAATGTTGACGTGACTGCATCACCTAACAAAGCATTCGTGGATATTAAAAATGAGCCTTGGAGGAAAAAAATTGAGCCCTGGTTCCAGGTTGTCGGTAATAACTTTCCTCCTCTTCACAACATACATGGTGGGATCGTTACCAACCACCGACAAATAAGCAATTCAGAACAGAGTGCAGAAATGATAATACAAACTATCTCGGTCCAAAAGATGTCAAATATTTGACTAAACTACATTCGACTTGCAGAGATTGATAAAGGTTACATAAATAAAACACCAAACACGTACTGCCGTACATGACACCACTATCAAAATGGAAAGGGTGAGCAGGAACAGCTTGGCGATCCAGCGGACGACGGAATAGGCATCACTCACCTAGCTCCCCGGCAGCATTCCTGCCCCCAACGGCATACAAGCGTCCGTTGAGTGCACTCAGGTGGAAGAACGTTCTCTTCTCGTTAAGCTGAGTCACCTGCACCCAGCGATTGTAGCGTGGGTCATACCGGAACACTGTGTCCACAGCGGTCTTGCCCTGAAAACAGTCACGCAAAAGCAAGAAATGAAGGGGTTTTTTTCAACAGCAAGTTAAAACTACTCAGAATTGGTAGGTTACACTAACAGTTTCTCAAGCTTCTATGACATAAATATATATATCTCACACACACACACACACACACACACACACACACACACACACACACACAAAATCTCCCCTCCCAAGCAAGGCATGACTCATATCAATTCTCCCTTTCATCTCCTTTCCCTGATGAGGCTGGAGTGCCTCAAAGGAGTATTGTGGGCCTGGTCCTATTCCTAATCTTCATCAATGATCCCTCTGACTGCAAAATCCACTATCTATTTGCTGATTCCACCCTCTGCTGTGACATCCCTCATCCTTCAGATAAGCAGACCTTGATAGAATCACAAGATGGTTAAACACTTAGAATATGTCTTTCAATCCTGACAACTCACACACTCATTCAGAAAGGACTGTCTGGTAAACAAACCCTCCTATCTATTTTCTTAACAATACTCTTGATGAAGTTCAGTAATTCAAACTCCTGGGTCTCATTATCAGTCATGATCTTTCTTGGGCAAACAACATTTCTGAGTTGTCTTCCAAAGCCAGTCGCTGACTGGGCATCCGTCGTACAAATGTCCTTCCTTGGCACACCTGAACTCCTATCCATCTACAAGGCCTTCTTACACATTTTCACGTCCATCTGAGGGATGGCACATACTGATGAATCACCTTGCCGGTGAAACACCGGGATGGCAATTTATAGTTGGGCCAACATTCAAACCCAGGCGAGACGGCTTTGAGGTGAGTGTGTGTACCTCTCAGACGTAGGCCATCCTGCCAGCACCAGATTACATGTCCCATTATCTGGTCAAAATGAAATGCCTTCCATTTGAAGAGACTCAGGTTTCATGGCCTTTTACCACCAAGGGCAGTCAATTGTTCTGACCTTACACCTTCACACACCAACCCTAAGTGATAAAAAAACCTTTTTCAGACTAACTTAAACAAAAACAAAAAAAAAAACTTTTGGTTCTGAAATTTAACTGTTTATGCTGGAAAGCTCAATTCATGCTCAGCCTTTGTAGATGTACAAGTGAGTTCCATGTAGTAATTCAAGGAAACCATCTCAACAGTTCACCTCGAGATTGAAAATGAACACCAAACTGTCACAAGTAAGAACTCAGAGTTCTGAGCTTATTTTAACGTGCACAATGTGGTCATGTGCAAAAACCTATTGTTTATGGACAAAAGGAAATCCACACCCATGTAATAGATCAGCCACTTGTATTATATGGCTCCAACAAACAAGTGTGGCCACATAATGCAGGGTTTATTACATCCTTTTTTTTTGGAGAAATCAAACCTGACAACACCCAAAACATATACCATGCAATGTTACATCAGAATATTAATGGTGCTGGCAAAAGCCCGGTTGCAGCACCGCATACCTTTGTGTCATAGTTGCTCTGCCCACCCACAACAAACAGGAAGTTTCCAACAACGGCTATGCCGTGTTGGTACCGGGGTGCCTCCATTGGTGCCAGGCAACGCCAGCGCCGTGTGCGCTCCTCAAACAGTCGCAGTTCTTTGGAGACTAGCAATTGCTGCCGTAGGACTCCTCCCAGAGCCAGAAGGTGTGTTGCATCCGAGCGGATGCGCGTACGCTCTGACTGAAGCACTGGCTGCATGGCCGGCAACATCTGGTAGTTGCTTGCCTCGAGCAGGAGGTTAACACAGGCGGCATCCGATCGCATAAAATCCACAGTTTGAACATCATTAAGCAACTCTTGGGGTGACACGAGTGGGAAACGGATTTTGGACATCAGGCGGGCTGCATGTTTCATGCGCCCTGTTCCGTCACCTCCTGTCTGGCTGCTCAGCACCTGTAAAAGACAGGCAAAGGGATCTCAAGAAATATAGACTTACATGAAGAGATTATTCTTGTCAAATGTTACCTTCCAAACCGGACATCAGGCGAGCTGCGAGGAGCTAGTACTGGAATTGTAGAGCAAAAACATTAACAGGCAATTCATGGATCAAGTCATAACTGCATTTGACTCAACATATTCAACTTCTCCCAGGCTTGGTCTATTGAAATTGTGACAACTTTGAAAATGATTGAATATTTAGAGATTGGACAAAAAAAAAATGTGTATAAAATAACATTTATAAGAATATCTCAATCTTTCTTTGGCACTGAAAGGTTCATCAACTTAGCTTTACAGCCAGAGTAGCACATTTGACAAATCATAACATTTCCCCACAAGTATCATCCTACACGCTCTTCCTTATATCCATTTCCAGTATTCTGCAAAGCGAAACACTTTCCTGCATGCGGCAAATTGATCCAATGCTACGATGACGACAATGGGAGTACCCACCGGACTACCAGTGTCTCCACGTGTCCGCGCTGTACCCTCAGTCTCCGGCTCACTGTGCCGCAACCAACGACAAGTGGCGCGGAAAAGTTGCAGCTCAGAGCAGCGCCGGAGCGCATCGCTCCCCAGGGCTCGCTCTAGCCGGTCCACGGGCAGTCGCAGGAAGCCGGGTGTGAGGGCAAGCATTCCGAAGCTGCAAAGGATGAAGTCGTCGACATAGCGGTCCACGTCCGTCAGGTGGTACGTGTTGGCAATGCGGCCGACTTCCACACAGTTCTCCAGGGTCGTCTGGACAAGGGGTTCACGATTTCAAATAAGCTCCTTCAAGTCAAGCTTTAGCAAATTAGGCTAAATATGAAAATCTACCTGTGACGTGATAACAGGACGTGAACGTAAAAGTTTAACTTATGTTGTAGTAGCAACATTGTGGGGAGGGAGCTCAACAAAGCATTCAGAAAGGGAGTGTATGGAATATGAGAAGCTGGAATCAAAACCACAGGAAATAATTCACAAAGACAATCGAAAGTGCGTTTGACACCTTTCAACAGGTTCTGCTTTTCTGCACAGTACAATACTCCGAAAAGGTTCAATTTGTCCTTGTTTGGGTGTAAACCAAAACTGCAACCCATAATCAGGCTTGCTGGGAGTAACTAGACACCACAGGCACAGAAAAAAAAGTTTCTTTTGAAAAAGGAGGCTGTGAAAATTGTTGAAAAAAGTTTACAGGATTGGGAAACGTCAAAGACAGCAAGAAAAACAAGAAAGCATCCCAAAATGCAAAGCCAGTCCATGTCCACTTTGTCCTCAAACTAAACTTGATAACCTAAAAAAAATTAAAAACGTAATTTTTATTAATCAGTGTTCCTACTGTATTCTCATAAACAAGGTTTGTTTGAAATTTGATGACAAAAGCTCAAAAGGTTAAAAAAAAAATAAAGTTATGGCCTGGAAAGACACACCAAAGCTAAAATGGTAAATAAATAAAGAAACATGTAAGCGATTGAAAATCCAGCTGGCTCGTGCTATGCAGTGGCGGACAGGTTAAGGGATATTTCTACTCACTGTGACCTTGCCCTTTGACCCAATTATTAATTTGTGTGCTCCATCATATGTATTGTGACGGAATCCGGAGACCCCCGGGGTAGTGCATACCAAAGCACATGAAGATCCTTGTGCAGTTATTTTGTAGTATATTGCGCAGCTAACTTGGGCACCCTGTGTTCAGTATGGGAAGGGGAACATGCATTGTGCTTGTAGTAGCGACAATCCACTGTGGTTCTTTATCTCTCTCAAACACATTCAACATGCTTTACAACACGTTAACCACAACTCCACACCACAAAATCCAACCAAAAATACGAGCAAGCCACGGCAGCAAAAGATGAGCAGCGGTGTCGAAACAGCAGCGAACAAAGTGCCACCTGGCAAAACAATGCCAAGCCTCACCACCAGCCATGCCACCAAGCACTGAACGACTAATCAGCATCGCCGGATCACACGGACAACCAATGGAGAAGTGGATGGATCATGAGATACATGGATGTAGAGGCAGACACATCTCGGCTATAAAAGTCTGAGTTTGAGTTCGGAACAGAGACCGCATCTGGGAGCCTGGAGGGAAATGCCGGAGAAGTCTGGAGCGTACGAGAATGACCAGAAGGACCGATTCAGCGACTGCTCCTGGGTGCGGTCACCACGTACAGACTTTACAGACTTTCTTCCTTCTTCAACTGTATCTCTCTTATTCTCTTTGGACGCAGAGCTCTTAAAAAAGTGCCAACGGTCCTTTTCAGGGATATTTGACATTTGCACATCACACCCTCATCTGACACCCTCGTGCCTCATACTCCACCCCTCTCCAATCAGCCACATCACACCCTCTCCGATTCCCCCCCCCTCCCCTTCCGGTCACATGTGAACCAGCCAGTTCATGTGCGGGTAAGAGTGGGGTCAACCCCACACCCCATAACTCTTACTTTCTGACTGCTTATCTTCTTTTTCCTGGAATGAGAGCGGCACCTGTGTATTCGTTTTAAGTTGACTGATTAAGGGGCTTATGCATATAGATAAAGGCTTTTCAATTTGTGGCACTGCTTGACTTGTAAATACAGTACTGTAATGCTTTTGTGGAATTATAACGCCTTTCAAACTGTCCAGTTGTCAGTTTACATTGGTTAGGTATTGTGTGTTGCAAACAGCAGTTCTCCCAACCTGTTCCGTTATGAGTAGTTGGCAGCCAACTCGTACACCTACGGTAATGCTAGGCCATATCTTAGAATCGTTGGCATGTTGGGAAGCACAATTCCCTATCTGGGGTGTTTAATTTGCCATGAAGGTAAAACAGGATTTTGAGGCTGGACTATACTTAAATTAAACATCTCAGATGGTGTCTGTGGTTCTTAGCAACCCATCATACTGTGGAGTTATCTGCAAAGCAGTGGCTTCAGAGTTGTTGTTGGAGAAATCGATGACAAGAACTTCCCTTATAATCCACCCTGAGGCGAATCTGTAACAATAAACATATATATCTCTATATAGTTTTGTTTGTGGGGTAGATGGAGGAATTTCATAGGAAAGATAGGAGTGTATAGAGTGGTTTGGTCCATGTACGTGTAGGAGACATCTCAATGTAAATCAAGTAGGGAAACTGTGAGCTTAAGTGTTAGGTGTCACCACACAGGGGGTGGTGCTATGTTAAATTAGGTAGCTAAAAGATAATTTCTCCCAGTATGTGATTGCCCTCCCAGTATGTGATTAAGAAAAAAAAGAAAAAGGGGATCGCATCCTTAAAACACCCGAGCTGCACGTCCAAGCAGGCAAGAAACCCCGCCTCCAGGAGTGACAACTAGCAAACCACACCCTCAGAGTGGACGATTGATGGACGTGACGTCAGAGTGGAGGAGAGTTAGGTTAGGAGGAGAGCCTCGCGTTCTGTGACAAGGATCGCAGTCGGGACAAGAGATTCAGAGTGGGACAGAAGCGAGAGAGGCAGGATCGGCGGTTGAAAGAGAAGGGCATTATGGCTGGCTTCCCCTCAACACGGTGAAGAAGACTGTACGATTCTTGTATTCGTAATGAGGCAAATTGGCTCGCATGGTGGAGCAAGACGCTGGCCATTGACTGTTGGCTGTGTCGTGTGGGACCAGCCTCAAAGCCTCATGTTGTGGAATCAGGGAAAGAGACGACGCCATTTTTTGCAGAGCAGCGCTGTCGGCAAGTGTGATCGACGAAAGAAGTTGCACGGCGGTTTCTGAGCCCTGGTGTTGAGTATCGCCGCCCGAATTGCCTCCTGTACATTTTCCGACCCAGCGAGCGGCTGGGCGCCATTTTTGGCGCATTTTCCCGTGCAGTGACGAAGGGGTGAGTTGAACATCAAGCTCCAGAAACTAATCTCTGGGCACACAGCTAAGTGCTAGGATAAAGGAGGGATTTTTCTTTTATTATTCTGTCCCCTTGTCTGTGTGGAGGCACCTCAAAATTAGATTTAGTTTACCTCACGTTCCGTTTTCATTATTACACTTCGAATGATTACTATTGTAAACATTTGATTTATTTTCATTAAACCCCGTATTTATTCAAGTTGCTTGGGTTGTCTGATTGTCGTGGGTTTGAGAATAAACCCCTGTGCTGTGCCTCCATCTGCTACATGGCCTTTGTTGCTCTCCTGTCCTGCGCGCACCATAACCTCCCGAGAATCTCGGCTGTTCGCCTCCAAAGGGAAATCATTTGGCTATCCGTCCGGGTAGGGCAAACCCCCTGGACACGACAATATATACATACACTCGTATAAAAGTCTGTCAAAAATGACGGGTTGGAATTATTTTATTTGAAATATTGAAGGAGACTGGAAGATATGATGTTTAAATTTGTAGCAAGGAAAAATGTTATTTGGAAACACTACATGTACAAACGTGATCTATTTCCTTTATCTTCCGGGAGGTTTCACTTTGACGGTACAGCCTCGTGAGCGTGCCAAAGTCTGAAGCCTCGGTCTAGCGTCAGGTGTGCTTTTATCTTTTGTTTAGGAGATATCTTAGACATAAATGAACACTTGTTTTACTCTACGCATGATGCACATCACTTGCAGCGAATTTCACCTCCCTGTGCCTTGTATTTATTGTCATTTAAGAAAACGCTTCTGTACACCGCCAGAGGCTCGGTTGCAAGTCACGGTCTAAAATTACATTAGAAAAGACATAATTACTGTTTTATGAAAAATGTTTTTCCAAGTTTTTTTTTTGTCCCGAAAAATAGATCGTAGTGACCAGTCAGGTTAAAATATTGGCCTTTAAAACCCTTATTAAATTGTCCTTATGAAGTAGGACAGACAAATGCACATTGTGTTTTATATCGGTGTGTGTGTGTGTCTCTCAAGTTGTGTCCATGCAGGGGGAGATTCTCTGGCTTGACTACATCCACAATTGTAACCTCAAATAAAATAAAATCAGAACAATTTTGTTCACAACTTATAGGCCTTAGGGTTCATGATTCTGGTGCACATTTGAAGACTGAACAACATGACTTCTGTCATTAAATAAAAGGTATGTTTTGTTTACAACCCATGCAGAGGAAATGCGGTAATGCATGTTTTGTTCAGAAGCAATTGAGGTAGCGGTCAACTGTACATTGCCCAAGGAAAACTTTCGTACAATGAAGAGGACTGCCGAGTTCATATAAAAACTCAACATGTCGTCCCATCTATCATGAAAGATAGGTACGTTTTCATCATGCAGAGGAAATAAGTCATGATTAATATTTTGTCTTTAATAAAAAAAAATTTGGTTTTCGCCAGAGTTTTCAAAGCTGAATAGTGTGAAATTAAAGGATTTTATCAACAAGATGTATTTCACATATGTGCAGGAAATAAACATAGGCAGGTTGGTAAGCATCTCAAGTGGGTTTTATTATATTAATTTGCTTTGACCAAACGCAGTAAAAACGCTATAATTTGAGAGATTGTTAGTGATACAAAATACACCAGAATACTGAGATAGTCGTTTATTAATGAGGAATGATAAGGAGGTTCCCAGTAATAAAATTCAAATTCTGTGATTGTGGTGACACGATATTAAATATGTAATGATCGATTTAAGAATTCTGTCACTGAGCGGGAGGAGGGGAGGACAGAGTTTGTGTTTGGAGGGAGATGGGAGGAGAGCAAAGATGAAACATAATTGAGATTGGGGGTGGGGGGGAAGGGGGGGGTATTGAAGGTTGGGGGGGGGTATTGAAGGTTGGGGGGAGAGGGGGTATTGAAAGTTGGGGGAGAAGGGGGTGTTGAAAGGCTGGGTGGGGAGAAGATTGAAGCTTTTGGGCTAGGAAGGGGGAGGATGAGGACTTGAAGTCACAATTATACATTGTGCAGATGTTGCACAGGTACTTGCTGGTATACTCATAAAAAAAACGTTTGTTGAAAATTTGATGATAAAAGCTCAAATGGTATGGCCTGGAAAGACAAGCAGACAGACACTTTGGCAGCACTGGTGCCCTACAGGAACTCATGTCAAACCAGTTTCACAAATAGCTTCTTCAACAAGCAAGGAATCACTCCCATAAGGAAGAAATCAAACGAAAATTTTATTTTCAAGTGAGGTTGGCTTTGGATGGTCATAATACAATTTGTAAACTTGTTACAAAGACAAAGGACAGAATGTTCTGGTGCATCACCGACTCGTAATGCTCTATTATTTAATTACTCTTTTAAGCTTTGGTGAGACTTTAGTGCTTGAGAAAGCATTGTTTAAAAGTAGGAATTTAAGGTACAATCACCACTTTCTGAACACTGAGGCAAGCATTTCATTCAAAAACTTCAACGTGCATTTCCCGATCAATAGAGGGCGAATCGGCTTCTGCAAAGGGAAACGTTAAATTTCAAAAAAAGGAACTTAAGAACCCAGGTGAGAGATAAAGGGTAATTGTTCCACTCCAACTCTGACCTCTGTGAAGCTAAACGATGGGAAAAAAAATTGTCAAAAGAAAGGGAGGGGGTTGGGGTCCTTCCTCATACATACCTCTGAGATGAGGAACTCGGTGCAGAACTCAAGGACAGGGAGGATCTGAAGGAAACTTGCTGCCTCTAGCGTGTCCTGCAAGCTGTCCATGTTGAGCGAAAGTCTTGCGGTGTAGATGAAGTCGATGATTTTTTTTAACCCCATGCTTGATACACCCAGGAGTTTGATCTGACTCAAGTCCTGCTCCTTCATGCCTCCTGCACGATATGGGTAACGAAGAGGACTCGCGGACTCAGGAGCGGCTTGCATAGTAGAACCACAGGGTTAAGGTGCAAAGGTACATAATGTCAAGAGAAACAACATACTGCACCTGTAAACATGGCCTTGAAATAGTCGCTGGAGGAAGCCATCATGGCACGGTGGACCGGGAAACTTTCTTCACCGTCGCCAGGCACCAACGTCACGTCACAGAGCAGACCCTCCTGCCGTAAACGTTCAAAACCCTGGACATTTGACAAATACAAAAAAAACATTGTACAGGTTCATTGCAGAACCATCACAATATCACCTGCCAACACATGCAGTAAGCAAGTAGCATTTCAGGTAACCCTCTTTTGCTCTGACGAAGGGTTAATGCCCAAAACGTCAGCTTTTCTTTGCTTTCCAAGGCGGTTAGGATACCTCGATCAACATCCTGTTGATTTCATTTTTTTTGTTGGAGAGGCAGCCGCCAATATTTAACGCAATCAACATCGATGGGAAACCATCTCATCCATTCGGCTTCTGGATTCACACCACGGACTAACCATCTCAGAGTGCTTAATATTTCTGTGGAGTGGAGCAGCAAGCTGCTGCACCAAGGCAGGCAAAGTAAAGCATCACGCAAAATGACATCTATGAATCATGTGGCATAATTAATACGCTTGCAAGGCAAACAAAGTGATGACACAGCCTGTAGTTCATTGGTTAGCAAGCCCGGAGAGGCAGCATTTTATGCTTCGGGGACTCTGCTTTGAGCTATCGACTCATTTGAACTCTGCAGCAGCTTACTTAACAAGCATTTGCTTGATCCACAAAATATAGTTGACGAGTATTGGTATAAACGCTGCGAGAATTTGGTCCGGAATTGGGAGGATGCTGCAGACGTTTCTTGCAAATCATTTTCATGGCCTGCACCGCTGCGCTGGTGGCCGTTTTCGGACTGCTCCGCAGGGGCCCGCAGGAGGCTCTGCTGCGGTGTTTACCTACTCCAGCTTTGCACACACAGATACAATAATGCCCGCCTCATAAAGCAACCAGGTTTTCCAAGAGAGCAATCTATGGGTGAGTCTTTTAATGTTGAGGGTGTTCGCTTTTCCACGTTTCTTATTCTATAACTATTTAAAAGAAGATACTTTGAAAAGAAAAAGGTAAACAAGAAAATGTTAAGTAAACTATGCCCCAAAACCTTATGCCCAAACCACAGAAAAAGTAGCCCCAAAATTTGGGTGCAAGTCCTTCAGAATCTGGGCTAGATCTTAAGTGAACATATGTCGGCCCTGAAGGCCATTTTGAGGCCACCAAAGGCCGTTATAAAGTGTATATTGAGATGAGGGGTGAGGCATTGCTGCTGCCAGCTCACAGGCAAAAGCTAACCACAATGAGGTCAATAACTCCAAAGCTTTTCATTGTCCAACATGTCCCGAAACCACCGCCGGGAAAAGCTCACCTGGCCGGGCAGCGCCGGGTATCGCCCCCCAGTCTACCTTCTTATCTATCTATATAAATGCAAGGTGAGTGAGTTTGTCTGGGGCAAACGTCATGACTGGAGCGTTTGGGTACAGATAGTGGATGGGGAGGTTTACAAGTACAGATATTCTTGCAATTTCGAGTTATGTGTATTTTTGTTGTGCACACTCAGAGCTGTTGGTTTGGACACCTACCAGAAGTTAAAAAAAACCATTACATATGTATATGCGTATATATATATATATATATATATATATATATATATATATATATATAATATATATATATAATATATATATATATATATTATATATATATATATAATGCCTGGTGTTGTGTGCAGTGGTTAGGGCAGCGGCTTGGGATCCAAGAGTCCTGAGTTCAAGCCCCGTTCGGCCACTGAATTAATACACCAGGGGGTTGACTCAGCCTGTCATCCTTCCGAGGTCGGCGAAATGAGTACCAGTATACTGGGCCGGTGCATACCCCGGTTAAAATAGGTGTATCATATCCCTGTGGCGACCAGGGTTGCGTCAGGAAGGGCATCCGGCGTAAAACATGTGCCAAATCACTATGCGGATCATACGGATGATCCGCTGTGGCGACCCCTAACGGGAGCAGCCGAAAGAAGAAGAAGAGAAGATATATATATATATATAACCACAAACTATTCTGTCAATGTATAATTACCTTTCAGTTGATTTACTTAACCGAGAAGCCTTAGCAGTGTTAACAGTTAGTGACTATTATGCTGTCAAAAGACATTCATAGCAATTGCCATAAAGATTCCACACTACATTGCAAACTAATTCACTTACAAACCAAACCTGGGAATCTTTACGAATGCTTCAACTTTATTTTTATGCACGTGTGAGGCACACAAAAGAACGTGCTCACGTAGTGACAATGCCTTGTGTGAGCGGAAGCACGGAATTTCATGGGCGTGTATAATCTCAGTGTCACTGGTTCGCACATCTACCAGAAGTAAAAATAATAATAATAATAATCATCATCATCATCATAAGCTCTCTCATCAGCTATTCCACTCCACTGCTGGCCAAATGCCTTAGCATGTTGATGGCATGTTGCTCTGTTATTCCAAATGACTCTTTCCCCCCCCCCCCCACCAATTGATTCTTTTCTATTTCTAGTTTTTGATTATTTCCCTTGAGACTAAAGCTTTTCCCTCGGTATATGTATTCTTTTATTTGGGTTCCATTTACTATGGAACCATTCTCCATGAGGTACAAGGGGGTTCATTACTACATTGGTTTTTGACATGTTCATCTTCAGCCCACACTTCATGCTGGCTTCAGCGAGTTTCCTGAGCATCGTTTCAATTTTCTCAAAACTTTCTTTTATGACCATAATGTCATCTGTAAATCTTACATGGTTAAGCTTTTCTCCATTAACGTTGACATGATCTTCTGTTGACTACTTATCTTCCCCCTGAAGTGATTGAAACATATACTCCAGACAGGCAGTGAATAATTTGGGAGAGATCATGTCACATTGTCTTACTCATTTTTTGATGTTGATCTGACAACTTACTTTTTGCAGCGTCACTGTCGTTGGACAATCTGTGTCAATATATTTCAGTAATCCGTAATATAATTCATGGACTGGTGTGTGTGTGTGTGTGTGTGTGTGTGTTGATCGCGATACTCCTACAGTTATGGGCTTGCATCCAGACTTGCTACATAGGATCAGCATGACCCCAATTAATGTATAGGGTTGTTTGTATCTTTGCCGGTAGTCTTGGGTTGTGGGGGGGACGGGGGGACGCAAATTCTCGATGTAAATGTGTTTTGTGTAGCGCCGCCTCCAGGTGTGGATGGGTATTACATGTCCCACCATTTACAGTACAGTATTCCTGTCCTCACATTTTCCAGTGCAGTGAGGTGTTTTAAATTATAAGCAGTAGGTACGTTTTTACTTCATGCACATAAGCTGGGTTATTTTGTTTTGTGTATACAGAGCTGTCAGTTGCCTATACACTGGCCAAATAAAGGTATGCGTCAGAAGACGTGTTGCATTTTTGGAACAAGATCGTTCATAGGGCTGGTACTCTGATTGTCTGTGTAAATATCTGTATATATCACAATGCAATTTTGTAAAAAAAAAATGACCACAAATTATTCCAAACAATGAATAATTTACTTCACCGAGAAACCTTCACTCTGTTGGAAACAAATTCCCCTACAAAATGAACGTGGGACTCCTTACTAATGCTTCTACTATGTTTTCATGCACACGTGAGCAGTGTGTGTGTGTGTGTGTCTATCGCAAGAAAGACAAGTCTGAAGACGACGATGGTTCACGAGCGGTATTTGACGATGTAGATTGTTTCAGAAGTCAAGGATGAGACAATTTGATAATGTTTGACCAAGTTATAAAAATGATCAACATGATGTGGTACAAGTGACGGTTATTAGCTGCAAAATGTCGAAAACCCGGTTTCGTTCAACAACTTTAAAAATTTGACCTGTGCATAACCTTTAAAGGTCACAAAACAATGTTGTGGACATTAAAATAAGGACAGGATACGTACTATAGCTTATTGTTGTTAGTTCGTCGAAGAAGGTCGAAAACCCGGTTCGATTCCCACAACTTTGAAAATTTGACCTTTGTGAACTTTAAAGGTCAAAGGTCAAGGATTATGACCTTTGGTGCAAAACTTCCTCTGGAACATTCCAGGAACAATATAACGTCATATAGGCTATATGGCATTTCGCACTCCTCGGATTATCATACTTTGATGAAATCAGCGTAAAAACAAACTGAAGGGGGTGCTACGGGCAAGGTGTTCGAGATAGAGCAAAATGGTTTCAAGACTTTAGGTGGGGAATGACCTCAAGATTATGCATAAAAAATATTGTCATCCCAGCTCTCAAAGTTTGGGCGGTCGTATGATTTTTATGTGAAAATTCGAAATTTTCTAAGTTCGTGACCTTGTGACCTTGACCTGACCTTGGGACGAAAATGAAAAATTGAGCTCCGTGGGGCTATGCAGGTGCCATTGGGCTAACCAAATACCGAAACCCCTGCCAGATTCGACAAACCCTTGGAGAAGATGGATTTTTATGTCAAAATTCGCAATTTTCTAAGTTCGTGACCTTGTGACCTTGATCTTGGGACGAAAATGAAAAATCGAGCTCCGTGGGGCTATGCAGGTGCCATTGGGCTAAACAAATCCCGAAACCCCTGCCAGATTCGACAAACCCCTAGAAGATGCAAATTGAAATCGGCTACCCCTAAAAACACAATTCGCATTTTCTAAGTTCGTGACCTTGTGACCTTGACCGGGACGAAAATGAAAAATCGAGCTCCGTGGGGCTATGCAGGTGCCATTGGGCTAACCAAATACCGAAACCCCAGCCAGATTCGACAAACCCCTCGGAGAAGATAATTTTTTTATGTCAAAATTCGCAATTTTCTAAGTTCGTGACCTTGTGACCTTGAGACGAAAATGAAAAATCGAGCTCCGTGGGGCTATGCAGGTGCCATTGGGCTAAACAAATACCGAAACCCCATGCCAGATTCGACAAACCCCTAGAGGATGCAAATTGAATCGCTACCTAAACAAACAATTCGCAATTTTTAAGTTCGTGACTTGTGACGAAAATGAAAATCGAGCTCCGTGGGCTATGCAGGTGCCATTGGGCTAACCAAATACCGAACCCAGCCAGATTCGACAAACCCTCGGAAGATAATTTTTTATGTCAAATTCGCAATTTTCTAAGTTCGTGACCTTGTGACCTTGAGACGAAAATGAAAAATCGAGCTCCGTGGGGCTATGCAGGTGCCATTGGGCTAACCAAATACCAAACCCCTGTCAGATTCGACAAACCCCCTAGGAGAAGATGCAAATTGAAATTGGCTACCCCCTAAAAACACGTATTTTGGGCGTGGCTCCGCCCATAATGGGCGCAACACGCCCATTTTCAGGAAAACACAACTAGATCATGATATAAACCTCCAACCAAAATTTTATCAGGATCGGATCAAAACCGACGAACTATGCTCGGGACAGACAGACAGACAGACAGCGCTGGTAGGCGGACATGGGTAGTCGCCTACCCAATAGAACTGACGCGATGGCCCCGTTCGATGGGGAATGACCTGAGGATTAAGCACAAGCAAATTCATGATTCTAGCTTCAAGGGTTAATGCTGCAGATTGTTTTTTTCGTTAAAATACCCCACATTTAGAGGTTTTCGGCCGTTGCTAGGCAACGGAGTGGTCCATAGCAACGGTTCTTTCTCACACATAACTAGGACATACCATGAACCTACCATACCAGTTTCATGTATATCTGACTCATAGTCTCTGAGATATAACGAACTTCGTTTTTTTATTGTTTTCGACCAGGGTTCATTCAAAGTCTATCTTCTCCGACAGTTTTCATAGGATCGGCTGGAAATTTTTGAAATATGGCTGAATGTACTGCCCACAGTTGCTCATGGCCTGATTTTTGATTTTCGAAAAATTAATTTTTTATGATTTTTCAAAAATTTCAAAGTCCCGTTGCTAGGCAACGGTGGTGTCCATAGCAACGGTTCTCATTTGCACACAACTTGGTCATGGTATGAACCTACCAACCAAGTTTCATCGAAATCGCCATTGTATTAACGGAGCACTGGACCGAACAGAGGTACAGACAGACAGACAAACATATCGACGGAAAAAGTGATAATAAGGGTAGAACAAATTAAAAAAAAAAATTTTTTGAAAAAACATTTTTTTTTTGACTCGATCGACTACCCAACAGACAGACAGACACACAACAATAACGAATATAGTGGTCACTTATTTTTTCGTGAACGAAATATGCTTTTGTGTGGGGAGAGCAAAGATGGGACAGAGTTGGCAGGGGGGAGGTGGAGACTAAGGGGTGGTGGGGTTGGAGGGGTTGAGGAGTTGTGGTGGGAGGGGGTTTGAAGGCTTGGGTGTGGTTGGAGTGTGGTTTTTTTTAAGAGTGTGGTTTTTTAAAACTTTTGAGTTGGGAGAGGGAGGTTGATGACTTTGGTTTAAGGAGGAGGGCTTGATGACTTTGGGCTGGGATGGGGGTGGGGTTGAGAACTTTGTCACATTTTACATTACGCAGAATTTCTACGGATTACTGCCATTCCTATCAAACTCCCAAAATATTTCCACTCTATTGGAAACAAATTCTCCTACAACAGCTTGGTGGAACCGAGTTATCTGCTAGAGTACGTGTGTATACACAGTGCATATAGAAAGTCTACACCCCCTTTCAAAATTTTCACCTTTTGTTTCCTTATAGCCTGGAATTAAATTGCATTAAATCAGACTTTTTACACCTTAATTTACACATCGTAACCCACAACTTCCAAGTGAAAAACAAATTCACAAATTTCAGAAAATTAATTAAAAATACAAAACTTGAATATCAAGGTTGGATAAGTGTCCACCCCCCTTATAATAACAATTGTAAATGAGCTCAGGTGTAACCAATCACCTTCAAAATCACACACCAAGTTAATTGGTCTCCACCTGCGTTAAATTGTAGTGATTCTGATGATTTCAGAATAAAATCAGCCATTACTGTAGGTTTCCTATGCTGGGTAGTGCATTTCACAGCAAAGACTCAACCATGAGGCCCAAGGAGCTTTCAAAAGACCTCTGGGATAAAGTTGTAGAAAGGCAAAGATCAGGGGATGGGTATAAATATATTTCAAAGGCCTTGAATATCCCTTTGAGTACAGTCAAGACAATCACTAAGAAGTGGAAGGTAGATGGTACCACCAAGACCCTGCCTAGATCAAGCTGTCCCTCCAAACTGGATGACCAAGCAAGGAGGAGATTGATCAGAGAGGCCACCAAGAGGCAAATTGCAACTTTGAAAGAGCTACAGTCCTTTGTGGCAGACTAGTCGCTGTGTGCATGTGACAACATTCCAAGCACTCCACAAGTCTGGCCTGCATGGAAGAGTGGCAAGAAGGGAGCCATTATTCAAAAAAGCTCACCTTGAGTCACATTTTAGGTGTGCAAAAAAACCACTCTGGAGGTTCTGAAGCCATGTGGCATAAAGTTTTGTGGTCTGATGAAACCAAGATGGAACTTTTTGGCTTAAATGCAAAACGTTATGTTTGGCGCAAACCCAACACAGCACATCACCCAAAGAACACCATCCCTACTGTGAAGCATGGTGGTGGCAGCAGCATGTTATGGGGATGTTTCTCATCAGCAGGGACTGTGGCACTTGTCAGGATAGAAGGGAAAATGGATGGAGCAAAATCCAGAAAAATCCTAGAGGAAAATTTGCTGACCTCGTCATGCTGAAAGGTGAACTTCCCTCATAATTTCAGCTTTCATGCAAACGACCCGAACCACATAGCCAAAGCTACACTGGAGTGGCTAAGGAACAAAAAGATAAATGTCATTGAGTGGCCCAGTCAGAGCCCCGACCGATATCCAATTGAAAATGGGTGGCATGATTTGAGGTTCTTGGCTAACGCTCCCCATGCAACTTGACTGAGCTTGAACAGTCTTGTATATGAGAATGGGCAAATATTGCCCAATCAAGGTGTGCAAAGTTGGTGGAGACCTATCCCAGCAGACTCACAGCTGTAATTGCTGTCAAAGGTGCTTCCACCAAGTATTAACTTGGAGGGGGGGACTTATCCAACCAAGATATTCTAGTATTGTATTTTTATTTAATTTTCTGAAATTTGTAGAATTTGTTCTTCACTTGGAAGTTGTGGGTTACGATGTGTAAATGAAGGTGGAAAAAGTCTGTTTTAATGCAATTTAATTCCAGGCTATGAGGGAACAAAAGGTGAAAAATTTGAAAAGGGGTGTGGACTTTCCATAGACAGTGTGATTGGCAGGATGAGCTACAGGTACGCACACTCGTCTCTAAAATGTCTAGCCTGGATTTGAATCCTGACCCTGCTATAAAAACTTTCATCACGGTATTTCACAGGCAGGGTGATTCATCAATGTGTGCAGTCTCTCAGATAGATGTTAAACTGGACGTCCTGTCTGCTGGACATTAAAAATCCCAAGATGTCCGTCACAAAGAGTAGATGGGCTATCACAGCACCCTGAACATTCCAAAATTCCTGCCCTAACTCCTACTGGGAAGGTAATTGCAAACCCCCTAATAGAACCCTTGCCAAGAAACTGCTTTGGCAGCATCAACACTGTGACAGAGTATGGCACATCATCATCATGCACGCACGCACGCACACACGCACACACACCTCCAGCACAGAAGCGCAGTGAAGGTTGCTGGTGAAGATCTTTGTGTTCCCAGAGATACTGCAACTCTGGCCAGGAGGAACCTTAGGGGGCTGATTACGTCCGGGAACACCAGGCTCACAGGCCAGAGACATGGCCAGCAGCGAGCTGCCTTTTCCACCCTCGATCAATGACCTACGGGGCACGGCATGGCACAGAAAACATGTCGATAAACTTGGCACTCGGCAGGTGATCCAACTTCCTTTTTGTATATTTATCACATCTCAATAATCTTTGTCATTAAATCTCCAATTCCTTGAGCCCAAAGCAAGCAGAGATGTCCCATGTTAAGGGTTTTAGACACTCGTTTCTTCCATCATATGCAAACAAGGCTGCGAGGTAGCATCATTGCATCGTTTCTTCCATCATATGCAAACAAGGCTGCGAGGTAGCATCATTGGATAAGGGCATGGCTGTACCGCTGATGCCCTCTGTAGGTTTTGGCAGGAATTTTGTAATTTGTTCAAGGTGTCAGCGATGGCTTGCCTACTCTTCACGAAGAACACCGTGGGGTTTTTTAACGTCCACCAAGGAATGCTGACAGACGGGACGTCCACAACGTCCATCCGAGGGACGGCACACACCTTGATGAATCACCCTGTCTGTGAAACACTGGGATGACAGTTTATAGTTGGGTCAGGATTCAAACCCAGGCTAGACAGCTTAGAGGCGAGTGTGCGTACCGCAAAGCCATTCTGTCAGCCCTAGACATTTGATTAAGAGGTATCAAGTCATCAAATCCATGACATTGATGGTTCCACAAAAGAAAAGAAGTTGAGGTTCAATCTTGTAAACAATTTCAATGACCATCTGCTCATATACCTGCATTATGTTGACCTTTTTGCACATTTGGAATGTCCACTCAAACATTCATATATTTTGAAGGTTCGTTACCCGTCCTCTCAAGGAAACGATGAGAGAGAGAAATTGTTCAAAATGAGTGTTTCAAGTATCGACTGGAGGTGGCGAATCATCATTGAAATTGTCATTTACCCTCGTGACGCCAACTGTGAACAGCAGCACAAGTGTGTCACAGTCACGAGTACACTTCACACTTCCTCAAACGAAAATTATAAAAAGCAAGCAAATCACCAATTGTTGCAAATGAACTACCTTGTGATCCAATGCTACCAAAATGGCAATAATCAGAAGTTTAAAGTGAAAAGTGCTTGGTGCTACTTCACAAATGACATGGGTTAGTCAGGACCATTCCCTTAGCTTATTGCTGGACCATTTGCCCCAGCGCCCGAAGGTACGCGGTTCAACATGCTACTCTCAGCTTAGTTCTCTGCACCATCACCAGGTGGTGTTGAAGAGCGGTTTCATGTAGACCTGTGTCAATTTGACCACAAATGAAGGTTACTGATGAATATCTCTCCCTCACCACCCCAAATAGTTTTCACCAACTTTGCTTTTTTCTTCCACCCCCCCCCCCCCCGAACATTGTGGTGGGAGAGGATGTGGGACAAGAGGTAATGAGGGACAAATCACATTTTGACCAACCATTTTACAAAAATAAATCCCTCCTTCAGGTATAAACTCTTGTGCAATCACATTACAAACAAGAAGGGCACTCAGTAGAGCGCATACCTCCGCCACGTAATGCCTGATCCGCGAGAACATATCGGGCCCAATACATTTTTGAGATATCGTGCTATATATCGGTTTAGCCCCATCTCTCAATGGTGAAGAATCACTTAAATTCTAGTAGTCGGATCCGTATCCGTATCTTCACCAAAATCAAATCAGTTCGTCCTTGTCACACACCCAACCTGTCCACAAAATTTCATCCGGATCCGACAACTTTTTGAGATATCCTGCACACAAAAACAAACAAACAGACAAACAAGACGACGTCATGCAGAGCACGATACTTGCAAAATTCATAAAACAAATTGGACCTTAAAAATAATTGCTGGTTGAATTCAATGACCAAACATTCAACTCTTCAAATTTCAAGTGAATCAGATGAAAATTGACAATTTTAGAAATCCAGCCTATGTTGACCTTTTGGCCTATGTGGACCTCCAAAATAATTGGCTGGTTGAATTCAGTGATGATAAATATATAACCTCTTCAAATTTCAAGTCAATCAGATGAAAATTGAGGATTTTAGAAAAACTAACTTAGTTGTTGACCTTGGGCCTATATTGACCTTTGGGTCCATGTTGATCTCAAAAATAATTGGCTCAGTGAATTCGGTAACCTGAAATATATATCTTTTCAAATTTCAAAGTCAATCAGATGAATATTGAGGATTTCAGAAATACCACCTTAGTTGACCTTGGGACTATGTTAACCTCAAAAATAATTGGTTGCTTTAATTCACTGACCTGAAATACAACTTCTCTTCAAATTTCAAGTCAATCGGGTGATAATTGAGGATTTCAGAAGTCTCACCAAAGTTGTTGACCTTGGGACTATGTTGACCTTTTTACCTCAAAAACAATAGGCTGCTTCCTTATGACAAACTCTACCATGTAGTGAAGTTTCGTGAAGATCGGTTTAAAATTGTGACCTGTAGGCGATAAACAGACAGACAGACAAACAGAATAACAAAATCAACTAACCAATATACTTGAAAAATCTTAGATTTTGCAAGTAACAGACAGGAAGGGGTGAAAACATAACCTCCTTCACCTTCGGTGGTGGAGGTAATAAAATAATGAAAAAAATAAAAATAAAACCTCCCCCCCGAAGGTTTACCGTTATTATACACCACTGTATAGAACCGTTCTTCATTGCAAGGCCCACGAGCCACTGGCGACCCAAAATCCACAAATGTGAAAACACTCCATCGTAATCCGCCATAAATGCCATCAAATTGACCCAATGGTTTCAAATGAGTGTTCCAATGCAAAGCATAAAAATAACATAACTACATCAGGATATGGTTGCAGTATACATACAATTACGTTTGTAACCCAGTTAACCACAACAAAGAAGAGTATGTGGAGGTGGGGCCTATAGCAGCCATTACGCAGTCTGGCAGGCGGTGTGGCGGCTCTCACACTGATGTCTTTTCAGCAAAAGTGGCCCCCCTCTAAAACAATAGTGAAGATCATTGGTATGGAACATGTCCAAATACTGCAAAACTGAAGGTTCTTGGAAGTACGAGGACGATTTGTGTTCTACAGTGTTCAAGTATACTGTATTAATCATTTTAATAAAGGCTTAAAGAGGTTTATAGGCATATAAATTAATTCCGGGTTTTACCGCCGTTTTATCCAGTGTCTATTAGATCATCCTAACATGTTACATTGGTTCTTCGTGCCTGTTTGTGTCATTTATAACATCATTAAATATACCATCAGAGATGGGGAATCCCCTGCCATTGAATGAAAAAGGTCATACATATTCCAGATAATGAGGGAGGTGAATGGAAACAAGACACCATTTCGGGGTTGAGAGACATAATGTTGTAACTGCATTTCTGGCGAAACCGAATAAAATGGCTCTCCATGTCTTTCAACACCATATTTATCTTTCATTAGCGATTTGCAGGAAATGGGAATTTTCAGTTACAACATTATGTCTCTCAACCCGCGATTTGTCATCATCTCGAAAAGTTCCCCAGGGGTGAGGAACGTAGTAACCAAAATAATTGAAATCAGATAAGCGGTTTTCCATTTATCACAAAAAACATTTTTTTCAAGATGGCCGCCCCAGTCGGCCATCTTGGATCCGGCCACGCCCAAAATCAATAGGGTCCTTCCTTTTCAGGTGGTACATGTGTGACTCAAATTTCAAATCGATATGGGAAAAAACATTTTTTTCAAGATGGCCACCCCAGTCGGCCATCTTGGATCCGGCACGCCCAAAATCAATAGGGTTCTTCCTTTTCAGGTGGTACATGTGTGACCCAAATTTCAAATCGATATGGCAACAGTTTATGAGTTATCGCACTCACAGCTATAAATGTTGACGCCCGACGGACGGACGGACGGACAGCCGGACGACTTGGGTGACAACAATATCCCCTTCCGCCACGCGGCGGGGGATAAAACACTAAGTTTCCCTTTTTGAATGATTTTCAATTTTGTTGACTGCCAGGCAGCCAGAAATAAATTAAAAAAAAATCATCCCCTTCCTCTCTGTGCATGTGCGATCCGGACCAATTCAGAGCCAAAGTACTGTAAAAACAGCAAACTAATCTTCATTTTCACATTCCGATTCGTGTTCAAAAGACAACATTTGATTTAAATAAATTATTCCGCAACCATAAACTGTACAGATGGACAGACGGATGGATGGATGGACATGAACCAATTGCTTAACCCCACTTTTTGCTTTGTGTGTACAGGGTAATTACCTCAAGAACAAAGCTGAAGATGTGTCTGTAAGCTATAAGAACAAAATGATAATTCCACAGCAAGTAAAACAGCCTTTCCACTTTCAGTTGCAATTGCTAAACATATTAAACTCCATAATATAAATGTCTCAACAAGGATGATAAAAACAACAATATGGAAAAGTATAATTATATCTACAATAAAGAGAATGCTATTAATATTTGATTGTTATTACAGAGCAGAATATATGCCCACCTCTCTTCTCTCTCTCGCCACTTCCACCCCCCCCCCCACCCGAGATCCTCTCCCCCCCTTCTCCTTTCCCTCCTCTCACCCATCCCCCTCTCTCTTCCCCTCACGCTTCTTCCCTCCACCCCTCTTCCCCTCCTCCTCCCTCCCACAAGCCCTCCCCTCTCCTCCCAAGATTGAGGCTAATGTAAGAGTACGGTGACTGGAGAGTAGCCTACAAACAGTAGGGTAGCAGGGCAACTCTTGGACACAATTAAAATAAGCATGGGAATGAACAGACAAGGAAGAGAAAGGAGGGAAGGAAACACTGTACCATGCAAGTTAAAGAGGGTGGTTAGGAAGCCCAATGGGTTCATGGGGGGTAATAAAGATTGTGGGGTGGGGGGAGTGACTCGAGGTTGTGCGTTGCACTGCCTGCTCTGGAGGGAAGAATGGCATAACACAGCCTCTGGAAGGCAGTTCTTACACAAGGAAGAAGCGAGAAACAAAATAAGTTGAGGTGTGCCTGGAATGAGATATCATGGCCTTAATAATGCAACATGTTTATTAGTCAAATTTTCCATCTGGATCTGAAAGGTGACCTTTGCAACATCCAGCAATATGTGGAGCAGCACAATGGTGGATTTGCCCAAAGCAGCCTAGTTGGGCACAGCTAAAAATTGCCAGAGGATTCTTGGGGACTGCAACGGATCCCATAGCCAATTAAACCTCATCTGTCAAAAACAGGATTTATTCTACCTGGTGCATACAATATGATCATCGTGCCCCCTTTATCCAACCAAATTTGGCACAAGTTTGGTATTGAACTCCAACGCAAGAAACTTTCACCCGATGTACCACATTTAATAAAATCGACAACAACGTTGCCTTCATAATACGTATCTTCACCATTTTCCAGTGCAATGACAATTTGGTCCAAATGACAATGGCAAAAAGGCTGTGCAATTACAATAGGTAATCCACATGAATGAATTAAAGATTTTTTTTTCTATTTAAGCAGAACAACTTCACAACAGGTGGTTCTAGGAAGTATTAGCAAGAAAAATTGGAGTCTGGAGCCACGAAGGACCTATCAATCTCCCCCATTGAATCATACACAGACACCGAATTGTTTCTACACTCGAACATCAATCAACAGAGAATTGCAGTTTCCTTCTAGACTTTTCCATTTGAAAAATTTTTGTGCTTTCAACCCTTCAGCATAAATAATAGGTGGTAAACCCCCCACTTTCTTTCCTCCAAACATTTGAAAAGCAATAAAATGCATTCAGTTCTAAATAAACTGAAATTTATGGAACACAAGATGAACCAAATCCAGGTATTGCAATGAAAGGCTCTCCAAACATCAAGTGCACAAATAAGCATGGGCGATGGAATGGCAGGGATTTGCGATGAAAACTCGAACAGCCGCGTGGGATTGCGACGAGATGGAATGCTCTGCCCGTCACGCCACACTGTTCACGCCAACGGGATTGGAAGATTTCACCGGGGGTAAACGCAAAATTGAGGCGTAGCATTTGTCAGCACATCCCTCCATGATTTCCTTTCAATTGAAGGGCCTTCCCCACTTCGCATGGGCTATTTAGGACTACATTGCCATATGTGTGGTTTCCAAAATCCATTCAAAATGTCTCTTTATTGCCCATAGCAATTGAAAGCGAGAGTGCATGTTAACAAAAATAAATAAATAAATAAACAAACCATTGCCACACAATAGCCAACAGCGTGGGCAGCACAAGTTGTAGAAATACTATTTTTAACTCCTTTTCTCCGATTGTAAGAAATAGGCAGAGGGTTCATCATCCGAGAAATTTGATAACGCACAAAGGCATGCAAATCGAAAGGGAAGGCGGTTAAAGTATAACGGACACATGCGTTTGTGCAGTCACCATGGTTTGGTCGACGTGCCCTCCTCCATGCGTCTAGGATTGCAAAAGGATGAGGATTCGGCTCTTAAAAGATGCAACTGTGTTCCGCAAGCAGAGAGAGTTCAATTGTGGGATACATCGTTCATTACATCAACCATACAATCTGCCACCAGGATAACTTTTGTGGACCGTGGACGTTAAAAAGAAATCCCACGTTGTTTTAAAAAACAAACAAACAAACAAAAAAAAACGTGCAGGTGACTGCATGCAGGAGCTCTCGTCAAATTACAATTCCTCGTCTACAGGGTGGTCCACAGTTTGCTGTGTTTCTGTGGTTAGTTTGTGTTCTGAATGAAAACAATTGATACAAATATGTAATTTGAATAAACAATAGAATAAAGTTCATAATGGTTCATAACAAGACAAACGGACCACCCTGCAGAGTCGCTCGTCACTGGGTCCTCCGTTTCATCACGACATAGTAAGAGATTGGAACTGTTGGTGACAACTTCAGGATCACTATAATCCCTTCATGCTGTGATTTCCTTCCTTATCGAGACATGCTCACCGCTACTCTTTTTGATGGGTAATCACGACCTCAGCGCTTTGTCCAAATGCAGTGCAAAGCAAGGTGGTGGTTTAACACCAACTCTCTTGAGGTAAACTCAAAACTTTGAGAGAAAATGTATCTAAACCTGAAGGAAAGGACCATGATCGAAGATCCCATGCAATCACGGAGAGGAATTGCAACCGGACTTGGAAGGAAAGAGCGGGACAGAGGACAAAAGGGTTTCAATTGAGGTAAAGACAGACAAACATTGTCAGGGTGTGTGGGGGTGGAGCTGTCAGGAAATGGACGCATGCACCACAGAGTGTCAATGAGGCAGAAAAGTGGTGCAAGACAACGATCAACTGAGGAAATCAAAAAATGCAAAGATGTACAACAAGAGCCGAACCAAACAAAGCAAAACAAAATTAGATCGCCATGCGATCAACATGCACCGTCAATAAGAAATAGCCGTGTGGGGTCCACAAAGTACTGAATACCAGGCACAAAGCTCCAGCACCGGAGCCGCAGCACATGGTGCACTGACCTGCTGCACGAGTACGTGGATTCGGAGTCCCGGCCATCTGGACTACACAGGCAGCACAGCACGCGGGGCAGCACGCGCGCCATCCGCTGCCGGACCCCCCTGCGTCTGGGACGGCCATGCAGACCCCTGGGCGGTGCTACTCTTCTTCCTGTGCGTACAGCTCCTTTTTCTCCCACCGCGCTTCGTTCAGACTCCGCTCCTTCCTCACGACGTTGGATTGTACGTCCCGTCCTCGCACCATGCACAGACCCTCTGTCCGCTCCTCCTCTTCCGCCACACCGTAGGGTGAGTTGCGGACTTAACCAGATCGGGCACCTCCGCGCCCATCGAGTTATCACAACGGCACTCTGCCGGACACACCACGTGCTGGGTGCAGCGATCTCACAGTGAATGTTGAACCACGGCCCAGACCGTCTTTTCCTCACAGTCCTTTTGTCTTTCTCAATACCATCCTCTTGCACTGCAAAATGCCCTCACCTCCTCCTGCTCTTCCTCTTCTTCCTCCACCCACCAATTACTCCTCCTCCACCAACCCCTTAATAGATTCACTCCAATGTATCCACCCTCCTCTACCCTTTAAACAATTCTTATCCACTCCTACAATGACCTCAAACTCTCAATCCCAAATTATCTGCAATGCTTTATCCTGTCCAATGCTCCTTTATCCTTGCAGCCATCAATGTTGCTGTCTTCCACCCTCTTCCAAAGCCTCCTTATCTCTCATCAATTTACACTCCTTTACGAGGTTATATTCTCTCCCTCCATTCAAAATTATTTCATATTAAATTCCAACCCACAATTTTCCAGCGGACACGCCTGCCTCCATACAGATCTGGCACCCCAGACATCACTGCCCCCACACCCCACACCCCACAAGGATGCATCCCCCAATGGATTTGACACCCCAGAAACCACTGCCCAGGCACAGATCCAGCACACCAGACACCAACATCCCCGCACGACACCGGCCCTAGACATGACTGTTCACTGCACAACTCAACCACCCCGACACCATTGTCTTTGGCACAGTACTAACCCCCCCCCCCCAAAAAAAAAACAGCCAACCAACAAAACCCACCACTGTCCCAGGAAGCACCTGCAGACCCCCTACAACAATGCACTGAGGAAGCACCCACCTGCCCCACATGATACAGTCCCAGGGCAACGCCACCACTCCCCCCCCCACCAACGACTACTGTCCTGTGGCACAACTCCTGCTCCCACTCCCAAACACTGTACCCATGCACCCAATTGCATTACTGTCTCCCATGTGGCTCTGCCAAAAACTTCTCCCCCTCCCCCCCCCACCCACCACCACCCACCCAAAGTGCTATTCGCTTGTAAGGCTCAACCACCCTCCTCAGCTGCGACCCCCCCCCACAAAACATTGGTCCGCCATTCAGCTCCGTCCTCCATCTCCCTCAGGCTATTACCATCCCCATGCAAATCACTCCCCCACCCACCGACCCCCACACGCTCCCACATGGATACGTGGTTCCGCCTCTCCGCATTCCTGTCCCCATGCGGTTCAACCCCTCCCTAAATTACTGTCTCCATGTGGCTCCGCACCTTCCTGCACATTATTGTCCCTGGATTACTCGACAGTGTCTCCAAGAGAGCAGGTGCACCATACATTAGCTCTTACACACAGCACCCAATCGATTCTTCAACCTCATTTCCAATGCAACCTGAAAATTAGATTGCTCCCCAAAAACTCCCTCTTGAATAATCTGGAATGGCTCTTCAATGCACACTCATTTGGTATGCATGATAAGTGCGCATGGCAGGACATTTGTTTCCTTAAAGGGTACGGAAGGTATAAAACACTCATCACATTACAGACACAGTTAAAGACAGTCCTGAAAGATGGAAGAAAAAGAAAAAGAAAAAGAAAAAGAAAAAGAAAGACATAAGAAGAAGAAGAAGAAGAAGAATAAGAAGAATTTTTTTTTTTGAATATCCAAATTCGTTTCAATAATGTGATTTTTCAAGAGACAAATGTGATGAATGTGTTACAATAAATAACACATAAAATAATAAAATAAAAAAAAACTGGCTTCCTCACCAAAGGCAGGATATGAGTCGGTACTTCCACAAGAGCAACTAAAAGAGGCAGCAACAACCCATTTCCAGAATCAAACACCATTACCATTCACATGAAAAGGTTAAAAGGAAACATTCCACAAAACAAATGGTACCTTGGCACGGTAATGACACGTCTGGGGCGTTCCATGTCAAGTGTACACATTTTTCAGCGAAATTTTGACACATCGTCTCAGATTTCACTC
>CM068967.1:26453594-26461094 GCA_035128595.1 Eptatretus atami
TGTTCGAACAGTTACTGTCATCGGAAGAGGTCTTGGAAATGTTCACACGCCACTGCGACTTCAGACAGCAGCAATGTACAGCGAGCAAAACATTCACATTCTGGTGCTCCTACTTGGAAATGGTAAGAGAGAGATCTGTATTCAATTTAGCCCGATCTCATGGTGAAGAATCGCTTAAAAAATTCTAGGAGCCAGATCTTCACCAATATCTAATCGGTTTGTTCTTGTCACATACATAACTTGCCCCCAAATTTCATCTGAATCCATCCACAACTCTGAGATATCTCCAAACTAACAGACAGACAGGGGTGAAAACATAACCATCTTCCACCTTTGGTGGCATAGGTAACAATGAACCAGTTTAATTTGTTAAATGTTTATTTTAAAACGAGTGATTTTGTTTGGAGTGAATTTTTGCCTCCACCAACAAGATGGAAGGAGGTTATGTTTTCACGTCTGTCTGTCTGTCTCTTGTTTGTTGTTTGTGGCAGGATAGCTCAAGAAGTTATGGACAGATTCAGATGAAATTTGGTGAACAGGTTGGGTGTGTGACAAGAACGAATTGGTTGGATTTTGGTGAAGATCTGAATCTGGATCCAATAATTTTTTTCATGATTCGTCACCTTTGAGCGATAGGGCTAAAACAATATATAGCATGATGTCTCATAAAGTTGTGGACCGATTAGGATGGTGACAAGGATGAATTGCTTAGATTTTGGTGACTATCTGGATTCGAGAATTTATTTTAATTTTGAAAGTGATTCTTCATTAGTGACAGATGGGGCCCAAAAATGATATATAGCATGATATCCCGATATGTTGTACTTGATCTGGCATTTCATGGTGGAGGTATGCGCTCTACCGAGTGCCCTTCTAGTTGGTTCATTATGGATTTATTCACTGTTTTGGTTATGGAGGCTTAGGTTCTATGTGTGACAAGCTCATCACATTTGATGATGTGTTTGTGCACACATATACACAAAATGAAGGCATGATCAACTTGAAGCAAGGCTCAGGTCTGACATTTTAATCACTGAGTGGTCTTCATCTGGGACTCAAAACCACTGGTCGAAATGTCAGACCTGAGAATCGCGTGCCTCCATAGGCAACGATAAAAGTTGGTGGTCCCTTAACAGCATGTTCTAAAACGAGCATTTTGTGAATTGAAATGCATGGATATCTTGTCTAGGCAAAACTGCAAAAAAGGTGCTTTTATGCATTGACTTTTAAATATTACTTTCCATGGGTCTTCTGCACTTTAGAACACAGGCAATGTTCCTGTAGATGAATTGGATATGAATACTTCTTCTTGATGATTGCATATGGTGCTTTCATCAGAGATTGATGGTCCACATCTCACTCTCGTAGCTTCTTGTCACCGCATAACAAATCGGCGGTTGTTACCAGTCTAATTTCTCTGCAGTAAATGTTGTTTTATGGAAATTGTCATTCACAGCCATTCTTGCACCACAGCAGCTTAATTCTCTCGAATCAGTTGAATTATTGAGCAAGAGTTGCAGCCCTTGCATGTTTAGGATCTCGGCATGCGAGTAATATGTCGTGAATGGTTCCAACAGGATTTAAAATCATGAATCGTCATCTTATTTACTGAGATTCAAACTGCTGAATTGAGCTTCCTGGTACTTCATACTTGACACAGAGTTAATTTATTAATAACTAAGAATTATGAATGTGTGCGAAGGGTCTGCGTACATTGATGCATTGATATGTTGATTACTAATCTGGGTTGTCAATGGTTGCATGAAATGTCCGATCTGATGAAATTAAGCCGTTGACTGTCATTTTAAAATGTTAAATGCATGTTTCGTGTTCATACGGTGGTACGGGGTACGTCATAAGACTCGTTACCAACAAGGATTGCATGTGTGCTTATACATAGATAATGTCGATGTATGGCATATGTTGCGTATTTATTAATATTCCATCGCATTTGCATACACGGTGTTGTTATGTCATGTGCCTTGCCTGTGTGTGTGGTCTTTAATGAGCCCACATACTCATTACTATTCCATCTTCGAGGGAATATTCCCTTTGTCAGCCATCATTTAGTAGCAATATCTGAAAAAATATATAAAATATGGATATAAACATGAATAATAACATATGCATGCACACATAGATGTGTACTATATAGAGGTAACAGTGATAGTCATTGAAACAATAAACTATAAATGTTAAACCGTGTGCACAAAGTACTCAATAATATTGTCATTCAGACCGAAGAAATGGCCAAGGTGTTGCTTCATTTTTTTTTTTTTGGCCTATGCTGTAGCTTTTATGAATGCGAGTCATGTGACATTAATTTTTTTAATGAAAATGCCTTCAGTGTGTCTATAGTTTTGAAGACGTTGTACCTTCGTGAAACAGAAAACTTCAATGTTCCTAAGTAGTGGATCTACTTCTCGGTACTGATGATGAGAATGGTATTTGATTTAAAAGAACAGGAGGGCCATAGAACATCCACAACAACAGTCATATGAAACGGATTAAATGGAGACCAGCAACAACAACAACAACTATCCTGTGATGGTTATGCTTGAAGTGCGCCATTGTCTTGGGATGCCATGATGTCCTCCACCATGGTGAACATTTGAGAATAGACTTGACTGTCTAGCGGGTTAAAAGTTTGAAGCCTATTTCGATGCCGTAGGCAATATTGTAAGACATTGTCAAGTATACCTGAAAGAAAAGAAAAGAGAAGAGAAGAGAGAAAAAAACCCCCCAAAAAACATGACGAACAAAGGGACTTACAACGTCCTTTTCAATCTAGATTGGGTGATATTTGCTGCTATTTATTCTTCTCTGTAACCCTTTTTTTGGGGGGGGGGGGGGTAGTTTAAAGGGGAATAAGTTCTGTTTGTGCAGAGTTTGATAATAATCTATATTTTAAAGTACCTGGATTTCTCCGTCCGTCTCTCTTTTTGCTGTGATGGCATTACGTCTAGCATTCCGCCTCTAGTGATGTGCACGTAATGGCGGAGTCCAGCACTCAACCCATCCCGTTGCTTCACTGACTGCAGTTGAACAACATAACCCATATATTTGACTCTATCTGATGTCTGTCGGCAATGGGGAGAATGCGAGATACAAGGTGTCGGGTTGACGGATTTTGCAAGATGACGTTGCGTCCAGGACGTCATTACACCATTACGTCTCGTGCTCGGCTAGGCCTTTATGGCAGTGTATTTTTTATGACGATGAGAATTTAATTTTGCAACTTGGAAGAAAAAAATAGACGCAACACCTGATCCTGGGAACATTAAATAATTCATAATGTTTACTTATGATATATTTATTTTGTGAATAAGTGTGTGTTTTACTAAATAGTAGAGGACCTGGCTTAGACATGTATACACTTAATTTAGGAGAGGATAACTCAACTGTTTTAGGCTAATATGACCCCAAGGAACAACTTGAGATGTGTGCCAAAATCTCTATCCGGGACGAACAGCCGAAAATGACCACGCCCTTTTAATAATGACCACACCCTTTTTCATCGAAAGTGCTACTTCTGACATAGCTGTATCTTCTAAACCGTTGGAGCTACAGATTTTCTGAGGTGCTCAAAATGTTCAGAATGGCCATGTTTATTTATTTATTTATTTAGGGGGTCATAGAAGAGTGTAAAATTTCTAATTTGATATTTTTAATGAGAAAATGGCTAAAAACCGTTTATTTACCATACTTATTACCATACATTGGAATTGCCATATATTTATTAACTTAAACTTTCCGGACTTAGAGCAAAGTTAGAAGATTTGTGTCATCTACTAGAGTTAAACTGACAATTTGGAATTTGAACAATACAAGGGATTTTTTAAAAGAAAGAAAGCGAGCATTTGATTAATATAAAGAAATTGTATTTTCAATCATTTACATACTATTATCAATGGAATGTTAACTTAAAATGAAAAATAAAAAACAAAACATTACTTTAGTAGGCAGCAGTATCTAGAGAGCTTAAATGTTTCAAAGATCAGCAGGGAAATTGCCCACCCACCAACAATACAACTTTTAAAACCACATTAATACTGTTTATGTGTCACATAAACAGGGTCAGGAACATGAAGAGTAACACAACAGAGTCCAGGTATGAGGATGATGAGCAGTGTTCATTCAGTGATAGGGATTTTACAACAATCACCTCCTTGCATTTGCAGTACTTGCAACACTTGATCCCAGCTACCTGCAGGAACACCCATTTTTGCGAGCACACTCGCACATGTGCAGGGATTTGGCAGGCCTTTGGGTTTGGAGATCACAATCTCAGGGACTAACGAGAGGGGGAGCACTCGGTAGAGTGCAAAACCTCCGCCAATACTGCTAGGTCACTCAAGTGACCTGATATCCTATTCATAATTTGACGTCAACAGTGCTCACAGAGTTATAGTTTGCAACTTTCCCTTTTACTTTTAACTTTTACATACTCAATTCATTCTCGTCATAACTAGATTCCTTGAGACAGAAATTGATTTTACATGGTATATCCGCCTGAAGTTCCAAAATCAGCCGCAATTATAATTTTGGCATGTTTTTTTGTTGGAAATCACTTATAACATGTAGAAATGCAAAAAAAAAATCGAAATTTTGTTGAAAAAAAAGTTGCAAAAAATGTTTCTTTTCTCTAACAATTTTTTTTTTGGGGGGGGGGGGGGGTTGGAAATCACTTAAAACATGTAGAAATGCAAAAAGAAAAAATTCAAATATTTTTTCAAAATGGCCGCCATAGCGGCCATTGGATTTTGGACCAAGTCCAAAATCTAATGGCATGTTCTTGGACCATACCTAATCCCCCACCAAGTTTCGTCGAAATCCGTCAAGGAGTTTTTTCCGTAATACTGTTCACAAACAAACAAACAAACAAATAAACCAATGTCACCCTTAGGTGACCCGTATCTTGCCAAAAGGTGACCACGTGTGACTTCTTTAAGGTCACACTGAGGTGAACAGAGCTGCTATCCACCAGGAGCGACTCCTTGAGGAATATCTGCCTACGAGAGATTCCGATGAGAATCGTTCTAACAGAGTAACCATGAAAAATATGCGTTTGCCTCATAACGTCACCAAATGACGTCATAATGTCTCAAGCTTGACATATCTAGAAAGCACTCATCGAGGTGTTCAATTTGAGGTACTACACGATATGGTTCCTAAAACTTGAAAAATTTGACCTTGGGGTCAAATATGTTTGACCTCAGGTGCTAACCATGAAGGTCAAGGCCAATCGCACCAAAACTAATCAGCTCAGCGCCAGACCATATACTACATTCCCATAAAGTTTGGAGACGATTCGATTAAAATTACTCAAAAATAAGGGTTTCGTCGACTCCCCTGATTTGTGACAAAGTGACCTTGACCTTTGACCTTGACCTTCAAAATTTTATGCGCTGAAGGGGACCTCTATAGGCCTCTGATATGCGAAGTTACAAAAAATTTCCAATGATAACTGTGCTCTGCAGAGTGATTTATACGTGATTATAGACAAAAAAAACAAAAAAAAAACATATGAAGGTCAAGGCCAATCGCCACCAAAAATTAATCAGCTGAGCGCAGACCATGAACTATATTCCCATGAAGTTTGAAGACGATCCGATCAAAATTACTCAAAATAAGGGTTTCGTCGACTCCCTGATTTGCGACAAAGTGACCTTGACCTTTGACCTTGACCTTCAAAATTTTGTGTGCTGAAAGGGACCTCTATAGGCCTCTGATATGCGAAGTTACAAAAATTTCCAATGATAACTGTGCTCTGCAGAATTTTTTATACGTGATTACAGACAAACAAAAAAACAAAAAAGAAAAAAAAAAAACATACAAGCTGACTAACATATCTTGCAAAAACTTCGTTTTGGCAAGATAACAAACAAACAAACAGGAAGGGGTGAAAACAGTAACCTCCGATCTTCGATGGCGGAGGTTAATAAACTGCCCCTTCTTACAAACCCATAAGACTCGGCATTCATAATCAGGGTGGCATCTCTAAATGGGGCTTGGACCCACAGCTGCTGTTGGTAATAGCCTCTATGGATATGTTTCCTTGCATTAGTTGAGGTGCAAGTGGTTCTCTCAAAGTCCATCTTGAGGGCATTGCTATCAAATGCAGTGAGACGCAGGTCGTCAAATGTCTCCAGGTCTGTTGATGGTTTGAGACACTTGACAAAGAATGTCTCTGCCATCTGTATTGCACTGTCTGCTAGCTGGGGACAGTCAAAATTCAGAATCAGAGAGGAATTTCCTGGTTTGCGGACAGCATTCAGGGCTGCAAGTTTAGTTGATATCTTGCTGGTTGTATCGCACCCAGTCAGCGCATGGAGTGCTGGGAGACACTTTGTGAGCTCGTCTCCCAGTGCTATGCAGATATCGTGGAGTGGTAATATTGATCTTTTCACTCTGAGTTGCGGACGAGCCAAAGCTCTTGGAGGCCAAGATCTCTCTAATTGACTGTGATGTGGTATAACAGGCACACAAAGACATCTGTGTCACCTGATGACAGCGTCATGGATGTGGTCCTGACCGGTGACTTAGAATGTCCTGCACATGGAACATCATCCTGTCATCAGCTTCCTCGTGTGTGCAGTTGAGCCGAGGGAATGGAGAAGCACACCGCTGCACACATCCATGCCTGTGGTGATATACCGAGGTATAGAGGTTTGGTTCCGTGGTAATTGGTGGTGAGCACTCAACATAGAATGCCTGGAAAGCAGTTTTGCTGATGGAAGATGACCAAAAGTTCTCTAATACCACTGGAACATTTTGGTTTGGTGATATCACTCAAGGACAACCATTTCTTTTGACTTTCTTCTTCTCCCCTCTCTCCATTTTTGATGCTGTCCTCTCTGTAAGCATTAAAACGATATGGATCTCATCACAGTTGTGCCCAGCTTGGTGACCATAGATGTCATGGAATGTCTTGACGGGCGGATCAAGCTTCTTTAAGGGGACCTTTCTCACCAAGGCAATGAAGTCGATAATGATGGCGTGGGTTTGTGGGGAGGTTTCTGGCCCTTTTTTTATCTATTAGTGGGCACAACTTCAGCAGCTCAGTCCCAAGTTGTGATTTGGTACTCTTCCTCAAGTAACCATCTTCGTCAACCAAGAAGAATGCAGAGTTGGTGATCTCATGCTTGAGTAGCTCCTCAACAGTGAACCCCGGTGACTCCCATACTCAATAAATATGAGAGCTTTGATTGTCTCATCCTTAACCTCCGCCATCTTCGAAGATGGATGGAGGTTACTGTTTTCACCCCTTTCTGTTTGTTTTGTTTGTTTGTTTGTTTGTTAACCTCCGCCATCTTCGAAGATGGATGGAGGTTACTGTTTTCACCCTTTCTGTTTGTTTGTTTGTGTGTTTGTTTGTTTGTTTGTTTGTGAACAGTATTACGGAAAACTCCTTGACGGATTTCGACGAAACTTGGGGGGGGGGGGGGTTAGGTATGGTCCAAGGATCATGCCATTAAATTTTGGACTTGGTACCCCCCA
>CM068967.1:26466094-26470023 GCA_035128595.1 Eptatretus atami
TTTTTTTTTCTTTTTTTTTTTATTTTTTTTTCTCTCTTTGTATTTTTTTTTTTTTTCTTTTATTTTTTCTTTTTTTTTATTTTTTTTTTTTTTTTTTGCCCTTTCCTTTTTTTTTTTTTTTTTTATTTTCTTCTTTTTCCTTTTTCTTTTTTTTTTTTGTTTTTTCTATTTTTTCCCATTTTTTTATTTTTTTTTTTTTTCTTTTCCTTTTTTTTTTCTTCTTCTTTTTTTCCGGTTTTTCCTTTTTTTTTCTTTTTTTTTTTTTTTTTTGTTCTTCCTTTTTTTCCTTTTATTTTATTTATTTTTCCTTTTTTTTCCTTTCTGTCCTTCCCTTTTTGATTATCTTCTTTTCTTATTCTTTTTTCCTTGTTTTCCCTCCTTTGCTTTTCTTTTTTTTATTTTTTTTTTTTTTTCTTTTCGCTTCTTTTTCTTCTCTTTTTTCTTTCTTTTCTCCGTCCTTTCCCTTTTCCCTTCTTTTTGATTTTTTTCTTTTTCTTTTTTTGTTTTATTTCTTTTTTTTCTTTTTCTCCTCCCTTGCATTCTTTTTTTTTATTTTTTTCTTTTTTCTTCTTTTTTTTTCTCTCCTTATTTTCCCCTCTTCTTTTTTCCTAATTCTCTATCCCCTTTTTTTTTTGCATTTCTACATGTTAAGGATTTCCAACCCCCCCCCCCCCCAAAAAAAAATATGTTGAGAGAAAGAACTATAACTGTAGCACTGTTGACAATCAATTTAATGAATAAGATATAAGGGTTCACTTGAGTGACCAGCAGTATTGGCGGCGGAGGTTTGCACTCTCCTGAGTGCTCCTGTCCTCTAGTTTTGTTTGTGTGTTTGTTTGTTTTCGTGAACAGTATTCCGGAAAACTCTGAGATCTTCGACGAAACTACTTGGTGGGGGCGGGGGGGGGGGGTTATGACCATGTGGAGGTACTCGCTGACTCAAGAAAATGATGATTTCGTTGTGACAGATCACCCTCTGAATGCAATTGGGCATACTTAAAGCATTTTAGACGCTGAGTCCAATCACTTGTTTCAGTCGAGGATGTGACACAATTGTGTCATTTTTGGCATTAAAGATAACCAGTTCCGAACATTAAAGACAATTTTGACAGCGAAATGAAGATCAAGGTTAGACTGTATGTAAGTCAAAGAACAACTCTTGTGAGTCTTAAAATGATACAATATGTTTAGTAAGAGTTAATATTATCAAAGAAAACCCTATTCAGTTTGTTATTAAAGATTTTATAATTAACAGTCAGTAACCGAAGCAGTTAACGTATTTTTACGGCTGAAACGTCTGGAGCCGACCAGGACAGGCCATCGAGTTGGACGCATGGCACTTTTTTTGCTTAAAAGGCAGCCACACTGGCTAATATTAAAGGGTATGTGTACTTACTATTAGGTAAAGCGCTAGTTAAGCATATGAAAACCGTTTGACATTGGCTAATTACTCGGATTAAATCAAAGACAAAGGCTGCGCGTCGCTGATTAAAAGTAGAACCGCACAAGAGGATTTGTTATCCAGAATCCAGTATTCTTTGGCTCTGAAGCGTTGCTGAACTAGGCTCTTGACTGCTGCTTACAAGATCAAAGTCGATAATATACGCTAACCAACTGAATTACTACTGTGTGTAGATCACAGCAGCACGAAAGCAGTGTGACACTGCTTCACAGTTCGTCGTCGGAATCAATCGTCAGTTCTCGTCTTCATCACCATAGTTCCATTCTCTCTGACGGGCTGGGCTGTTTCATCGTGGCCGTGAGGTCGCAGTTTGACACCAGCAGCACACTTGCAGTGACAGCCTTATTTGACCGCAAGAACTGGTTGGTCTCGCTTTATCTACTTGGCAATGCATTGTCCGCCTCTAAAGTTCCTTCGGCCGCTGGGGGTTTGCTTCAGCCAGTACCAGTCAGTGCTCCGTACCGCGTTCCACTCCATATCGTGTAAATGTAGGAGAGTAGGGCTTTATAAAGCTCTCAGATCGGCGGGTGGTGGATTGAGCACTGATGTTCACTTGCTTGGGCAATGCAGCATCAGAGCGTCGCTTGGTGGCGGGCAACTTCTGTTTCAGCAGCGATGGCTGCGAATAGCTGTAGCGGAGCCTCATCCACACTTTCCATGGTTGCGGCCTGATTGTCAACTGGCGCAGACGAATTGTTCCAGGTCGTTGAATGATATTCGATCGTAGCGTGAATTCTCCCGACAATGGCTCGAACAGTGAGTGAGATGGGGATCTCTTCATCTGAAGCGAAATGGCCTTGTTTTGCCCTTAGTGAATGCAGCTGGTGGTATCGACTTCCGTGAAATTGGTGGCAAACCTATCAACGCATCGGCAGACAGACTTTCCAAGGCATTACTCACTTGCCTAATGTCAACGACGATAATTCCTTGGACTTCCGAACCAGTATGGAAATTTCGCGCCGAATCGACTTGAGTGAGCCAACGCCAACACAAACAAATCGGTGTCGAAACTCTCTATGCGCACCGACTCTTCATTTGTCGCGTGAGTGGCATGTAGCAGGACTTCGTGTCAGCTTCCTCATGTACATTCAAGGTTCAGGTACTGGACACAGTCATGACACCATTCGACGCCTCGATTTTCTCATATTGCCGGCTATGACTGACGTACAACAGCATGTGCCCAGTTTTGATGGAGAGATGTTCTCGTCCACGATTCGACGATGACTCTATCAATGCTTTGTTGCGTCCTGCTCAGGAGATAATTGCCCACTTGTTTTGGAGGCTTGATTCACGTCCGTAGATGGTTCGCACCTGAAGATCGCCCCCGCTGCCGCTCAGTCTGGCATGCTCAGGCACTTGATGCTGATACATTGGTAAGTATCAAACCACGTCCAGTCTCGAAGATTGGTTATGTCGTGCTTTGGCCACTACGATGTTCAGCACCATCTCTTCATTTTGCCGAAAGTGTTAGCAGTGAACCAGCCTTTATCGCACTGAATAACGCCATTCCATCCACAATGTTGCACCTTGGATAGGCGAGCGTCCACACGGCAATCGGGCACAGTTTCAGTATATGGTTGCGAGTTTGGCTTGTCCGTCTTAGCAATCGAACCATCACCAGATGCCAGCGGGAAAGATATGTTCGCCAGTGGGTACGCGAGCAGATCGTGGAGTGTTACATTGCTTTTCTCTCCAATCAACAGCAGTCGTGTGAAAAGACGACGTTCATTCGCAATTTCAACCTTCGCGTCTGCTGGTGGGAGTCGCCGACTTGCTCGCGCCTTCGAGAAAGTTGCCAATTTGGCCTTCGAAATCGACTGAAGAATGGACCTCACCCGAGAGAAGCCGATCAGCATGAATTGCACAACAGCATTCTCTCCTTGACATACGCGTTCATAAGTCCGCGGAAGTGGCTGCGGTGCGATGACACCTGAACTAATATTGACGAGTTCAAGGTGAGCGCCGAGAAAGGTTAATCATTTGAGTACTGTGTCCATCACTTGTACCACCGCTGCTTCGTTCTTCTTCGAGCTCGACACATCCAAATCCTTTCTCGTTCGGGCTCGTCGTGGATACCCGCCATGGACTCACATTTCCTTGCGATTTCCGCACGGTGCTGGTTGGACAGATCCACTTCTTCACAGCTGTGCTTTTCTGAGTGTAACAATGATGCCTCCACTGGTCTTGCTGTCTATTTAAAGTCTGCTCTATGATCTGATCGCACGCAACTACATAAATCCATAACGAGTTTGCCGTTGGGCAGTCCATTTGCCGTCCATGCACGCTTGATAGGTGTCTGGGTGGAGTGCTCTAGCCCGGCCATTTCCAGCCAGTAAACGGGAAGTACCTTGCATAGTTTAGGTGATCGTACGCAAAGTACCAGGGCATTGACGCTCTCGTGATCGCAAGGTTTTCGGCCAGTTCGAAGTACGAGTTGCCCGTATAAGCTCTAGTGCTAGCTCCACCA
>CM068967.1:26470048-26485629 GCA_035128595.1 Eptatretus atami
CAGATTTTCTGAGGTGCTCAAAATGTTCAGAATGGCCATGTTTATTTATTTATTTATTTAGGGGGGTCATAGAAGAGTGTAAAATTTCTAATTTGATATTTTTTATGAGAAAATGGCTAAAAACCGTTTTATTTACCATACTTATTACCATACATACTGGAATTGCCATATATTTATTAACTTAAACTTTCCGGACTTAGAGCAAAGTTAGAAGATTTGTGTCATCTACTAGAGTTAAACTGACAATTTGGAATTTGAACAATACAAGGGATTTTTTAAAAGAAAGAAAGCGAGCATTTGATTAATATAAAGAAATTGTATTTTCAATCATTTACATACTATTATCAATGGAATGTTAACTTAAATGAAAAATAAAAAACAAAACATTACTTTAGTAGGCAGCAGTATCTAGAGAGCTTAAATGTTTATCTTCTCTCTTAGCTCCAACGGTTTAGAAGATACAGCTATGTCAGAAGTAGCACTTTCGATGAAAAAGGGTGTGGTCATTATTAAAAGGGCGTGGTCATTTTCGGGCTGTTCGTCCCGGATAGAGATTTTGGCACACATCTCAAGTTGTTCCTTGGGGTCATATTAGCCTAAAACAGTTGAGTTATCCTCTCCTAAATTAAGTGCATACATGTCTAAGCCAGGTCCTCTACTATTTAGTAAAACACACACTTATTCACAAAATAAATATATCATAAGTAAACATTATGAATTAGTTTAATGTTCCCAGGGATCAGGTGTTGCGTCTATTTTTTTCTTCCAAGTTGCAAAATTAAATTCTCATCGTCATAAAAAATACACTGCCATAAAGGCCTAGCCGAGCACGAGACGTAATGGTGTAATGACGTCCTGGACGCAACGTCATCTTGCAAAATCCGTCAACCCGACACCTTGTATCTCGCATTCTCCCCATTGCCGACAGACATCAGATAGAGTCAAATATATGGGTTATGTTGTTCAACTGCAGTCAGTGAAGCAACGGGATGGGTTGAGTGCTGGACTCCGCCATTACGTGCACATCACTAGAGGCGGAATGCTAGACGTAATGCCATCACAGCAAAAAGAGAGACGGACGGAGAAATCCAGGTACTTTAAAATATAGATTATTATCAAACTCTGCACAAACAGAACTTATTCCCCTTTAAACTACCCCCCCCCCCCCCCCAAAAAAAAGGGTTACAGAGAAGAATAAATAGCAGCAAATATCACCCAATCTAGATTGAAAAGGACGTTGTAAGTCCCTTTGTTCGTCATGTTTTTTGGGGGGTTTTTTTTCTCTCTTCTCTTCTCTTTTCTTTTCTTTCAGGTATACTTGACAATGTCTTACAATATTGCCTACGGCATCGAAATAGGCTTCAAACTTTTAACCCGCTAGACAGTCAAGTCTATTCTCAAAGTGTTCACCATGGTGGAGGACATCATGGCATCCCAAGACAATGGCTGGCACTTCAAGCATAACCATCACAGGATAGTTGTTGTTGTTGTTGCTGGTCTCCATTTAATCCGTTCATCATATGACTGTTGTTGTGGATGTTCTATGGCCCTCCTGTTCTTTTAAATCAAATACCATTCCATCATCAGTACCGAGAAGTAGATCCACTACTTAGGAATCATTGAAGTTTTCTGTTGTCACGAAGGTACAACGTCTTCAAAACTATAGACACACTGAAGGCATTTTCATTAAAAAAATTAATGTCACATGACTCGCATTCATAAAAGCTACAGCATAGGCCAAAAAAAAAAAAATGAAGCAACACTTTGGCCATTTCTTCGGTCTGAATGAGCAATATTATTGAGTACTTTGTGCACACGGTTTAACATTTATAGTTTATTGTTTCAATGACTATCACTGTTACCTCTATATAGTACACATCTATGTGTGCATGCATATGTTTATTATTCATGTTTATATCCATATTTTATATATTTTTTCAGATATTGCTACTAAATGATGGCTGACAAAGGGAATATTCCCTCGAAGAGTGAATAGTAATGAGTATGTGGGCTCATTAAAGACCACACACACAGGCAAGGCACATGACACTTAACATGACACCGTGTATGCAAATGCGATGGAATATTAATAAATACCGCAACATATGCCATACATCGACATTATCTATGTATAAGCACACATGCAATCCTTGTAGGGGGTAACGAGTCTTATGACGTACCCCGTACCACCGTATGAACACGAAACATGCATTTAACATTTTAAAATGACAGTCAACGGCTTAATTTCATCAGATCGGACATTTCATGCAACCATTTGACAACCCAGATTAGTAATCAACATATCAATGCATCAATGTACGCAGACCCTTCGCACACATTCATAATTCTTAGTTATTAATAAATTAACTCTGTGTTCAAGTATGAAGTACCAGGAAGCTCAATTCAGCAGTTTGAATCTCAGTAAATAAGATGACGATTCATGATTTTAAATCCTGTTGGACAACCATTCACGACATTTACTCGCATGCCGAGATCCTAAACATGACAAGGGCTGCAACTCTTGCTCAAATAATTCAACTGATTCGAGAGAATTAAGCTGCTGTGGTGCAAGAATGGCTGTGAATGACAATTGCCATAAAACAACATTTACTGCAGAGAAATTAGACTGGTAACAACCGCCGATTTGTTATGCGGTGACAAGAAGCTACGAGAGTGGAGATGTGGACCATCAATCTCTGATGAAAGCACCATATGCAATCATCAAGAAGAAGTATTCATATCCAATTCATCTACAGGAACATTGCCTGTGTTCTAAAGTGCAGAAGACCCATGGAAAGTAATATTTAAAAGTCAATGCATAAAAGCACCTTTTTTGCAGTTTTGCCGATAGACAAGATATCCATGCATTTCAAGTTCACAAAATGCTCGTTTTAGAACATGCTGTTAAGGGACCACCAACTTTTATCGTTGCCTATGGAGGCACGCGATTCAGTCAGGTCTGACATTTCGACCAGTGGTTTTGAGGTCCCAGATGAAGACCACTCAGTGATTAAAATGTCAGACCTGAGCCTTGCTTCAAGTTGATCATGCCTTCATTTTGTGTATATGTGTGCACAAACACATCATCAAATGTGATGAGCTTGTCACACATAGAACCTAAGCCTCCATAACCAAAACAGTGAATAAATCCATAATGAACCAACTAGAAGGGCACTCGGTAGAGCGCATACCTCCACCATGAAATGCCAGATCAAGTACAACATATCGGGATATCATGCTATATATCATTTTTTGGGCCCCATCTGTCACTAATGAAGAATCACTTTCAAAATTAAAATAAATTCTCGAATCCAGATAGTCACCAAAATCTAAGCAATTCATCCTTGTCACACATCCTAATCGGTCCACAACTTTATGAGACATCATGCTATATATTGGTTTTAGCCCTATCGCTCAAAGGTGACGAATCACTGAAAAAAATTATTGGATCCAGATTCAGATCTTCACCAAAATCCAACCAATTCGTTCTTGTCACACACCCAACCTGTTCACCAAATTTCATCTGAATCTGTCCATAACTTCTTGAGCTATCCTGCACACAAACAAACAAACAAGAGACAGACAGACAGACGTGAAAACATAACCTCCTTCCATCTTTGGTGGTGGAGGCAAAAATTCACTCCAAACAAAATCACTCGTTTTAAAATAAACATTTAACAAATTAAACTGGTTCATTGTTACCTATGCCACCAAAGGTGGAAGATGGTTATGTTTTCACCCCTGTCTGTCTGTATGTTTGGAGGATATCTCAGAGTTGTGGATGGATTCAGATGAAATTTGGTGGGCAAGTTATGTATGTGACAAGAACAAACCGATTAGATATTGGTGAAGATCTGGCTCCTAGAATTTTTTTAAGCGATTCTTCACCATTGAGATCGGGCTAAATTGATATACAGAAAGATATCTCAAGAAATTGTCGACAGATTCAGACAAAACTTGGTGGACAGGTTGGGTGTGTGACAAGACCAAATTGATTCAATTTTGGTGAAGATCCAAATCACGATCCGGATACGAGAATTTTTTAATTCTTAAAGTGATTCTTCACCATTGAGAGATGGGGCCAAAAACGATACACAGCATATATAGCATGATATTTCAAAAATTTATTGGGCCCGATATGTTCTACTGGATCAGGCATTGCGTGGCGGAGGTATGCACTCTCCCAAGTGCTCTTCCAGTTTTTGTTTTTTTTACCACGATCCCAATTTCACAGGCCAAAGTGCACAAGTCGGCAGTCATAAATCATGTGAGATTATGAAATTAAGAAGTCACTATAAGAGAATGGAATGCTAGTCCCTTTAAAAGGCTCATATGAGTCTACATTGGAAGGGAGATAAAAATGGATTATACCAACTTTCTTTTTGTTGTTAATGTGTTTACCGCTGTGGGAAACGACATGCACCTTCACATTTATTGTTAGCTCCTTCATTAAAAAGTTAGATAAATTTAAGTGATTGTATCAAAGGTGAGGGAGTATAACAGTAAATTAACTGGATCCAAGACAAAGAGCCAAATTTAGATTTGGGAGGGGGGAGTGGGGGAGGGTTTACATAGTCTTTGGCAAGGGACAAAGATCAAAGTACAACACAAGATATGCATTCTCCTGTCACCCCCCCCCCCCCCCCCCCCCCCCCCCCCCCCACTGCCCAATCAAATTTTGCCTTAGGTTGCAGAGAGTCCCCATGAGTCATTGATGAGAACTAGACGTAAAAACACTGCAGGTGAAGTCCAATCAGAAGTGGTGTCTGGAATGAGAGAGGAGATAAAATACAGAGCCTGATGATAATCCTGAGAGGATAAAGTGATTAAAAACAATGTACCTCCAAGTGTCACAGGATAAGAGTACAAAGTTACAAGAGCATGTCACAATGAAATCAGTTGGTGAACGGGACAGCCAATTGTGGTTAAATAAAAGTGAGGGAAGTTCAGGCAGTGTAGGTAGTTTGTATTTGCACAAGATATACTACACTGGTCAATTCAATTAAACAGAAGTTGAAACCTGTGAATATATGAACACCTGGACAAGGACAAGTGTCAGATTGCCACAAGTGAAGAAAGACAAAAAAACAAACAAAACAAAAAAACTTATCTCTAGTGCTACTTAGTTGGAATATCAAGAAAACAGTTTATGAGCTCCGTTGAACACAAATTGAGATTACGGTATTCTAGCTGTTCCAGATACGAAAAGGGGAAGGAGGCTTGCACTGGAAGTCAGTGAGAGCGTTGTGGCTTTCATCAAACTAATATTCCAGGAAGTGCACAGGAGAGGTTGAGGATGGGAAGAGGGAGCAAATGGAGAACATAACCGAGCTGTTTAATCTTAAAGATTTCCATAGAAAATACAGCAGACCAGATTGCCTTGTATTTCTGGCAATAGCAAAGGGCACACATTGTTTTTGTGATTGCCAGCAACATCACAACTCAGAAGGTGAAATTATTTATGTCAGCAATCACCGATCACAAACAAATTGTCAAAAATGGTTTGAAACGTGGATTACCACATGTGCACGATATGCATGTGATGCTTGTCCCAGTACGGTTGTAGCAAATGCATACAGTACTTGTAAGATTTGTCACAATATCGAATTTGATGATGTCATTAGTTATAAATAGTGGCTTCACACAGACAGAACTACTCTGGTTTCTTAACAGCTTGCTTTACGCGAGTTTCGACATGAAGCAGTGCGAGATGCATTTAAATGTACTTTGTGAACGGTATTTTAATCACAAAAGCACAGTCTGATTGACATCAATCAAGGAAGAAGAATATTCCCCAAAGATGCCACAATTGTTCTTGTGGGCTTTGCAGAAAATAATCTATCAAGTCCAACAAACTGTCCAGGGATACTGTTTGGACAACAGCCAAGACAGTCCACATCCTTTTGCTTTATAGGGGAAACGAAGAACCGGTATGCTAATATTAGTGTGATAAGCATGAAATAAGTGATATCAATCCAGCCATCTCAGGCATCGGTTGCTGCACAGCTGAAAAGAAGTCTACCAAGTCTTCAAAAATCATTGCATCTCCACCTTTGCTCATTACTTTGGTCCTTCCCAAACACTCGACAGATCCACCAATCCAATCTACATGTACAGCCCCTTACCAGGGAGAGGTAGCAAAGCATTTCCACTGCACCTTCTCTTGGACGTGCCACGAAAACATGACTACGTGGATTTGAGGAAGCGATTTTGAAAATGGTTGCAATGGAAATCATTATCTGTTGAAAGAAAGACAGCAGTGCTAAGCCCCAGCAGCTCTATGGTACTGTCATCTTTTCTTTTCTCTACTAACATAACTCAGCAGTTTGAAGAAACTTGACATTTGGTTGCAAAAATGTAAATATAAAACATAGGGGCAATACCCATGGGCACTCACCTGGAAGTGGGTGAAGAAAAAAAACCAGGGAACCACTGGTAGGCATGGATGACACACAAAATATATGTAATGGAGAAGAAAGTAAATACCTTTGGACATATATATATATTTTTTAATGCCGTGAACAAACTTTGGTGCATCACGGGTGATGAAGGTTGTGGTCAAGTTTCATCAGGATTGCATGTGTAGTTTCTGAGAAGAAAGCAAATACCTATTTTGGGGGCAACCCCCTTCGATCCCCTTCAGGCCCGATATATTTTTTTAATGCCATGAACAAACTTTAGTACATACAGTGGTGAACATTGTGGTAAAGTTTCATCAAAATCTTATGTGTAGTTTCAGAGAAGTGGAAAGTATTTGTGGACGGACGACGTGCCATCCCATAAGCTCCCCTGAACTTCGTTCCAGGTGAGCTAAAAACACAAAAGCATGCTTTTTAACTGTGAGCAGTTATGCCCAGGCCAAAGCCACCCCATGCTTAATATATTGATGCAAAACTTTAAGTAGTCATTGACTAACCATGGGGATAAAAGTTTGACAACTAAGACATCATTGGTCACGTGGTTTGGCAGCCAGATAGGATTGAAGGAAAAACTAATTTGTTTTCTGCGAAACGGCTCAACGAAAATAAACAACAATTGAAGTTGTTGACTCACCATGTGGAACATAATTTGATAACAATGACAGCACCAGTAATGTGGGGTGGCAGAAAAAAAAGTTAAAATTCAAAAAAATTAAGGTTTTTGCTCCAGCTGTCAAACCACATGACTGATGACATTTTAGTTATCAAACTTTAATGCACATGGGTATTAAATGATATACTGTCAGACCCTGATATTCGTGGGGAATACGTTTCTGAAAAATGCCACAAATGTCATGGCATTGTTTAAAAAAAACATAAGAATAAAATAAATTATAAACATGGTTGAGACACGTGGAAGAGCGGTTACACATAACAAATCAGGACACGACATACCAAAGGGAACAGCAGGAGAAAAGGGAAACACCAAAAGTAAGGCGGAGGAAGAACGTAGTCAGAGACGGACAAACAAGGAATGCATGTAACGATGAGGGGTAAGGAAAAACGCACAGGGTGGACAATATGGATACGTAAGCAAAATTGTGTTTGACGAGTTTGTGATTTTGTCAAGATAAGGAGAGGAAAGAGGCTGCTGCGTGTCTGTTAGAAGGATGAGAGATGGCACCACAGAGAGTGGAGTCATCAGCAAAGAGATAAAGAGGATTTTCCAGAGTCAGTGAGATCATTGATGAATATTAGGAATAATATGGGGCCTCGAACACTGCCTTTGGGTACTTGACAGGGAGAGGAGAAGAACGGGTTCCGTTGAGAGCCACACATCGACTATGGGAGGGGAGGAAGTCAGTAATCCAAGAGTGGAGTTGGCCTTGGATTCCAGAGACAGACAGTTTGGAGAGCAAAGCAGGATGCCAGATTGTATCAAAAGCTTGAGATATGTCCAGAAAGATGGCCCTGATCTCATGTCTGATAATGATGGCCTCCACCATTGTTGGGAGAGTACAAGCAGCTTTCCAAGTTAGAGTGACCATGTCTGAATCCAAATTGATGATCTGAGATGAGGCTGTTGGAGAAAAGGAATTACTTCATGTCAACTGTGATGATGGATTCCATGATCTTGCTGATGATTGGCAGTACAGTAAGCTAAATGGGCTGTAGTTAATGGGATCCATTTTTGCACCTTTTATGTAATGCGGTGAGGTGGCTGATTTCCAATTTCCCAGGTGGATAGAAAAAAACAGTGTTTAACAAAAAATAAAAATAAAATAAAAAACAACGCGAATACGTGAATGTCGAAGCAGGTCACACTTTATGACCCGCGCGAATAGCAAATCAGCGAATAGCGGGGTCCAACAGCACTTAAAGTTTCACGTTGATAGGTTGGGTGGTTTAAGAAAAGGTATTTAAAGGTTTTATCTATAATCCTATATGGCTGCCAAACCAGGTCACCTATGATGTTTGAGTCATCAAACTTTTAGCATGACAGTTGATCACATGTGAAACATTTCACATTGATTGGTTCGGTGGTTTGGGAGAGGATAATTTTTAAAGGATTATTCTCAAACTAATAAGGCTGCCCGACAATGTGACCTATGACGTCACAAGTTTACACTAACTCTAACAAAGTAGTCGATCACGTTTGTGAAGTTTTGCGTCGATTGGATCGGGTTCATTTTTCTGTCGAATATGGCTGCCAAGCCAAGTGACCGATGATGTCATTGTTTTCACATCAAATGTACCATTGGTATTGGATCATGCTCATAAAGTTTTGCATTTCATTTAAGCAGTTTCAGAGAAATGTATTTTTTTTAGATTTCCCATCAATCCAATATGGCTACCAAACCATATGGCCGATGGCATTTTAGTTATGCATAACCAATGCTGCAGCTAAAATCCAATATGGCTTTTTAGTTATCATCATGTAAAGTCCTTTCTTGACATTTTAATCAACAAACATAGCTTAAATCACATAAATAATTCAGCTTAAATTGCAAAAATATCAAACTATAATTCAGCTTAAATCGTGAGCTTTCAAAATGGTCTGGCATCCCACACTCCTCACCAAACTCTCTTCTTATGGTATCCAAGGCAATCTCCACTCATGGCTCGTGGACTTGCTCTCCTGTTACAGTCAACGTGTGGCCCTTAATGGAGTTCTCTCATCCCCTCTTCCTATCCAGGCTGGAGTTCCTCAAGGCAGTGTTCTGGACCCAGTGCTTTTTCTGGATTTCATCAATGATCTCTCCAATTGGAAAATCCTCTTTATCTCTTAGCTGATGACTCCACCCTCTGCCGTACCATCTGTCATCCCTCAGATCGGCAAGCAGCAGCTTCTTCACTCTCTGTAGATCTGGCTAAAAATCACAAACTGGTCCAACACTTGGAACACGTTTTTCAATCCTGACAAATCTCACACTATCACGATGTCTCTCTGAAAGGACCGTCTGGAAAAGCCCCCATCTACTTTCTCAACAATCCTCTGGAAGAAGTCCTTTCATTCAAGCTTCTGGGTCTCACTATCTGCCATGATCTTTCCTGGGAAAGCCACATTTCCAGGCTGGCCTCCAAAGCCAGTCGCCGACTGGGCATCCTCCGTCATACAAAGTCCTTCCTTGGCACACCTGAGCTGTGAGCTCCTGACCACGTACAAAGCTTTAATCCACAGTTTGATGGAGTACTGCTCCTGCCTCACACCTACCTCGACTTCACGCTGTGGAAACCAAGGCTTTTAGGATCATTGGTATCTCCCGCCGATGAAGCCAAGTTTTTGGGTCTATCACCGTCACCAGAGGCAGGTCGGTGATTTTTCTGTCTTCTATCGTCTCTTCTCCGGCCTTAGCCCCCCTGCTGTCTGTAATCTGTCCCCCCTATATTTCCTTAGGGTGTTCAAGGTCTGCCAAAAAACCCCTTCTGGTGAAACTGCCAACATCAAAAACAACTACTCACCTTCAGTCTTTCATTAATCTTTTTTGCCACCTCTAGAACAGACTCAGACACTCTCTTCAATCCCACTCCTCCCTCCAGGCCTTCAAAACAGCTGTTCACCACCATTTATCTTCCCTCATCCAAAATCTTGACCTTTACTACCTCCGTTAATCCACCCCAAAGCTGACCTTCAAATTTCCTGTTTTCTTTCCTGAAAGTCCCTGTCGTACCATCTTGTTTACCCCATGTACCCTACCCCATCCCTCTCCCTTCCACAGATATCCTATTGTCTTTGTTCCCCACTATTCTGTGCTTCTCTCTCTCCCACCCCTCGTCTCCTACCTTTTATATGTTTCTGTGTATTAGCTCTTCCATGAGCCTCGATGTTGATCGGTTTGGTGGTTTAAGATGTTTTTTTTAAGGTTTTAGCTTAAATCCAATATGGCTGCCAGAACATGTAACTTTAAATGTTTAAGTTATCAAACTATTTTCCCCAAGGCCAGTCAATTATATGTATGAAGTTTCACATCGATCTCTTAAGCATTTCTGGAGAAGCTGATTTTTAAAGGTTTATATTTTCAATCAAATAGGATTTCCAAACCACGTGGCCGATGACGTCATAAATTTAATTCACTAGACAAGTTTCTTAGATCACCCTCAATAATTTTCAGATAAGGATTTCGATTAAACCAATTATGGCTGGCATACTTCACCGGTGATGTCATCGTCAAACGTTATTCCCCATGGGGAGTTGATGATGTGCCAAGTTTCAAAAAAATTTTGTTGAGCAGTTTTGGGTAAGATGTTCAAAGTTTTTACTTTAATTCAATATGGCTGCCATGCCACATGACATCATAATTGTCATAAATAATAATAACTCTCCATGGAGAGCGCTCCTATGTTCAAAGTTTTGTCAATTGGACCAGTGGTTGACAGCCAGAATGGCTTGGTCCCCCAATAATCAAAAGAGCACAAAGACAGTTGATAAAGGATAATTTCTTGTTTTACAAAATGACTGCCACGATAGAAACTACAAAGTTCATAAAACACGATACCCCACACAGTGTTCAAGTAAATACAGGAGGGCCTTGCCGTTCATGGGAGTTCCATGCTTGAAAAATCCCTGTGAACCACAAATGCGCATTCTTAGGGGGTAAAGGGGAAAATATGGTTCAGGACTTCAACTTTAAAATTTGTCCAAACTGTACCTTTAATTAACATGTTTGTGCATTATTTTTGTACTATTTATTTTCATGAATAACAGTTAAGAACATAAAATAAAGTTTATTTGCTCGAGTTATTATTTCGTATGCAGCCTCTGCTTGTAGCTACTGGCTGCATCATTGCTGGGAGTGCGGTTGTGCCGCTGATGCAGTGCCCTCTGTTTCCAGAAAGCTGGTACTCATTTTACTCAGGATGACAGGCTGAAGCAACCCACTTGGTGTTATGTAACGGTACAACAAGTGCTAAAATCAAGACCATAAAATCTTAAGCCGGCCACCTTCACGGTTAAGCACCAGGCTTATTTTCCTGTATCAGGAACATAACACAACGTTTATTTTCTTGAGTTAAGATCATGAAACTTACCTTTAAAAATAATGATAAACTTGATCCAATAATGCGATGAGGATGATGTTGGCGACGATAAAGACGAGTCGAAGATGATGATGTTGGAGGGTTGAGGAGGTTGTTGCGTTGACGGCCCATGATAATTAGATGAATAAATGTGGAAAATAATTAAACAACCCACGATTATTCGAGCTCATTGACCGTTTGGTTTTTTTTGATCTGCAAACCTTGCCTCAATAAATTAATCGTGATAGAGCAAATCTACAAAGGAGAAACACACTAAAGGCAAGGCCTTCCTTCCTGTATTTCAATTTAAATAAAATAATGATTTTAAAGATAGTTTTAAAAAATACCCCCGAGCGGGAGTGCCGGTCATCTCTGCCAGAGGTCGACAGAAGCAAAATCAAATTACAACTCGGCAGAACTCATATTTTTGCCTAACTCAAAAAAGTTCAAAAAGTAACTCTGTGCGAGACTGGAATAGGGGCAGTTCATAAAGTACGTACGCTCTACTTCCGGGTTTCAAAACCACCCACCCCCTCTGTATGCAGGCTAGTGACCACCCACCACCCCTGTACGCAGCCCGTACGCAGGCTTTAAACCACCCACCCCCCTCATTAGGTCATCTCTATCATCTCAGTAGAGATGACCTAATAATAACAGTCTCGAAGTCTGTCCGTCCATCCGTCCGTCCGTCGTCCGTCCGCGCAATCAAACCGAGTGGAGACAAATAACCAATAGTGGAATGGATAGAGGTCGATGAGACATGCACAACGATATAACTTTCAAGGTCGTCCAAGGTCGAGGTCAACGTCACGAGGCTGTCAAAGCTGCGAAAATCGTCGATTTCAAATCGTATTTAATGTTTTGAAGCCATCATAACACATATGAGATGGCAGATGTGGTATGGGATTAAATACCTCACAATCAACAGTTTCTGGGGGGGGGCAAAATGTAGCGTTGGCGAAGGTATGCGCTCTACTGAGTGCCCGTTCTAGTTTTTGTATGTACTTTATGAACGGCCCATATGGGGAATCAGAGCGAAGTTTGAAGGGCTATAAAATCGGAACGAGAGCAAATTTCAAAAAAATGGCTCGTGTTCTAGATAATAGTCCATAGTATCTGAATCACTAATAACATTTGATCTGTCTTGATAAATGAGGGAGGAGATACGATTTGAAATCGACGATTTTCGCAACTTTGACAGCCTCGTGACCTTGACCTCGACCTTGGACGACCTTGAAAGTTATATCGTTGTGCATGTCTCATCGACCTCTATCCATTCCACTATTGGTTATTTGTCTCCACTCGGTTTGATTGTGGACAGACGGACGGACGTACGGACTGGCGGACAGACTTTGAGACTGGCTTTATTAGGTCATCTCTACTGAGATGATAGAGATGACCTAAAAATCTGGAAAGTTTAGTGCTCCTGAAGCAGCCTGAAAAACCAACCACCATTATACACTGTGATTAGATGATGTCGAGTCGCAATTTCGGATATGGAGGCTTTGTTGATCACAAGCAAATGTAGTGGCAATCAGCATGGTACATAACCACAATGGTGGCCTCTTCTTTAACCCCATTTCACATGCCACATACTCCAATGCTATATAATCGAGAAAATGCATGGACCGTAATTGACAGACTTCAAGTACTTTACAATTCAATTTAAAGGTATCTACATACAATATATATATATATATATATATATATATATATATATATATATATTTACCACCATTTTCCCAGTGTCTATTCCATCACCCCATCCAACACATTCTTTTAGTTCTTCATGTCTGTCATACATGTCCATTATGACATCATGAAAAACAGTAAGTTTCCTGTTTGGAATGATTTTCAATTTTGTTTGACTGCCAGGCAGGCAGAGTTAAAATATTATCTCACTCCTCTCTGCGCATATGCGAAATGGATGTATTCTGAGCCAAGATACGGTAAAATGGCAAACTTGTTTTCCTATTCAGGTTTCGATTGGTGTTCAAAATATAACATTTGATTTAAATAAGTTGTTCCTGATCAAAAAACTGACAAGATAGACGGACAGACAGACATGAATTGCTTCACCCCACTTTTTGCTTCCTGTACATGGGGTAAAAACAAACAATGTGGACCAGATGACGCACATTCCTATGTAGTATAAGTGACACATTAATTGGAATATTTGATGACAAGCAAAGTGAACATTCAAAATATTGATGGGCATAACCATTCACTTCATAACGGTCTTGCAGCAATCTCAAAAACTTGCAAATCGGCTGAATAACAAACATGCAATGGCATAATGCGGAGGACATAGCAGAAAGGGAGAGCCAATCACCTATTCGTTTCTTGTAGCAGTTAAAAGGGTGCTACCATAGCAAGACTTGTAGCAAAAAAGGAGCAAGCAAGATTCCTCTTTCAGCCAGTGGAACGCAAGTAACAATTCCTGAAAAAGTCTCCAAAATGAAACTCCCCATTAATGATGCATGTGCCCCATATAATCTGCCATCCTTTACACAAGTCTTTCTTTCCTATCCTCAAATCTAAGCTTCACACACACCTTCAACATTTCAAAATGCAGCAACATCTTTTCAATTTTCAACACACAACATAAGATACATCAATTAGAATAAGAGTATCGTACAGATGGCGTCGGAGTATTTTTCAATGTACTAGGCAATGCTGGCAGCTGGTGTTTTCCAAATAGAAAGCAAGAACGAAAAGTACAACTTCATTAACTTCAAATAAATAAATAACACAATTACCTGACAGAACTCGAGCAAGCTCTCAGGGCATTTCTTGCTGAATGAGCAAAGCAAATGCAACGTCTTCTTATCAAGTGACAAAACATCTTGTCTGGCTTCACCTCATGGCAACTTCATATCCATAAAGCATCCAAGCTTTATGTAGATAAACCAGGTCGTGTACGAGCATTTTGGTGGTTTGACACTTCCAAGCCTGCCCCCCTAATGCATAGTCTTTGACTGCTTCCCTGTTTATGGAAGCAATTAACTATCCCTTCATGAGCATCAATGCAGGAAGACAATGGCTATTTTTCTGACTCACCAATGCAATGGGGTTGTAACAGTTGCGAGAGTCATAACAAATGTTGCGTCTGGCAAAGCAGAGGGTAATCAGACCCTTTTGGGGAGAAGGATCAAAAGAGATCACTGGGTGAACAATTCTAGGTATATGGGTTCCATCATGAAGCTCTCATTGAGGAACTGAAAAGTTAACGTCTGTGTGGGAATTCATAGCACCATCAACCACAGCCTGTGGGAAGGTCCGCAAAATAAACCACAGCCAAATGCACACTCATATCAGAGATAACAGATGGGAAGGTGGGCTGAACACCACGAAGGTACTCAACAGAGGGATGGTGGAAGAACAAACTGAAATTGCAGGAACGGCAAGAACACATTTACAAACTAGAGGGGGAGCACTCGGTAGAGTGCAAAACCTCCGCCACCAATACTGCTGGGTCACTTAAGTGAACCTGATATCCTATTCATTGTAGGTCAAAACGGATCAGACTCTACTGAACCACAATTGAATAAACTAAACTAGATCGACGCGCATGTAGAAATGCAAAATAAAATCGAATTTTTTTTGAAAAAAAAGTTGCAAAATTTCTGGGTTTTTTTTCTCTAACAAATTTTTTGGGGGGGGGTTGGAAATCACTTAAAACATGTAGAAATGTAACAAAAAAATTCAAATATTTTTCAAATAAAATCGAATTTTTTTTGAAAAAAAGTTGCAAAATTTGTTTTTTTCGGCGAAATCCACGTCTTATATACAGTAGAAATGCAAAAAAAAGAAATCGAAATTTTGATGAAAAAAAAGTTGCAAAAATTTTTTTTCTCTAACAATTTTTTTTTTTGGGGGGGGGGGCGGGGGGTTGGAAATCACTTAAAACATGTAGAAATGCAAAAAAAAAATTCAAATATTTTTTCAAATTGGCCGCCATAGCGGCCATATTGGATTTTGGAAAAGTCCAAAATCTAATGGCATGATCCTTGGACCAGACCTAACCCCCCCCCCACCAAGTTTCGTCGAAATCCGTGAGGAGTTTTTTCGCTAATACTGTTCACAAACAACGCAAACTAACAAATCAAATCAAACCCAAACGAAAGGGTAGAAAGACAGTTACTT
>CM068967.1:26485654-26498396 GCA_035128595.1 Eptatretus atami
TTCTCTAACAAATTTATTTTTTTGGGGTTGGAAATCACTTAAAAACATTTAGAAATGCAAAAACAAAAATTCAAATATTTTTTCAAAATGGCCGCCATAGCGGCCATGTTGGACTTTGGACCAAGTCCAAAATCTAATGGCATGATCCTTGGACCATACCTAATCCCCCACCAAGTTTCGTCGAAATCCGTAGAGGAGTTTTTCCGTAATACTGTTCACAAACAAACAAACAAACAAACAAATAAAGCAATGTCACCCTTAGGGTGACCCGTATCTTGCCAAAAGGTGACCACGTGTGACTTATTTAAGGTCACACTGAGGTGAACAGAGCTGCTATCCACCAGGAGCGACTCCTTGAGGAATATCTGCCTACGAGAGATTCCGATGAGAATCGTTCTACAGAGTAACCATGAAAAATATGCGTTTGCCTCATAACGTCACCAAATGACGTCATAATGTCTCAAGCTTGATATATCTAGAAAGCACTCATCGAGGTGTTCAATTTGAGGTACTACACGATATGGTTCCAAAAACTTGAAAATTTGACCTTGGGGTCAAATATGTTTGACCTTAGGCGCTAACCATGAAGGTCAAGGCCAATCGCCACCAAAAACTAGAGGGGGAGCACTCGGGAGAGTGCAAAACCTCCGCCGCCAATACTGCTGGGTCACTCAAGTGAACCTTATATCTTATTCATTAAATATGATGTCAACAGTGCTGACAGTTATAGTTCTTTTCTCCAACATTTTTTTTTGGGGGGGGGGGGGGTTGGAAATCACTTAAACATGTATAAATACAAAAAAAAAATTTTCTCTAACAATTTTTTTTTGGGGGGGGGTTGGAAATCACTTAAAACATGTAGAAATGCAAAAAAAAAAAATTCTCTATTTTTTTGGGGGGGGGGTAACAATTTTTTTGGGGGTGGGGGTTGGAAATCACTTAAAACATGTAGAAATGCCAAAAAAAAAAATTCTATATTTTTTTTTGGGGGGTAACAATTTTTTTGGGGGGGGGGTTGGAAATCACTTAAAACATGTAAAAATGCAAAAAAAAAAAAAAACATTTTCTCTAACAATTTTTTTTTTGGGGAGGGGGGACCAAGTCCAAAATTTAATGCATGATCCTTGGACCATACCTAACCCCCCCACCAAGTTTCGTCAAAATCCGTCAAGGAGTTTTTCCGTAATACTGTTCACAAACAAACAAACAGAAAGGGGTGAAAACAGTAACCTCCATCCATCTTCGAAGATGGCGGAGGTTAATTAATCAGCTGAGTGCCAGACCATGAACTATATTTCCATGAAGTTTGAAGACGATCCGATCAAAATTACTCAAAAAATAAGGGTTTCGTCGACTCCCCTGATTTGCGACACAAGTGACCTTGACCTTTGACATTGACCTTCAAAATTTTATGCGCTGAAAGGGACCTCTATAGGCCTCTGATATGCCAAGTTACAAAAATTTCCAATGATAACTGTGCTCTGCAGAGTGATTTATACGTGATTACAGACAAAAAATAATAATAAAAATTAAAAAACACATGAAGGTCAAGGCCAATCGCCACCAAAAATTAATCAGCTGAGCGCCAGACCATGAACTATATTCCCATGAAGTTTGAAGACGATCCGATCAAAATTACTTAAAAAATAAGGGTTTTGTCGATTACCCTGATTTGCGACAAAGTGACCTTGACCTTTGACCTTGACCTTCAAAATTTTATGCGCTGAAAGAGGACCTCCATAGGCCTCTGATATGCGAAGTTACAAAAATTTCCAATGAAAACTGTGCTCTGCAGAATTTTTTTTTCCGTGATTCAAGACAAACAAACAAAAAAAAAACATTAAAAAAAAAAAAACATACAAGCTGACTAACATATCTTGCAAAAACTTCGCTTTGGCAAGATAACAAGCCGGTAGGCGACGAGGGATTCGCTAGGATCAAAGCGCTGGTTACGATGCTTTTCATTCTGACCGATCCACCGACGAAGATTCATTGCCAAGACGTATTGGTTCACATACAATTGTTCCTCTGCCTGGCAAGATGTTTCCTATTGGTATTTTGCCAACTGGCACTCCTCATAAAAATGACGGTAAATAGACACCCTATTTTTGAAGGACTACCATTTGAAAAACAATCCGTTTGCTGGTTTGTGCTGTGGAGCCTCGCGTTGTGCGCGCGCGCACACACACACACACACACACACACACACACACACACACACGGAAAACGCGATAAACTTCTCTCAATGCTCTGTTTGACCACACCTCCTGAGCCACACAATATTTTTCATAAGCCACGCCCACTTTCCTACGCCACTCCCACTTTAATAAATAATTGGAGGTGGTGTGTGGGTCGTGGAATCGTTTTTCGGTAAATAAATAAATAATTGGAGGTGGTGTGTGGGTCGTGGAATCGTTTTCGGTAAAGAAATAAATAATTGGAGGTGGTGTGTGGGTGGGAATCGTTTTCGGTAAATAAATAAATAATTGGAGGTGTGTGTGGGTCGTGGAATCGTTTTCAGTAAATAAATAAATAATTGAAGGTGGTGTGTGGGTCGTGGAATTGTTTTCTGTAAATAAATAAATAATTAAAGGTGGTGTGTGGATCGTGGAATTGTTTTCGGTAAATAAATAAATAATTAAAGGTGGTGTGTGATCGTGGAATCGTTTTCAGTAAATAAATAAACATATTATATTATTAGAAATCCACAAAGACAGAAATGCCGGTGATTCCATTTATTTTGGATCCTTTTCATTTGGTCAATAACGTTTGGATCGAGGTTAGATCGAAGGTGGAACGACGGTGCAGTTTCTTACAAACACTGTATACACACCTTAAATGACGGTAAAAGACACCCGATTTTTGAAGGACTACCATTTGAAAAATAAAACCTCAATCAAAAATCGGCTCGAGTAAAATTTTCTAAATATCTCGGTGTTTAATCGAAGTCTCGTTTCTCTACATTCAAAACTGAAGGACAAGTATTGAAAATACTGTACACGGTTTTTCGGCCGCTACACAGCAACGGTGGTTGCTAGGCAACGAAATTCAAACACGCCATTCCCAGTATACTGTATATTCCAACTGTTGGCAAAGTTTCATCGAAATCGGTTCGCTGGTTCGTGCTGTGGAGCCTCGCGTTGCAGACACACATACACACAGACAGACAGCCGGAAAACCCGACAATAAGGGATATCTCATATATAGCGAATCCAACAAGACGGGTGAAAATAGTAACCTCCGTCCATCTTCGATGGCAGAGGTTAACTAGAGGGGGAGCACTCGGTAGAGTGCAAAACCTCCGCCACCAATACTGCTAGGTCACTCAAGTGAATCTGATATCCTATTCATTCAATTTGACGTCAACAGTGCTCACAGAGTTATAGTTTGCAACTTTCCCTTTTACATACTCAATTCATTCGTCATAACTAGATTCCTTGAGACAGAAATTGATTTTATGTGGGTATATCCACCTGAAGTTCCAAAATCAGCCGCAATTATATTTTGGCATGTTTTTTTGTGGAAATCACTGATAACATGTAGAAATGCAAAAAAAAAATCGAAATTTTGTTGAAAAAAAATTTGCAAAATTTCTAATTTTTTTTTTCTCTAACAAATTTTTTTTTGGGGGGGGGTTGGAAATCACTTAAAACATGTAGAAATGCAAAAAAAAATTCAAATATTTTTCAAATAAAATCGAAATTTTTTGAAAAAAGTTGCAAAATTGTTTTTTTTTTTTCTCTAACAAATTTTTTTTTTTTTGGTTGGAAATAACTTAAAACATGTAGAAATGCAAAAACAAAAATTCATATATTTTTCAAAATGGCCGCCATAGCGGCCATATTGGACTTTGGACCAAGTCCAAAATCTAATGGTATGATCCTTGGACCATACCTAATCCCCCACCAAGTTTCGTCGAAATCCGTAGAGGAGTTTTTCCGTAATACTGTTCACAAACAAACAAGACGGGTGAAAACAGTAACCTCCGTCCATCTTCGATGGCAGAGGTTAACTAGAGGGGGAGCACTCGGTAGAGTGCAAAACCTCCCGCCCAATACTGCTAGGTCACTCAAGTGAACCTGATATCCTATTCATTCAATTTGACGTCAACAGTGCTCACAGAGTTATAGTTTGCAACTTTCCCTTTTACATACTCAATTCATTCGTCATAACTAGATTCCTTGAGACAGAAATTGATTTTACGTGGGTATATCCACCTGAAGTTCCAAAATCAGCCGCAATTATAATTTTGGCATGTTTTTTTTGTTGGAAATCACTTAATACATGTAGAAATGCAAAAAAAAGAAATCGAAATTTTGATGAAAAAAAAGTTGCAAAAATTTTTTTTTCTCTAACAATTTTTTTTTTTGGGGGGGGGGCGGGGGGGTTGGAAATCACTTAAAACATGTTAGAAATGCAAAAAAAAAAATTCAAATATTTTTCAAATTGGCCGCCATAGCGGCCATATTGGATTTTGGACAAAGTCCAAAATCTAATGGCATGATCCTTGGACCAGACCTAACCCCCCCCCCCCACCAAGTTTCGTCGAAATCCGTCGAGGAGTTTTTCCGTAATACTGTTCACAAACAAACAAACAAACAAACAAACAAACAAACAGAAAGGGGTGAAAACAGTAACCTCCATCCATCTTCGATGGCGGAGGTTAACTAGAAGGGCACTCGGTGGACGCATACCTCCGCCACGAGAACATATCGGGCCTAATACATTTTTTGAAATATCATGCAATACAGTTACTTTATTGTTTTTTTTGGCCCTATCTTCAATGGTGAAGAATCACATAAAATTATCAGATCCGGATCCGGATCTTCACCAAAATTGAATCAATTCTTCCTTGTCACACGCCCAATGTGTCCACCAAGTTTCATCCGAATCTGTCCAAAACTTTTTGAGATATCGTACTATATATCGTTTTTGGCCCTCTCTCTCAATGGTGAAGAATCACTTAAAAAATTCTCGTAGTCGGATCCGGATCTTCACCAAAATGTAATCAGTTCGTCCTTGTCACACACCGAACCTGTCCACAACTTTTTGAGATATCCTGTACACAAACAAACAAACAGACAGAAAGGGTGGAAACATAACCTCCTTCACCTTAGGTGGCGGAGGTAACAACAACGGCACTCACAGAGTGCATAGCGTCACCGTGCATGTTCATGCTGAACAACAATACCATCGTTAACTGAACACGCTTCTATAATGGCCCATATACCCGTATCATCCATGTACCCTATTATGTCACAGTTTTGTGGCATCGGTCATGAATTTAATTCTTCACTCACATCAGGTCATCGATCAGATAGATAAAGTTTGAGTTTTTTTGAAAAAATTTAAATTCAACCAATTATGGCTGGAATACTTCTCCGACGATGTCATCATTATGACAATGTATACCCACCCCATGGGGAGACGATAACATTTGCCAAGTTTCAATTTTTTATTTTTTTAAGTTTTAAAGCAGTTTTGGAAAAAATGTCTAAATTTTTCCCTTTAATCTAATATTGCTGCCATACCATGTGACTGACGTCAAATTTAATTCTTCACTCAGATCGGGTCGTAGATCAGATATATAAAAGTTTCAGATTTTTCGGATGAGGATTTCAATTAATCAATTATGGAATCCCACTTCAATCATGACATCATCGTTTTCACTCGATATACCCCACAGGGAGTTGACATATGGCAAGTTTAAATTTTTTTTCCTTGAACAGTTTTGGAGAAAATGATGTTCCAAAGTTTTACCTATAATTCAATATGGCTGCCATACCATGTGCCTATGATGTCAGAGTTGTCAATACAATATTCTCCATGGGGGGTTCCTCCTTCGTTTGAAAGTTATGCATTGATTGGATAAGCGGTTTGCAAAGAAAACCATTTTTAAAGTGAAAATATAGATGGACACACGCATGCACTGCGATTGCCTCACATCTCATTTGGGGTGAGACTAAGCTGAAAGGAAGGAAGCCACAAGAACAGAAAAGCACTTTTTTTCTTTTACAGAAACAAACAAAAAAACAAGCCGGTAGGCGGCGATGGATCACCGAGCATGGAAACTATAAGATATAGAGCAAAATGGATGTCATATAGCGGATAGGGAATCACATTAAGATTATGCATATCAAATCTCATCCAGTTCCATCTACTGATAACTACTCGGTATCCATTTGAATGAAAAGTACCGAAAATGCGGTTTGAAATTGGAAATCCCCAAAGTTCGAAGGGGTGCTGTGGGTGAACAAAGATCTAAATCAAAAATCCGGCTCGATCGTTTGTGCACAATGTATTCCAGACGATTAGTGTGAATTTTCATGACCATAACCCTAGGAGTAGCAGCATTTGGCGCGAAGGCACCTCCAGCTCTCGCATATGATCGATTTTTGTACTAATTGACCTTTGACCCCTGACCTAAGCGAAATCGGTCAATATGTCCTGAGGCAAAGTTGTAGTACTCATTGAGTACCATGAACCTGCAAAGTTTCATTCGTATCGATGCACTCACCTGGTCGTTAGGGGGCCTTCAATTTTCGCGCATACCCTAATTGTAGGGGGCGCTGCGGGAAAAGTATTCCATATATCACAAAAACCAGAATATATTTGATAGAGCATCACCTGTAGATCATTCGTGCCAAATTTCGTAACCCTACGTGGGATAATGGCTTTCGGAATTGATTTCGCGTGAACGGTACCGATTTTGAAGGTTTTTCGGTTGTTGCTAGGGAACCAAAGCGCCTAGCAACCATCACAATTTCCAAAGCACTAGGTCATAAGATGTACCTACCACCCGAGTTTGGTCAAAATCCGCCCACGTTTACTACCAATTGTGCCGATGACAAACAAACAAACATCCAAACAAACAGACAGAATTACTGACAATAAGGGTCACCTATTTCGGCGACCCAAAAGATGGATGATATAAATGCTGAATTGTACAAGTGCACTGATGAACATAAACAACAGTTTTACAAAATATCATGGACAAGAAGTAGTAGCAGAAGTGTGGAAAGTTGGACCGATCGTTTAACGGCCAAAGAAAGGAGACCTTACTTCGTGAATGTGAAAACTGGAGAGAGCGTAACTCTTCTGTGTATTACAAGCAAGGTGCTCTGCAAGATAATGCTAAACAGGATGCCCAAGATTATGGATGGAAAATTGGAAAAGAGCCAAATGGATTTTGGTACCGTTGATGCAGTCCCCCCCCCCACCCCGTTTCCAGTAAGTTGGTACTCAATTTGCCGCCTAAGAAGGATGACAGGCTATGTCGACCCACCTGGTGTTATGGAACGACACGACAAGGGCTCAAACTCAAGACCCTAAGATCTTAAAGACAGCCACCTTAACCGTTAAGAAACACCAGGCTTGAACGTTCATCAGAATGAAAAAGAACATCCAATGAATGAAAATGAAGTGTGATCCGTCATAGAAAGAAATTTCCAGACGACGAGTCAGGCAGGGATGCAAATCGTCTACACTATTGTGTTTACTTGTATTGGACTGGGTATTAAAGAGAAATACAGAGCATGCAGATATGGAATAGATTGGGTTCAATGTGACCATCGGCGGACTACATCTGTTTGCTATTAGACACAAAGTAAAATAAATTAAAGAGGCACCAGGAGTATGCCTGCAAGTAGGAAGAATCAATACCAACAAAACAGAGCATGAGACGACATTTGAATGAGTTAAGCAAGAGTAGAGGATAGGACAGACGACGGAGTGACCCCTATTTTTCCATTTATACAAGTAACGTATAGATGGATATACGTGTGGGAAGTGATGGTTGTGTCTTGTATGACATCCCGACATAAAATTAGGTCAAAACAAACATAAATGCATTATCCTCTTTCATCAGCGATAAAGTACATGGGAAACACAGCAGCAGCAGCAGCAGCAGCAGCACAGGTAGAGCACATACCTACTCCAGGCTGAACATTTCATTTTGTACCTCACCGATAGGCACGATCTGCATCCAGATCTGAACCAAAATCTACTCGGGTTCTTCTTGCCACCTACCCAACTCATCCACAAAGTTTTGTCATAACTCGTCCACAACTTTTTGAAATATCCTGCACACGGACAACAGAGAGACACACAGACAACAAACAGACAAAGGGTAAAACATAAACTCCTTGCACCTTCGGTGGCAGAGGTAAAAGTCAAATGCTTGAGGACAATCGTCAGGCCACGGGGGTGGGGGAGACAGGTGGAGTGGGGTTGGGAGACAGGGTGGAGAGGGTCAGAGGCTCGAGGAGAGGGCGGAGGCTAAAAAAGTGTGTGGAAACAAGGTTGGAGAAAGGGGGTTGAGGGAGAGGAAGGAGGAGGAAGAGATGGGAGGAGAATAAAGGAGAAAAATACTCCGGGTGTACTGTGGAAGTCTGGTTCGAGAGGTGGGAAATGAGTGGGAAATGAGAAACCGGATGAAGAGAAAGAAAGGATTGTGAGGGACATACTCGACTCAATAGGTCACCATTTGCGTATGTAATTTATAGATTGGCGAGGAGGATCCTCAACACCCGCTCACCAGCAGTCCGAAAGGAACATCAACAAAATCAAATTACCATCAATGATAAAGACCTGGGTATTTGACCGTCGATGTGCTTCGAAAACCTTTTATCATGCAGAGTATCAACTACCTCAAGATATACAATCGATTGTTCAAGTTTACCTCAGGAAACGCTCTGAGGCAATTCAGTAACAAACGTCATGTTGACAGCTGCTTGCTGCCTGAGCAACACATTCATCACAAACTAATACTGTAACCCCGAAAACACTTCGAGACTTGTACTGAATTGAAGGGCGGTGTATAAAGCGGGGAAAATATGAAGGAACGCATCGACAAGGAGAGGCAGGAAGCCCTGAGGAGGCAAGGGCCTTCCTTTCCGCCGGCGAATCCAAGCAAGACCGAGGACCCACGGCCAATTCCCATTCAGCTCACTCAGACTCACCGACACCGCCTATGGCCGCCACGTACTGCGATTTGCGTCCACGAAAAACCAGCGAATCGCAAATTCCTCAAAAAGAATCAATGCACAAGCTTTTCCACACGAACTGAATCTGGAAGCCCCACACGGCGCGGCGCCGTACGGTGCGAGCGAGTGCCGGTCACGTGGTACGAGCGAGTGCCGGTCACGTGGTACGAGCGAGTGCCGGTCACGTGGTACGAGCGAGTGCCGGTCACGTGGTACGAGCGTGCGGCCGTCACGTGAGCCCATCTCGCGCTGCCGTTGCATCATAAATGGCGAAACTGCGACGCGAATCGACAGATGTGGCGCCTGATTCATTATTTTATCAGTGACATACGTGTTTTACTCGTCTCCTCTCATTAAAGTATTTTTTAATTGAAATTTTATAGTTTTAGAAAATTCCAAGCCCTACGCAGACTAAAAAAAAAAACCAATGCGTGATGAATGTTTAAATATACGAAAATAAAATGACTAAATGGACAAGCCGGGAGGCGACGATGGTTACGAGCGGTATTTGACGATGTAGATTGTTTCAGAAGTCAAGGAAGAGACAATGTGATAATTTTTGACCAAGTTATAAAAATGATCAACATGATGTGGTACAGGTGACAGTATTAGCTGCAAAATGTCGAAAACCCGGTTTCGTTCAAACACTTTCAAAATTTGACCTTTGCATAACCTTTAAAGGTCACAAAACGATGTTGTGGACATTAAAATAAGGAAACAGATACGTGCTATAGCTTATTGGAGTTAGTTCGTCGAAGAAGGACGAAAACCGGTTCGATTCCCACAACTTTGAAAATTTGACCTTTGTGGCCTTTAAAGGTCAAAGGTCAAGGATTATGACCTTTGGTGCAAAACTTCCTCTGAACATTCCAGGAACAATAACGTCATATAGGCTATATGGCATTTCGCACTCCTCGGATTATCCATACTTTGATGAATCAGCATAAAAACAACTTGAAGGGGGCGCCACGGGCAAGGTGTTCGAGATGGAGCAAATGGTTTGAAGGCTTTAGGTGGGAATGACCTCAAGATGATGCATAAAAAATATTGTCATCCTAGCTCTCAAAGTTTGGGCGGTCGTATGATTTTTATGTCAAAATTCGCAATTTTCTAAGTTTTTGACCTTGTGACCTTGACCTTGGGACGAAAATGAAAAATCGGACAACGACAAGTTTTAGATAATTCATTGCTATTCAAATACCGAAGAACCCATTCCATTCAGTCAATTCCCTAGGAGAAGATAGATTTTTAATCCGACTACCCCCTAAAAATGGCTATTTTTGGGGTGTGGCTCCGCCCAAATGTGCGTAGCCACGCCCTCATCCAGGAAACAACTCGACATTGATATCGAACACATAACCAAGTTTCATCAAGATCGGATCAAAGTCCACAGATTTATGCTCTGGACACACAGACACACAGACAAACCGGTAGGCGGAAATGGGTAGTCAACTACCCTTTAGAACCTAACGCGATGGGCCCGTTCGATGGGGAATGACCTGAGGATTAAGCACAAGAAAATTCATGATTCTAGCTTCAAGGGTTAATGCTGCAGATTGTTTTTTCTTTAAAATACCCCCACATTTAGAGGTTTTTCGGCCGTTGCTAGGCAACGGAGGGGTCCATAGCAACAATTCTTTCTCACACATAACTAGGACATACCATGAACCTACCATACCAGTTTCATGTATATCTGACTCATAGTCTCTGAGATATAACGAACTTCGTTTTTTTATTGTTTTCGACCAGGGTTCATTCAAAGTCTATCTTCTCGACAGTTTTCATAGGATCCGGCTGGAAATTTTTGAGAATATGGCTGAATGTACTGCTCACAGTCGCTCGTGGCCCCATTTTTGATTTTCAAAAAATCAATTTTTTTATGATTTTTTCAAAAATTTCAAACTCCCGTTGCTAGGCAACGGTGGTGTCCATAGCAACGGTTCTCATTTGCACACAACTAGGTCATGGTATGAACCTACCAACCAATTTCATCGAAATCGCCATTGTTATTAACTGAAATCGCCATTTTAAATACTGATAATAAGGGTAGAACAAATCTCAAAAACAATTTTTTTTTTTCGACATAGATCGACTACCCAACACACAGACAGATACACAGACATAATGAATATAGTGGTCACTCTGGCTGGCGCTCCGTGAACCAAAAACAAAAAATTACAAGTGGGCGTGGCTCCGCCCACAATGGGCGTGGGACGCCCATTGCCAGAAGACAAAACTAACATTGATATCAACATCATATTCAAGTTTCATCCAAATCGGATCACACCCCACGAAGTTGTGCTCTGGACAGACAGACAGACATACAAGCCAGTAGGCGGACATGGGTAGTCGACTACCCAATAGAACCTGACGCGATGGGCCCGTTCAATGGGGAATGACCTGAGGCTTAAGCACAAGAAAATTCATGATTCTAGCTTCAAGGGTTAATGCTGCAGATTGTTTTTTTCGTTAAAATACCCCACATTTAGATGTTTTTCGGCCGTTGCTAGGCAACGGAGGGGTCCATAGCAACGGTTCTTTCTCACACATAACTAGGACATACCATGAACCTATCATACCAGTTTCATGTATATCTGACTCATAGTCTCTGGAGATATAACAAACTTCGTTTTTTTATTGTTTTCGACCAGGGTTCATTCAAAGTCTATCTTTCTCGACAGTTTTCATAGGATCCGGCTGGAAATTTTTGACAATATGCCTCAATGCACTGCCCACAGTCGCTCATGGCCCGATTTTTGATTTTCGAAAAAATAAATTTTTTATGATTTTTCAAATATTTCAAAGTCCCGTTGCTAGGCAACGGTGGTGTCCATAGCAACGGTTCTCATTTGCACACAACTAGGTCATGGTATGAACCTACCAACCAAGTTTCATCGAAATCGCCATTGTTATAACGGAGCACTGGACCGAACAGAGGGACAGACCAGACAGACAGACAGACAAAGCCGGTAGGCGACATGGCTGCTCGCTCTAGATGGAAAGCTGGCCGAACATGACTAGCGATATCAGTGTACATGCTATCAAATCAATTGTAGCACAATAAATATGATTAGCACAGCCCTCTTAGTTTGCGCCAAAAACGCCTTGTGGAATTTCAGGCATGTTTCCAAAAAGACCTCTAACAATGGCAAGACCCGGCCCTTGGTAATTCCATTTTATCTATCTCGCTAAAGATTTTTATTTTTTTATATGATGCTGTAAGACATCTCCTTGCGGCACAGAAAAAAACAGGTCCTCGGTAGGTCCAGTTTCAGAGGTATTGATTTTTGTTGTACAGTCCACAAGTGTACGATTGTACGATAAATCCTCCTCTCCTAACCTCCATCCATCTTCGATGGCGGAGGTTAACTAGAAGGGCACTCGGTGGAGCGCATACCTCCGCCACGAGAACATATCGGGCCTAATACATTTTTTGAAATATCATGCAATACAGTACTTTATTGTTTTTTTTGGCCCTATCTCTCAATGGTGAAGAATCACATAAAATTATCAGATCCGGATCCGGATCTTCACCAAAATTGAATCAATTCTTCCTTGTCACACGCCCAATGTGTCCACCAAGTTTCATCCGAATCTGTCCAAAACTTTTTGAGATATCGTACTATATATCGTTTTTGGCCCTCTCTCTCAATGGTGAAGAATCACTTAAAAAATTCTCGTAGTCGGATCCGGATCTTCACCAAAATGTAATCAGTTCGTCCTTGTCACACACCGAACCTGTCCACAACTTTTTGAGA
>CM068967.1:26526132-26541591 GCA_035128595.1 Eptatretus atami
TGCTTTTGTTGTACATTATTTGCATTGCTTAGTCGGATAACTCTGCCCTTACGTGCTCCCCTCGTTCCCCCGATTATTGTAATAAATTCCCCTCTTGTTGAATGTCCCAGCTCGTCCTTGTCCTTTCTGCCATTGGTTGGCCACGCTGCGAACAGGAATTAGGAGGCTTCATTGTTGCCATAATCGTGCGATCGGCCCGGCAGGAATCTGGAACCCTCTGCTCGGGGTACAACTCGGGTCCGGCTCGGTAACGGCCCGGATCGCGCAGATCCTGCCGAGGGTGAATTTCCCCGGTAGTTTGGACGACGTATGGAATCCATACTTAATCATACATCATCGTTTTTCACTCGATATTTACCCCACAGGGAGTTGACATATGGGCAAGTTTAAATTTTTTTTCCTTGAACAGTTTTGGAGAAAAATGATGTTCAACAAAGTTTTACCTATATCAATATGGCTGCCATTAACCATGTCCTATGATGTCAGAGTTGTCAAACAATATTTCTCCATGCGGGGTTCCTCCTTTCGTTTGGAAAGTTATGCATTGATTGGATAAGCGGTTTTGAAAGAAAACCATTTTAAGTGAAAATAATAGATGGAACAACACGCATGCATGCGAATTGGACCCACATCTCATTGGGGTGAGACTAAGCTGAAGGAAGGAAGCCACAAGAACAGAAAAGCACTTTTTTCTTTACAGAAACAAACAAAAAAACAAGCCGCGTAGGCGGCGATGGATCAACCGAGCATGGGGAAACTATAAGATTATAGCAGCAAAATGGTTGTCATATAGCGGATAGGAAATCACATTAAGTTATGCATATCAAATCTCATCAGTTCATCTACTGATAACTACTCCGGTATTCCATTTGAATGAAAAGTTACCGAAAATGCGGTTTGAAATTGGAAATCCCAAAGTTCGAAGGGGTGCTGTGGGTGAACAAAAGATTCTAATCAAAAAATCCGGCTCGATCGTTTGTGCACAATGTTATTCCAGACGATTAGCTGTGAATTTTTCATGACCATAACCCTAGGAGTAGCAGCATTTGGCCGCGAAGGCACCTCCAGCTCTCGCATATGATCGATTTTGTACTAATTGACCTTTGACTCCCCTGACCTAAGCAAATCGGTCAATATGTCCTGAGCAAAGTTGTAGTACTCATGAGTACCATGAACCTGGGCAAGTTTCATTCGTATCGATGCACTCAACCTGGTCGTTAGGGGCCTTCAATTTTCGCGCATACCCAATTGTATGGGGGGCGCTGCGGGAAAAGTATTCCATATATCACAAAAAACCAGATATATTTGATAGAGCAATCACTGAGATCATTCGTGCCCAAATTCGTAACCCTACGTGGGATAATGGCTTTCGGAATGGATTTCGCAGTGAACGGTACCGATTTTGAAGGCTTTTTCGGTTGTCTAGGACCAAAGCGTCCCTAGCAACCAATCACAATTCCAAAGCACTAGTGTGGCATAAGATGTACCTTTACCACTCGAGTTGTCAAAATTCCGCCCACGTTTACTTACAATTGTGCCCGATGACAAACAAACAAACACCAAACAAACAGACAGAATTCTGACAAATAAGGGTCACCTATTTCCGGCGACCCAAAAGATGGATGATATAAAGCTGAATTGTACAAGTGCACTGATTGAACATAAAACCAACGTTTTACAAAATATCATGGACAAGAAGTAGTAGCAAAGTGTGGAAAGTTGGACCGATCGTTAAACGGCCAAAGAAAGGAGACATTACTTCGTGAAATGGAAAACTGGAGGCTCGATAACTCTTCCTGATGTATTACAGAGGTGCTCTGCAACGTATGCTAAAAGGATGCCATAGTTATGAATGGAAATTGTAGAAAAGAGCAAAATGTTGTTGTCCTGTTGATCTAGTCCCCACCCCCCACCCCGCTTTCCAGTAGTTGGTCATCTTCATCATTTGCCGACGCCCTAAAGAAGCGATGACAGGCTAGTCGATCACCCATCTGGTGATTATGAAACGGACAAGCGGCTGAACTCAAGACCTAAGATCTTAAAGACAGCCCACCTTACCTAAGAAACACCAGGCTTGAACGTTATCAGATGAAAAAGACATCCAATGAATGAAAATGAAGTGTGATTCTCGTCATGAAAGATTTACCATGACCGACGAGGTCAGCAGGATGCAAATCGTCTACAATCTATTGTGTCTATTGTATTGACTGGGTATTTAAAGATAAATACAGGCTGAGCATATGGAATAGTATGGATTCAATTGGACACCATCGGCGACTATCGTTTGCTATTAGACACAAGTAAAATAAATTAAAGGGCACAGGAGTATGCCTGTCAGTAGAGAGAGAATCCAATACCAACAAAACAGTAGTATCGAGACCATTTGAATGAGTTAAGCAAGAGTAGAAAGGATAGACAGAACGACGGAGTCCCCATATTTTTCCATTATTCACAAGTTAAGATATAGATGATATATGTTTGGGAAGTGATGTGTGTGTGTTGTATTGACATCCCGACATAAATTAGAGTCCAATCACACATAATGTATAATCCTCTTCATCAGCGATACTAAGACATGGGAAACAGCAGCAGCTAGCAGCAGCAGCAGCAGCAAGAGTGAGCACATAACTACTCCATGCTGAACATGTTCACTTTGTGTACCTCAGCCGTAGGGCACGTTCTGCATCCAGCATTGAACCAAATCTATCGGGTTTTCCTTGCCACCTACCAACTATCCACAAAGTTTTGTCAACATTCAAACTTTTTGAATATCCTGCAACCGGACAAAACAGAGAGACACAGGAGACAAACAACAGACAAGGTGAAATCAAAACTCCATTGCCTTCGGTGGGCAAGGTAAAGTCAAATGCTAGGATCGTAGGCAGGGATGGTAGGAGACAGGTTGGGTAGAAGCGGGTTGAGGATTGACAGGGTGGAAGGTCCAGAGGCTCGAGAGAGAGCGGAGGGCCTAAAAAGTGTATGTGGAAACAAGGTGGAGAAACGGGTGAGGAGAGGAAGAGGAGGAGAGATGGGACGAGATATAAAGGAAAAACATTACTCCGGCGTGTTGTGGGTCTGGTTCGAGTGGGAATGAGTGGAATAGGAAACCGGATGAAGAAGAAGAAGGATTGTGAGGACATAACTCGATCATCAATGGTCACATTTGCGTATGTAATTTTATATGATGGCCGAGGAGGATCCAACACCGCTCAACAGCATCGAAGGACATCAACAAACTCAAATTACATCAATGATAAAGACTGGGTTTTGACGGTCGAATGGCTCTCGAACCTTTATCATGCCGAAGTTTAACTACCTCAAGATATACAATCGTTGTTCAAGTTTTACCTCAGGACCTTCTAGATGGCATTCTTAACAAACGTATGTTGACAGCTGCTTGCTGCATGATTAACATTCATCACAACTAAGACCTGTACCCGAAAACACTTCGAACTTTACTGATTTGAGGCTGGTGTATAAAGCGGGGAAAATATGAAGGACGCATCGACAGAGAGGCAGAAGCCCTGAGGAGGCAAGGGCCTTCCTTTCCGCCGGCCGAATCACAAGCAAGCACCGGGACCCGCCTAATTCCATTAAGACTCACTCAGACTCACCAACCGCCTATGCCGCCACAGTACTGCGATTTGCGTCACGTAAAACCGCGAATCGGCAAATTCCCAAAAAGAATCAATGACAAGCTTCCACACCGAATGAATCTGGGCCCACACGCGCGGCGCCGTACGGTGCAGCGATCGGTCACGTGGTACGAGCGAGTGCCGTCACTGGTACGAGCGAGTGCCGTGGAGTCACGTGGTACGGCGAGTGCTCACGGGACGGCGGTGGCACGTGAGCCATTCTCGGCTGCCGTTGCATATAAATGGCGAACTGCGACCGGCGAATCGACAGATGTGCGCCTGATTCATTATTTTATCATGCATACATGTTTTACTCGTCTCCTCTCATTAAAAGTTTTTTTTAATTGAAATTTATGTTTTAGAAATTCCAAGCCTCGCAGACTAAAAAAAAAACAATGCTGTGGAGATGTTTAAATATACGAAAATAAATGACTAAATGACAAGCGGGAGGCGACTGGTTTACGAGCGTATTTGAGATTAGATGTGTTTCAGAAGCAGGAGAGAACCATGTGATAATTTTGACAGTTATAAAAATGTTCAAATGATTGTCAGGTGACAGTTTATTAGCTGCAAATTCCGAAAAACCCGTTTCGTTCAACACTTTCAATTTGACCTTGCTTACCTTTAAGGTCAAACGATGTTATGGCATTTAAATAAGAAACAGGATACGTTGCTATCGCTTATGGAGTTTAGTTCGTCGAAGAAGGACGAAAAACCCGGTTCGATTTCCCAACTTTGAAAAATTGACCTTGTGTGCGCCTTTAAGGTCAAAAAGGGTCAAGGTTATGACTTTGGTGCAAAACTTTCTGGACATTCTAGAAACATATATAGTCATATAGCTATTATGATTTCGCACTCTCGGATTATCCATACTTTGATGAATCGCATAAACAAACTTGTAAGGGGCCCACGGGCAGGTGTTCGAGATGGAGCAAAATGGTTTTGAAGGCTTTAGGGGAAGATCAAGAATGCATAAAATAATATGTCTCCTAGTCTCAAGTTTGGCGTCGTATGATTTTTAATGTCAAATATTCGCCAATTTCTAAGTTTTGACCTTGTACTGACCTTCGACGAAATGAAAATCGGACAACGTAAAGTTTATAAATTCATTTTGCTATTCAAATAACCGAGAACCCATTCCATTCAGTCCATTCCCTAGGAAGAAGATGAGATTTTAATCCGACACCCCCTAAAATGGCTATTTTGGCGTGGGCTCCCGCCCACAATGTGCGTGCACGCCTCATCAGGAAAACAACTCGCATGTATATCGAAACATAACCAAGTTATCAGATCGATCAAAGGTCCCAGCCGATTTATTGCTCTGGACCACGACACACAGACAAACGCGTTAGCGTGAAAATGGGTAGTCACTACCCTTTAGAACCTAACGCGATGGGCGTTCGATGGATGCCTGAGGATTAGACAAGAAAATTCATGTTCTAGCTTCAATGTGTTTAATGCTGCAGATGTTTTTTCTTTAAAATACCCAATTAGAGGTTTTCGGCGTTGCTAGGCAACGAGGGTCCTAGAAATTCTTTCTCATACTAACTAACCATGAACTACCTACGTTCATTATTATCTGATCATAGTCTCTGAGATTAACGAACTTCGTTTTTTATTGTTTTCGCACAGGGTTCAATTCAAAGTCTATCTTTCTGCGACAGTTTTCTGACCGGTGGAAATTTTGGAATATGGCTGATTGACTGTCACAGTCGCTCGTGCCCCATTTTTGATTTTCAAAAATCATTTTTTTATGATTTTTTCAAAAAATTTCAACTCCCGTTGCTAGGGCAACGTGTGTGTCTAGCACGGTTCTCATTTGCACACAAACTAGGTATGGTTTATGAACTACCAACAACGTTTCATCGATCGCCATTGTATTAAGTAAATCGCCATTTTTATACTGATAATAAGGTGAAAAATCTTCAAAACATTTTTTTTTTTCGCAGGTCGATACCCACACACAGACAGATAACAGACATAATGAATATAGTGTCCTCTGGTCTGGCGCTCGTGAACCAAAAAACAAAAATTACAGTGGGCGTGGCTCCCCACAATGGGGTGGAGCACCATTGCCATAAAGATCCAAAACTAAGCATTATCACATTATATTCAATGTTGCATCCAGAATCGGATCACACCCCACGAGTTGCTGTCTGGACAGACAGACAGCATACAAGCAGTAGGCGACATGGGTTATCGAACTACCAAATTAACCTAGATGGGCCCGTTTTTCAATCCGGGAATGACTGAGGCTTAAGCACAGAAAATTCAGATTCTACTTCAAGGTTAATGCTGCAGATTGTTTTTTCGTTAAAATACCCCCACATTTAGATGTTTTTCGGCCGTCTAGGCAACGGAGGGGCCATAGCAACGGTTTTTCTCAACATAACTAGGCACATACTGAACCTATCATACCAGTTTATGTATATCTGACTCATAGTCTGAGATATAACAAACTTCGTTTTTTTATTGTTTTCGACCAGGGTTCATTCAAAGTCTAATCTTCTCGACAGTTTTCATAGGATCCGGCTGAAATTTTGACAATATGCCTCAATGCACTGCCACAGTCGCTCATGGCCCGATTTTTGATTTTCGAAAAAATAAATTTTTTTGATTTTTCAAATATTTCAAAGTCCGTTGCTAGGCAACGGTGGTGTCCATAGCAACGGTTCTCATTTGCACACAACTAGGTCATGGTATGAACCTACCAACCAATTTCATCGAAATCGCCATTGTATTAACGGAGCACTGGACCCGAACAAGACAGACAGACAGACAGACAGACAAGCCGGTAGGCGACATGGCTGCTCGCTCTAGATGGAAAGCTGGCCGGACATGATAGCCGATATTCATGTACATGCTATCAATCAATTTAGCACAATAATATGATTATCACAGCCTCTTAGTTTGCGCCCAGAAACCCGCCTTGTGAATTTCAGGCATGTTTCCAAAGAGACTCTAACAAATGGCAGCCCTGGTAATTCCATTTATCTATTCGCTAAAGATTTTATTTTTTATTGATGCTGTAAGACATTCTCCTTGGGCACAAAAAAAAAACAGGTCCCTCGGAGTCCAGTTTCAAGAGTATTGATTTTTTTGACAGTCCACAAGTGTACGCATGTCGATAAATTATTTAGCTGTTGCGAGGCACGGAGGTGTCATTAGCAACCATTCATTTTTGTGACATTGCTAGCCACATTGTACACATTTCCCTAGCTTCATCAAATCAGACTCTTCTCTTAGAGATATTCGCCAATTAACTGTTTCTGAAATGTTCGACATGTACTCACCAACACCTTCTCCTCCTACAAATATTTTTGTTAGGGCTGCAAATTGGCATGAGAGAGCTGGATAGATTGCGCACATAACTCAGCTTCGATTTTCGATTTATTTATTTTTGGATTTTTTTCGATTTTTTTGACACTTTAAAGGGCCGTTGCTATGCCGTTGCAGGGCCTGGGTCCATATTCGAAAGCACACGATTCCCAGAAATATTGGTCCTACCTACCAAATTTCATTGGAATCGGTTGAGTGGTTTAGGCCCCTAGGCTTGACCAAAGTTTCGCGGACAGACAGACAGATGGAATTGTCCAGAATAAGGTGCTCTAAGAGCAGCCAACAGACAGACAGACAAACATATCGACGAAATAATTGATAATAAGGGTAGATCAAAAAAAATTTTTTTTCGACTAGATCGGACTACCCAACTACAGACACACAGACAACGGAATATAGTGGTCACTCTGGCTGCGCTCGTGAACCAAATAACATTCATTAAATAATTCATTGACTCTTTGGTAATGACTTTGTAATGGGGTAAAGAGTAAACTTTCCAAATTGCTGATAAGTGCCTGAAGAGCTTGCTGTCTGCTTGGTCAGGTATCTATGACTATTAATATTTTGTTTGTACTATGTGATTTTTGGTGTGTGACACGCCGCTCTCTTGTATTACATGTCTTTCTTTCTTCCTTTTTTTTTGCGAGGAGGGTATTAATGTGAATAAATGAAAAATGAGGGTACTCTGCTGTAACGTCGATAGTTACAATAAAACTGGACTGTAGCTTATCTGGCCCTGGCCTCATGTTGTAACTCGAATTTGGTAGCCATTCTGACTGGTGATTCTGAGAAGAAGAGTTTGAAGCAATACACGATTCTCCAAAAATGACCGAGTCAGCCATTTGACACACTTCCTGTCACGTGATCGGCATGATCTCGCAATTTAACATCCGACCTGGCCTAATTACTGTAAGCCAAACCTGGTTAGCCATTCTGATGGTGGGTCTGAGCCGAAGAAATTTTGAAGAAATTTACTAAGTCCGCCATTTTGACCACTTCAAGTCACATGACCGACGAGCATTGCAATCCCCGTTACCAGTCGAGTGGAACCTTGCTGCCATATTTCAGCGGTCGCGCAGTGGTTTGGCTAGAGAAGTCTAGAAAAAGAGACGACTGCGGACCGTACGGATGGACGACAGACGGACGGACGAAGGACGACGCAAGACAGCAGACCAGACAGAACAGACAGACAGAAGACAGACAACAAGACGACCGACCACAATGCACGATGACAATACTTTATCTGAATTCCAGATAACTAAAAATCCAAATCCCCTGGATTATTGACTGCGTCGTTGCAATTTAGCGAGGATGCGTAGTTACAGATTTAGTCGGTAAATGTAACATATCTGCGCGCCTGAGTACAGATTCAGGTGATATATCTGATGTACAGAGAGAGACGAGCTGCATGCTACAGTACATAGAGATATGAAAGAAGTGTGGGAAGTTCATATGCAGAGCATGGAGCAGAAGAAAGGATAATTACAGCCACTTGCGTACTAATAAATAGACTACCCGTACGCGTTTACAATTCACTGTGTATGATGGATAGTGAGGAAGTCATCATTCCAACAATTTCGTTCACCTGTTTGAACAAAACGGATATAAGAAAACAATGCATTGCTCAATTGCTTGCATTTCTTGTTACCCTTGACACCACAGGGAGGGTTTGTCTTTTGCATACCTCACCACTGAAGGTTGAAGGAGGTTATGTTTCACCCCTTTCTGTCTGTCTGTCTGTCGTTTGTGTACAGGATATTCAAAAAGTTGGACAGGTTCGGTGGTGTGACAAGGACAAACTGATTACATTTTGGTGAAGGTCCAGATCTGACTACTAGAATTTTTAAAGTGATTCTTCACCATGAGAGATAGGCCAAAACGATATGTAGCACGATATCCAACAAGTTGTGGACGGATTTGGATGAAACTTGTGACATGTTGGGTGTGTGACAAGGAAAAATTGATTCTATTTTTGAAGGTCGGATTTGGATGAAACTTGGTACATGTTGAGTGTGTGACAAGGAAAAATTGATTCTATTTTTTGAAGGGTGAATCCGGATCTGGAGACAGAATATTTAATTTTAAAGTGATTCTCACCATTTAGAGATCGGGCCAAAACGTATATTACTGTATAGCATATTTCAAAAATGTATCGGGCCCGATTGTTCTCGTGTCAGCATTACGTAGCGGAAGTATGCGCTTCTACCGATGCCCTTCTAGTTTGTCTGTCTTGTTATAACGAAAATTGAAAATTTCATCATGTCATTCTGCCTCATTTGTATGTATGTATGGATGTATGTATGTATACGTACGTTTGTCTGCGAGTGCGATAACTCCGAATGCTCTCAGCTATATTTGTCAAACTTTACCAGAGGATTCTGAAGGACAAAGTTAGATTGTCAATGATTTTTGATGATGTATAACAAAGTCAAGTGACAGTGATGCCATTTGCATGATTTTTGTCAACCTGTCAGGCTACCGTGTGGACGCTTCTTGTCTGTTTGTTTGTTTGTCTGCACAGAACGTGAGTACGGTTTTCTTTCCGACTGCTTGCCGGATTGACATGAAATTTTCACTAACGGAGCGACTACTCATGTAGAAGTTGTACTGATAATTATGATGTCATAGGTCACTGGTGTGGCAGCCATGTTAGATAAAAGCGAAAAACTTTGGACCTCTTACATCTCCGAAATTGCATCATGGAAAACATTGAAACTTTGCACATGTCAAGCACTCCGTATCCTGGAATGGTGTACTGTCCAGATTCTTGAAATTAAGAATGCTCAAGCAGCTTACCAAATTCGAGGTTTAAATCACTTTTTCTTTCATCAAAACACTCCAAATGCGACAGTAAAAACTGTGCTCTCTCAAATGCAACCACATGTCCCACCAGACAGGCCCGCGCCAGTCTCCCCGCTTGCAGCGGAGATGACGTGACACATGGCAGAGCACTAATATGCATGATGCAAAACATGAATATGCGTGAGGCAAAACATGGGCGGCGCATGAAGATACGTTTACATTCAAACTTGGTTACATCACACTTCGCATTGGGAATAAGAGTGATTTTTTTTTTTATGAGCTTCGCAGCACCAACACTGCACACCGTATGGTCCAATGGATGATGGATGGATGGGGATGCATAGTGCCTTCGTTGTGACATCATTATTGCATACGTGTAACGCTACATCAATCAGTGTGAAAATTTTTTGAGGGTCATCTTGAGGATAAATTGGTCAACAGAAAAAAATTGATGATGTCATCGGTCACGTGTTTCGGCAGCCATATAAAAGGAAAAAAAAGAACACCTTCAAAAAAATCTCCCTGAAATGGCTGAACAGATTGAGGCAAAACTTTACAGTATGTCCACCTATCCATTAGGAACAAAACTCTACAATGACGTCATAGGTCACATGGTTTGCAGCCATATTGTATTTATCATAAAATCCTTAAAACCTTCTTCTCCAGAAATGGCTGGACCGTTGAGGGGAAACTTCACACAATGTTCCCCAAGCCTTGGCCATAACAGGATGCTCACAAATAATTGATGGGACACATTAACTGGCAGCCATATTGGATTGAACAAAAATCTTTAAAAAAAACTCTTTCTCTGAATGCTCCATCAATCAACATGAAACTTCACAATTGGATCTAGTGGTGATGGTGAATATATTTTGAAATTTAAACCCGATTGGACGCATGGTTTGGCAGTGAGATATGTTTAATATTTAGAATCTGGGTTCTTTTGATTTTTTTTTTTTTAAACAACAAGGCTCACTTGGCTGTACTTGGATGGGTTTGAGGGTAGAGCAGTAGCAGCTGAAACCTGAATCCGATCCAGGTTCCTCCTGGTGACTTCATCTTTCTTTTGCTTGTTCGGGTTCCTTCAATTACTCCAATCAAAGCTTCCATTTGATTTGAATGAAATTATTTTAATCCTATTCTGAATCAATTGAATAATACTAAATGTCATTGGACAGGTCAAGTGTCGATGCAAACGGGGTTCATCGAAGTGTGACGTCTTTGGTACCCGGTCATCACACCAGTAGGTATAAAGTGGCAGTTCTAGTTATGTCTCTTATTAATTGCTTAACACACCAACTACACAACACCGCACAAAATACACACCGCAAAACAAGTCCTGGAAACTGTCTGCAATCTCTTATTGCCTTTTCTTTTTTTTCATTAAAACAATGCATTGCTCAAACAAACAAAAAAAACTTGCTTGTGGCATTAAACAAACGGATATTTAATTTAAAAAATTGACACCAGCAACATTAAAGCTCAGGACCTAAGTTCCACAGGCATGGAAAGTTACCGCTGAGCAAGTGGTCAAAACCATTAAAGTGTGGAGACAAAGTATACACACGAAATGTATATCATACAATGTCGTCTGCACAAAAGCAAAAAATGGTTGTCTGTGGGGCGGAATGTGTTTTTTTTGCTCGAAAACACCCTCTAAACGAAGGTTTACACAAGTCTCATACCCACTGCAAATGACAAACACTCAAAGGTGGGTTTTCAGTCAAGAAAACACGCGCAGCCATTGCCGTAGAGAAGAAGAGCGGACAAAGCCAGTCCCTTAGCCATTAATATGTACAGAGACATGAAAGAAGTAAATAGACACCTTAAATTTATTAATTTCATCGTTATAACAGTTTTACTCAGTGATTTGATCTAATACTCGATTATTTATTTGCAGAAACAGATTCCTGGGTCTTGTATGACAATTAACTATGCCTCTAACTCCAGGAGCACACAAACTTTCCAATTTCAAGAGGACGAATTGTTGGCCATTCAGAGGTGGAGTCAGCCAGCATCAGATAGCTCATAACCTTGGCATTCCACTTTCTACGGTCAATCGGGTGATTGTGCAATTCACCAGCGAAGCAAGGAATCCACAGCTTCCCGTATGGTCAATCTGGGCCCTCAGAAAAGATGTCTTCGAGCTGCCAAGCGTCCATTGAGAAAACTCCCCATTGCAAGGCAGCAGCAGAGGAGGTCCAAGTTAGCTCAAAAACTGCCGTCATCACTGGGCAACTATGGGAGAGCAGCTCAGAGAAAAGCCTCTTCTTAGACCAGCCAACATTCATAGGAGAAAGAAGTGGGCTGACGAGATGGCCAACAGACCCTTGGAGTTTTGGCAAACTGTAAAAAATTTTCAGATGAGTCCCAATTTACTCAAATTTCTGACAGTGGACGCATATGGTCTGGAGACTTCCAGTCAAGAATTCTCTTGAACCGATTACAGCCAACTGTCAAACACGGTGGTTTTTCAGTGATGTTGTGGGAGCAATCTGGAGCGTGGTCGGTCAGAGCTTGTGGAGTGTGTTGGCAACATCAACACAATGAACACATTTCTATCCTTAAGGGTGGACGTCTCCCTGTCTTCTCCACTGGTCTGATGGTCAAAAACAACACTCTGTTCATGGAAGATGAAGCTCCATGCCACACTGCAAAAAAGCTCAAAGAATGGCAGGACAGAAATGGGATCAATGACTTCCATGGCCAAGTCAGTCTCTTGAGATGAATCTCATTGAACACCTCTGGGCCATATTGTTACGAATCTGGCAGCCATGTGCACACAACAGCCAGGTCCTATAGATCAGTTATATCGGTAAGGCTAAGTCACATTTGCTCTACGCTAGGATACGGCGGCCGTACCCCTCCCCCTGAATTGACAGAAACGTGCGGCAGCCGCAGAGTTTCTGAGGTGGCCTCAGGGTGGCCCTACGCCATATGCTATCTTTTACAGGCCATAGGGGTCGCCGTGGAATTATAGCGCAGTTCTAACTTTTTTCATTTCTACGTGGCCGTAGCAATTCGACAAGCCAAGCTGTGACGTAGATGTGTTCCACGTCGACCGTACGTAGGGCGTACGGTGGGCTTGCGTTATTCGTGCGGCTGCCGTAGGCTCTTATCAATGAAAAATGAATTTTGCCAACCCCAAAAATAACGGCGGCCGCACTATTTCCACGTCGCCGTAGGGTAGTCCTAAGGCGTCCCTGTGTTCAACGTACGGTGGCCTTGCGGCCTGTGTGACTAACTCCGGGCAACGCAGGGTTGACGCACGGTTCCCCTATGCCCGCCGTGCGTCCTACGTACGGCCTCCGTGGCAGTCTGCGTCGACCGTCGCTACCGCTAGAGATTGGAGTATAGGTGTTTGCCTATACTCCGAACTGGTATATTCAGTTATATATAAATAGTTATAGTATATTCAGTTATATATATACTGGTATATTCCGAATGTTATATTTTTATTTCAGTAAAAAAAGAACTGGTATATATACCCACTCGTTACCGTCCGTCTGGCCACACGTTCGCCTTAGGGCCCCCCTGCGGTCGCCCTTGTGGGCACCTTGTGTCTGCCTTGAAAATTATATTGCCGCCGCAGGGACGCCCTAAGGTCACCGTGCGACATCAAATCAAACACCGTACGGCACCCCCACGTTTTCGGTCTCCACAATTTAAACACCCCATGCGGCTCCCCGAAAATAAAAACATATGTGACTGAACATTGTGTGACCGTGGAAATACTGCGGCCGCCCTATAATTGCTAGTGGCTGTAGATTTTGTAGACCCTACGGCCGCCGTGGCAAATGTGACTTAGGCCTAAGTACGTGTTTCTAGTTAGGTCCCGTCCCTAGTCTAATGGAATTAATTGTTCGTGCGCTGCGGAGTTATTTTGATAGTCAGGGTTTTCTTTTACATCACTTACAACAACAAACTCTCTGCTTTGGCATTGTCCGCGCTCTTTGCTCGCCGGCGAGTGAGCGCATGCGTGGGCAGAGTCTAACATGGGCATGCGCCCCTCTTTGGCCAATCGGCAAGGAGCGGCGTCTCACCTGCCCCGTCCCCCACTCAAGACCATTCGCCATTCGGCACATGCCGGAGGTGAGGAGGTAGGCGGAGCTACAAACACCTCTGATCGGGACTCCACCCAGAAGGTGGGAGTTGCCCCGCCTACCGTGGGCCTGTCCAATGGAAGACGGCCAGGGAATCGCGCGATGGGTCCGACCAATCAGGAGGCGAGTGGCCAGGAGAGAGGCCCCTCCCTCCTGAAGAGAGAAGAGTGTGGTTGTCGGGACGAGCGTAGAGAGTTTGCGTCCTGGTGTCTCAAAGCACGCCTGCCTGGTTTGCGGCGGACTGCATTCCACGCTTCGGAGGTGTCTCGTCTGGCGCATACAGCGAGTGGGTCGACCATTTCATCAAGGGAGATCACCTCGTCTCGCCTCCTCTGGATTCGGCTGCCCTGGTCCGTCCTTTAGTGACCGGAGCTCCGGAAGGGTGGACGACCAGCAGCGCGCTCGCGGCCAGGTAGCCAGCCGTCCTGACTCCCAGCGAACTATCCTCCTCGGCTGGAGAGCCGAATAAAGACCGGCGGGTCCATTTTCTTTTAGTGTGCGTGTCTGTGTGCGGGCCTGTCTTGTCTAAGTAGAATGTTAAGTGCTTTTGTTGTACATATTTGCATTGCTTAGTCGGATAACTCTGCCCTTACGTGCTCCCCTCGTTCCCCCGATTATGTAATAAATTCCCCTCTTGTTGAATGTCCCAGCTCGTCCTTGTCCTTTCTGCCATGGTTGGCCACGCTGCGAACAGAATTAGGAGGCTTCATTGTTGCCATAATCGTGCGATCGGCCCGGCAGGAATCTGGAACCCTCTGCTCGGGGTACAACTCGGGTCCGGGCTCGGTAACGCGCCGGATCCGCAGATCCTGCCGAGGGTGAATTTCCCGGTAGTTTGGACGACGTGGGTATTTAGGTATATTGAAATTGGCAATTGACCCTATCCCACGTGGTCGACCTATTGGCGATCTTCGGTCCATAAGGCATGGTTCTCAACCTTCTGGAGCCGCGACCCCCAAAAAAAATTTAAGTTGGGGTTCGCGACCCCCCTCCCGACTCACACTTGAAACACACTGCAGTGACGTCACGGAGCGCATAAAAAATCCACAGTGCCTGGAGCACATTGGTCAACGCCTAGGTACTGCCAGCTGTTAAAACTAAACAGAACTAACTAAACTAAACTGGCATCACAAATAATATTACACTCTGATGTATAACACAGTAAAAACAGCCAGCCACATTCATAAAAAGGCTTCTGTAATGCAAAGAGCGGTATGTAGCCTATTTATGCACGGGACACGGACTGGAAGATTGAGCGACCCTCTGCTGCAGACAGAGGTTACTATCACACATGACAGCTACCAGACGTACACCAAACGCTTGCATTATGACCAAAAATATACAAAAAAAACAAAACAAAAACAAATCAATTTGGCTTTAAGTACAGTTTTAAATGTTATTCAAGATCCGACAGCACAACTCATGTGTGAAGGAGGCACAGGACTGCTTTACAAGCTGATGGCAATAGGCTATTATCATTCATTCTCATAGCTGGCTGCCAAACAGCTTTAAGCACAGTGCAAATACCTTTCAGTGTCCCCGACAGGCTTATTATTCTCAGTTCATTCAACAGTTCTTAG
>CM068967.1:26541767-26559445 GCA_035128595.1 Eptatretus atami
ATAATTGAACACAATAATTCAGATAATACTGACTTATCTTATATCGGATAATTAAATCTCTCCAAGACAGGACCTTATCGGATAAGGGACCCGTGACCTTTCGGATTTATCTGAAAGGTACGACCTAAATTCCGGGTGTTCGGTGGAGCCGACTCTACTGCTCCACCTCGCGGACGTGCTCGCCACCGATACTGCTTTTTAACACTAAACTGAAGGGAGGAAACCCGACGTCCTTGAGGCATTATCTGCTTATCCCATCCCCCATGACTAACAGACCCGAGCCAAGATCTACTGGAATCTATATACTCCAGAGAGGATAACAACATGGCTCTTCCTGCTGCCCCCGTAGGGAGAGGGTGTACTAGTTGAGGAAATGTAGATTGTGTTTCATTTAATAATTGATGTTTCTCCATAAGCCATTATTGTTCAACACTTGAATGCAAAAACAATCTCTGAAATACCTTTGGGTAACCGAAGTCACCAGTAAATTAGAAGAAAAAAATAGGGGCAATATCCCCTGGGCGCTCACCCGGTCGAATAATGATACTGAGGATGAAGTCAACATGGGACGGAAGTCAACGTGTACATCCCCTTACATCCCGATTTTTTGTTTGTTTTTAATGGTATGAACAAGCTTTGGTGAAGATTGGGGTCAAGTTTGGTCAAGTTTGGTTGGGGTCACCATGAAGGTTGGGGTCAAGCTTCATCGGAATTGTGTGTAGTTTTGGAGAAGAAAGCAAATACATATTTTGGGGGCAAACCCCGCAAACCCTCTTGGGGCCCGATTTTATTTTATTTTATTTTCAATGCCCTGAACAAACTTTGGTACATATACAGTGATGAATGTTGTGGTAAACTTTCATCAAAACCATATGTGTCAGGTCAGGTATGGGAGCATGCGCCAGAGCAGCGCGTCGCTGCATGCACTTTCCGCCGGTACTCCAGGGGCCTCTATGGAATCCATACTTAATCATACATCATCGTTTTTCACTCGATATTTACCCCACAGGGAGTTGACATATGGGCAAGTTTAAATTTTTTTTCCTTGAACAGTTTTGGAGAAAAATGATGTTCAACAAAGTTTTACCTATATCAATATGGCTGCCATTAACCATGTCCTATGATGTCAGAGTTGTCAAACAATATTTCTCCATGCGGGGTTCCTCCTTTCGTTTGGAAAGTTATGCATTGATTGGATAAGCGGTTTTGAAAGAAAACCATTTTAAGTGAAAATAATAGATGGAACAACACGCATGCATGCGAATTGGACCCACATCTCATTGGGGTGAGACTAAGCTGAAGGAAGGAAGCCACAAGAACAGAAAAGCACTTTTTTCTTTACAGAAACAAACAAAAAAACAAGCCGCGTAGGCGGCGATGGATCAACCGAGCATGGGGAAACTATAAGATTATAGCAGCAAAATGGTTGTCATATAGCGGATAGGAAATCACATTAAGTTATGCATATCAAATCTCATCAGTTCATCTACTGATAACTACTCCGGTATTCCATTTGAATGAAAAGTTACCGAAAATGCGGTTTGAAATTGGAAATCCCAAAGTTCGAAGGGGTGCTGTGGGTGAACAAAAGATTCTAATCAAAAAATCCGGCTCGATCGTTTGTGCACAATGTTATTCCAGACGATTAGCTGTGAATTTTTCATGACCATAACCCTAGGAGTAGCAGCATTTGGCCGCGAAGGCACCTCCAGCTCTCGCATATGATCGATTTTGTACTAATTGACCTTTGACTCCCCTGACCTAAGCAAATCGGTCAATATGTCCTGAGCAAAGTTGTAGTACTCATGAGTACCATGAACCTGGGCAAGTTTCATTCGTATCGATGCACTCAACCTGGTCGTTAGGGGCCTTCAATTTTCGCGCATACCCAATTGTATGGGGGGCGCTGCGGGAAAAGTATTCCATATATCACAAAAAACCAGATATATTTGATAGAGCAATCACTGAGATCATTCGTGCCCAAATTCGTAACCCTACGTGGGATAATGGCTTTCGGAATGGATTTCGCAGTGAACGGTACCGATTTTGAAGGCTTTTTCGGTTGTCTAGGACCAAAGCGTCCCTAGCAACCAATCACAATTCCAAAGCACTAGTGTGGCATAAGATGTACCTTTACCACTCGAGTTGTCAAAATTCCGCCCACGTTTACTTACAATTGTGCCCGATGACAAACAAACAAACACCAAACAAACAGACAGAATTCTGACAAATAAGGGTCACCTATTTCCGGCGACCCAAAAGATGGATGATATAAAGCTGAATTGTACAAGTGCACTGATTGAACATAAAACCAACGTTTTACAAAATATCATGGACAAGAAGTAGTAGCAAAGTGTGGAAAGTTGGACCGATCGTTAAACGGCCAAAGAAAGGAGACATTACTTCGTGAAATGGAAAACTGGAGGGTCGTAACTCTTCTGATGTATTACAAGAGGTGCTCTGCAAGTTAATTGCTAAACAGGATGCCATAGTTATGAGATGGAAATTGAGAAAGAGCAAAATGTTTGTTTACCGTTGATCAGTCCCCACCCCCCACCCGTTTCCAGTATTTCATCTTCAAATTGCCGACCCTAAGAAGCTGACAGGCTATGTCGATCACCATCTGGTGATATGAAGAACGGACAAGCGGCTGAAACTCAGACCCTAAATCTTAAAGACAGCACCACCTTAACCGCTTACAGAAAACACCAGGCTTGAACTTCATCAAGAATGAAAAAGACATCCAATGAATGAAAATGAAGTGTGATCCTCATAGAAAGATTTACCATGACCGACGAGTCAGCAGGATGCAAATCTGTCTACATCTATTGTGTCTATTGTATTGGCTGGGTATTTAAAGAAATACAGGCTGCGATCATGGAATAGTATGGGTTCATGGACACATCGCGCGACTCATGTTTTTGCTATTTTAGACACAAAGTAAAATAAATAAAGGGCACCAGGAGTATGCCTGTCAGTAGAGAGAGATCAATACAAAAAACAGAGCATGAACGACATTGAATGAGTTAAGCAAGAGTAGAAGGATAGAAGACGACGGAAGTGCCTACTTTTTCATTTATACAAGTAACGATATAGATGATATATTTCTTGGGAGTGATGGTCGTGTGTTGTATGACATCCCAGAATAAATTACGGTCAAACAAATAAATGATAATCCTCATTCTCAAGCGATAAAGACATGGGAAACACAGCAGCAGCAGCAGCAGCAGCACAGAGGCTAGAGCACATAACTACTCCAGGCTGAACATGTTCACTTTGTACCTCACCGATAGGGCACGTCTGGATCCAGCATTGAACCAAATCTATCGGGTTTTCTGTGCCACCTACCAACTATCCACAAAGTTTTGTCATAACTTCCACACTTTTGAAATATCCTGCACCGGTACAAAACAGAGAGACACAGACAAACAAACGACAGAGGGTGAAAAAAACTCCTTGACCTCGCGTGGCAAGGTAAAGTAAATGCTGAGGATCTAGGCACGCATGTAGAGACAGGGTGGGTGGAGACGGTTGGAGGAGGACACGGGTGAGAGGGTCCAGAGGCTCGAGGAGAGGCGGAGGCTAAAAAGTGTGTGGAAACAAGGTTGGAGAACGGGTTGAGGAGAGGAGGAGGAGGAGAGATGGGAGCGAGAATAAAGGAGAAAAATACTCCGGAGTAGTATGTGGAGTCTGGTCGTAGAGGTGGGAATGAGTGGAAATAGGAAACGTGGTGAAGAAGAAGAAAGGATTTGTGAGGGAATAACTCGATCTCAATAGGTCACATTTGCGTATGTAATTGTATATGATGCCGAGGAGCGATCCAACACCGCTCAACAGCAGTCCGAAGGAACATCAACAAACTCAAATTAATCAATGATAAAGACCTGCGGTTTTGACAGTCGAATGGCTCTCGATACCTTTATCATGCCAGAAGTTAACTACCTCAAGATATACAATCGATTGTTCCAAGTTTTACATCAGGAACCTCTGAGGCATCTTACAAACTATGTTGACGCTGCTTGCTGCACTGATTCAACATTATCACAACTAATACCTGTACCCGAAACACTTCGAGACTTGTACTGATTTGAGAGTGCGTGTAAAAGCGGGAAATATGAAGACGATCGACAGAGAGGAGAAGCCCTGAGGAGGCAAGGGCCTTCCTTTCCGCGGCCGAATCCAAGCAAGCACCAGGACCCGCCTAATTCCCATTAAGACTCACTCAGACTCCCGACACGCTATGGCCGCCACTACTGCGATTTGCGTCACGTAAAAACCAGCGAATCGGCAAATCTCAAAAAGAATCATGCACAAGCTTTCCACACCAACTGATCTGGAGCCCAACGCGCGGCGCCGTACGGTGCGGCGAGTCGCGTCACGTGGTACGAGCGAGTGCCTGTCACTGGTACGAGCGATGTGTCCTTGAGCGAGTGCTACGTGTCACGGCAGTGCCCGTCACGGGCAGCGAGTCGCACGTGAGCCCATTCTCGCGCTTGCTTGCATCATAATGGCGAAATGCGACCGGCGAATCGACAGATGTGGCCTGATTCATTTTTTATCAGTGCATACAGTTTTACTCGTCTCCTCTCATTAAAGATATTTTTTTAATTGAATTTATGTTTTGAAATTCCAGCCTCGCAGACTAAAAAAAAACCATGCGCTGGATGTTTAAATATACGAAATAAAATGACTAAATGACAGGCGGGACGACGTGTTTACGAGCCGGTTTTGAGATTTAGATTGTGTTTCAGAAGCAAGGAGAGACCATGTGATAATTTTGACCATGTTATAAAATGATTCAACATGATTGTACAGGTGACAGTCGTTATTAGCTCGCAAAATTCCGAAAACCCGGTTCGTTCAACAACTTTCAAAATTTGACTTGCTACCTTTAAAGCAAACGATGTTTGGACAGTTAAAATAAGGAAACAGGATACGTGCTATAGCTTATTGGAGTTAGTTCGTCGAAGAAGGAACGAACCAACCCGTTCGATTTCACAACTTTGAAAAATTGACCTTGTGTGCGCCTTTAAGGTCAAAAAGGTCAGAGTTATGACTTTGGTGCAAAAACTTCTCTGGACATTCTAGGAACATATATAACTCATATAGGCTATTATTGCATTTCGCATCCTCGGATTATCCATACTTTTATGAATCGCATAAACAAACTTGAAGGGGCGCCACGGGCAAGGTGTTCAGATGGAGCAAATATGGTTTTGAAGGCTTTAGGGGAAGATCAATAATGCATAAAAATATGTCTCCTAGCTCTTCAAGTTTGGCGGTCGTTGATTTTTATGTCAAAAATTGCAATTTCTAAGTTTTGACTGTACCTGACCTTGGACGAATGAAAAACGGACAACGTCAAGTTTTATGATTCATTTTGCTATTCAAATAACCGAGAACCCTTCATTCAGTAATTCCTAGGAAGAAGATGAATTTTTAATCCGACACCCCCTAAAAATGGCTATTTTTGGTGGGCTCCACGCCCCACAATGGTGCGTAGCACGCCTCATCACGCGAAAACAACTCGACTGAATATCGAAACATAACCAAGTTTCAGATCGATCAAGTCAGCGATTATGCTCTGGGACCACAGACATCACAGACAAACCGTTAGGCGCTGAAAATGGTAGTCACTACTTTAGAACCTAACGCGATGGCGTTGATGGTGACCTGAGGATAGAAAGAAAATTATGTTCTAGCTTCATGTCGTTATGCTGCAGATTTTTTTCTTTAAAAATACCCCACATTTAGAGGTTTTCGGCCGTTGCTAGGCAACGGAGGGTCCATGACAATTCTTTCTCATCACTAACACACATGAACTACCTACCAGTTCATTATTATCTGATCATAGTCTCTGAGATATAACGGACTTCGTTTTTATTTTTTCGACAGGTTCAATTCAAAGTCTATCTTCTGCGACAGTTTTCATGACCGGCTGGAATTTTGAGAATATGGCTGATATGTACTGTCACAGTCGCTTGGCCCATTTTTGATTTCAAAAAAATCATTTTTTTATGATTTTTCAAAAATTTCAACTCCCGTTGCTAGGGCACTAGTGGTGATTCCATAGCACGTAGTTCTCATTTGCACACAACTAGGTAATGGTTTATGACCTACAACAACGTTTCATCGATCGACCATTGTTTAACTGTAAATCGCCATTTTTAATACTGTATAAGGTTGAAACAATCTCAAAAACATTTTTTTTTTTCGCAGTTCGAACCCAACACACGACAGATACACGACATAATGATATGTGTCTTGGTCTGGCAGCTCGTGAACCAAAAAACAAAATACAAGTGGGCGTGGCTGCCCACAATGGCGTTGGGCACCATTGCCATGAAGACCAAAACTAAGCTTGTATCACATTCATATTCAATTCATCCAGAATCGGCACACCCCCACGAGTTGTTGCTCTGGCAGACAGACAGCATACAAGCATAGGCGACATGGAGTTAGTCGAACTACCAAATTACTGACCGATGGGCCCTTCAATCGGGAATGCCGAGGCTTAGCCACAAGAAAATTCAGATTTACTTCAAGGTTAATGCTGCAGATTGTTTTTTCGTTAAAATACCCCCACATTTAGATGTTTTTCGGCCGTCTAGGCAACGGAGGGGCCATAGCAACGGTTTTTCTCAACATAACTAGGCACATACTGAACCTATCATACCAGTTTATGTATATCTGACTCATAGTCTGAGATATAACAAACTTCGTTTTTTTATTGTTTTCGACCAGGGTTCATTCAAAGTCTAATCTTCTCGACAGTTTTCATAGGATCCGGCTGAAATTTTGACAATATGCCTCAATGCACTGCCACAGTCGCTCATGGCCCGATTTTTGATTTTCGAAAAAATAAATTTTTTTGATTTTTCAAATATTTCAAAGTCCGTTGCTAGGCAACGGTGGTGTCCATAGCAACGGTTCTCATTTGCACACAACTAGGTCATGGTATGAACCTACCAACCAATTTCATCGAAATCGCCATTGTATTAACGGAGCACTGGACCCGAACAAGACAGACAGACAGACAGACAGACAAGCCGGTAGGCGACATGGCTGCTCGCTCTAGATGGAAAGCTGGCCGGACATGATAGCCGATATTCATGTACATGCTATCAATCAATTTAGCACAATAATATGATTATCACAGCCTCTTAGTTTGCGCCCAGAAACCCGCCTTGTGAATTTCAGGCATGTTTCCAAAGAGACTCTAACAAATGGCAGCCCTGGTAATTCCATTTATCTATTCGCTAAAGATTTTATTTTTTATTGATGCTGTAAGACATTCTCCTTGGGCACAAAAAAAAAACAGGTCCCTCGGAGTCCAGTTTCAAGAGTATTGATTTTTTTGACAGTCCACAAGTGTACGATGTCGATAAATTATTTAGCTGTTGCGAGGCACGGAGGTGTCATTAGCAACCATTCATTTTTGTGACATTGCTAGCCACATTGTACACATTTCCCTAGCTTCATCAAATCAGACTCTTCTCTTAGAGATATTCGCCAATTAACTGTTTCTGAAATGTTCGACATGTACTCACCAACACCTTCTCCTCCTACAAATATTTTTGTTAGGGCTGCAAATTGGCATGAGAGAGCTGGATAGATTGCGCACATAACTCAGCTTCGATTTTCGATTTATTTATTTTTGGATTTTTTTCGATTTTTTTGACACTTTAAAGGGCCGTTGCTATGCCGTTGCAGGGCCTGGGTCCATATTCGAAAGCACACGATTCCCAGAAATATTGGTCCTACCTACCAAATTTCATTGGAATCGGTTGAGTGGTTTAGGCCCCTAGGCTTGACCAAAGTTTCGCGGACAGACAGACAGATGGAATTGTCCAGAATAAGGTGCTCTAAGAGCAGCCAACAGACAGACAGACAAACATATCGACGAAATAATTGATAATAAGGGTAGATCAAAAAAAATTTTTTTTCGACTAGATCGGACTACCCAACTACAGACACACAGACAACGGAATATAGTGGTCACTCTGGCTGCGCTCGTGAACCAAATAACATTCATTAAATAATTCATTGACTCTTTGGTAATGACTTTGTAATGGGGTAAAGAGTAAACTTTCCAAATTGCTGATAAGTGCCTGAAGAGCTTGCTGTCTGCTTGGTCAGGTATCTATGACTATAATATTTTGTTTGTACTATGTGATTTTTGGTGTGTGACACGCCGCTCTCTTGTATTACATGTCTTTCTTTCTTCCTTTTTTTTTGCGAGGAGGGTATTAATGTGAATAAATGAAAAATGAGGGTACTCTGCTGTAACGTCGATAGTTACAATAAAACTGGACTGTAGCTTATCTGGCCCTGGCCTCATGTTGTAACTCGAATTTGGTAGCCATTCTGACTGGTGATTCTGAGAAGAAGAGTTTGAAGCAATACACGATTCTCCAAAAATGACCGAGTCAGCCATTTGACACACTTCCTGTCACGTGATCGGCATGATCTCGCAATTTAACATCCGACCTGGCCTAATTACTGTAAGCCAAACCTGGTTAGCCATTCTGATGGTGGGTCTGAGCCGAAGAAATTTTGAAGAAATTTACTAAGTCCGCCATTTTGACCACTTCAAGTCACATGACCGACGAGCATTGCAATCCCCGTTACCAGTCGAGTGGAACCTTGCTGCCATATTTCAGCGGTCGCGCAGTGGTTTGGCTAGAGAAGTCTAGAAAAAGAGACGACTGCGGACCGTACGGATGGACGACAGACGGACGGACGAAGGACGACGAAGACAGCAGACCAGACAGACAGACAGCAGACAGACAGCAGACAAGACGACCGACCACAATGCACGATGACAATACTTTATCTGGAATTCCAGATAACTAAAAATCCAAATCCCCTGGATTTATTGACTGCGTCGTTGCAATTTAGCGAGGATGGCGTAGTTACATGATTTAGTCGGTAAATGTAACATTCTGCGCGCCCTGAGTTTACAGATTCAGGTGATATATTCTGATGTTACAGAAGAGGACGAGCTGCATGCAACGTACATAGAGATATGAAAGAAGTGTGGGAAAGATTCATATGCAGAGCATGGGAGCAGAAGACAAGGATAATTACAGCCACTTGCACGTCTAATAAATAGACTACCCGTACGCGTTTACAATTCACTGTGTATGATGGATAGTGAGGAATGTCATCATTCCAACAATTTGTTCACCTGTTTTGAACAAAACGGATATAAGAAAACAATGCATTGCTCCAATTGCTTGCATTTCTTGTTACCCTTGACACCACAGGGAGGGTTTGTCTTTTGCATACCTCCACCACTGAAGGTTGAAGGAGGTTATGTTTCACCCCTTTCTGTCTGTCTGTCTGTCTGTTTGTGTACAGGATATCTCAAAAAGTTGTGACAGGTTCGGTGTGTTGTGACAAGGACAATGATTACATTTTGGTGAAGGTCCAGATCTGACTACTAGAATTTTTAAAGTGATTCTTCACCATGAGAGATAGGCCAAAACGATATGTAGCACGATATTCTCAACAAGTTGTGACGGATTTGATGAACTTGGTGGACATGTTGGGTGTGTGACAAGGAAAATTGATTCTATTTTTGAGGTCGGATTTGGATGAACTTGGTACATGTTGAGTGTGTGACAAGGAAAAATTGATTTCTATTTTGTGAAGGGCTGAATCCGACTGGAGACAGAATATTTAATTTTAAGTGATTCTCACCATTTAGATGATCGGGCCAAAACGATATATTACTGTATAGCATATTTCAAAAATGTTATCGGGCCCCGATTGTTCCGTGTCAGCATTACGTAGCGGAGTATGCGCTTCTACCGAGTGCCCTTCTAGTTTGTCTGTCTTTGTTATAACGAAAATTGAAAATTTCATCATGTCATTCTGCCTCATTTGTATGTATGTATGGATGTATGTATGTATACGTACGTTTGTCTGCGAGTGCGATAACTCCGAATGCTCTCAGCTATATTTGTCAAACTTTACCAGAGGATTCTGAAGGACAAAGTTAGATTGTCAATGATTTTTGATGATGTATAACAAAGGTCAAGTGACAGTGATGCCATTTGCATGATTTTGTCATACCTGTCAGGCTACCGTGTGACGCTTTCTTGTCTGTTTGTTTGTTTGTCTGCACAGAACGTGAGTACGGTTTTCTTTCCGACTGCTTGCCGGAATTGACATGAAATTTTCACTAACGGAGCGAACTACTCATGTAGAAGTTGTACTGATAATTATGATGTCATCTAGGTCACTGGTGTGGCAGCCATGTTAGATAAAAGCGAAAACTTTGACCTCTGTACATCTCCGGAAATTGCATCATGGAAAACATTGAAACTTTGCACATGTCAAGCACTCCGTATCCTGGAATGGTGTTACTGTCCAGATTCTTGAAATTAAGAATGCTCAAGCAGCTTACCAATTTCGAGGTTTAAATCACTTTTTCTTTCATCAAAACACTCCAAATGCGACAGTAAAAACTGTGCTCTTTCAAATGCAACCACATGTCCCACCAGACAGGCCCGCGCCAGTCTCCCCGCTTGCAGCGGAGATGAGTGACACATGGCAGAGCACTATATGCATGATGCAAAACATGAATATGCGTGAGGCAAAACATGGGCGGCGCATGAAGATACGTTTACATTTCAAACTTGGTTACATCACACTTCGCATTGGGATAAGAGTGATTTTTTTTTTTATGAGCTTCGCAGCACCAACACTGCACACCGTATGGTCCAAGGGATGATGGATGGATGGGGATGCATAGTGCCTTCGTTGTGACATCATTCATTGCTACGTGTAACGCTACATCCAATCAGTTGTGAAAATTTTTTGAGGGTCATTCTTGGATAAATTGGTCAACAGAAAAAAATTGATGATGTCATCGGTCACGTTGTTCGGCAGCCATATAAAAGGAAAAAAAAGAACACTTCAAAATCTCCTGAAATGGCTGAACAGATTGAGGCAAAACTTTACAGTATGTCCACCTATCCATTAGGAACAAAACTCACAATGACGTCATAGGTCACATGGTTTGCAGCCATATTGTATTTATCATAAAATCCTTAAAACCTTCTCTCCAGAATGCTGGACCGTGAGGGGAAACTTCACACAATGTTCCCAAGCTTGGCCATAACAGGATGCTCACAAATAATTGATGGGACACATTAACTGGCAGCCATTATTGGATTTTGAACAAAATCTTTAAAAAAAACTCTTTCTCTGAATTGCTCCATCAATCAACATGAAACTTCACAATTGGATCTAGTGGTGATGGTGAATATATTTGAAATTTAAACCCGGATTGGACGCATGGTTTGGCAGTGAGATTGTTAATATTAGAATCTGGGTTCTTTTGATTTTTTTTTTTTTTAAACAACAAGGCTCACTTGGCTGTACTTGGATGGGTTTGAGGGTAGAGCAGTAGCAGCTGAAACTGAATCGATCCAGGTTCCTCCTGGTGACTTCATCTTTTCTTTTGCTTGTTCGGGTTCCTTTCAATTACTCCAATCAAGCCTTCCATTTGATTTGAATTGAAATTATTTTAATCCTATTCTGAATCATTGAATAATACTAATGTCATTGGACAGGTCAAGTGTCGATGCAAACGGGGTTCATCGAAGTGTGAACGTCTTTGGTACCGGTCATCACACCAGTAGGTATAAAGTGGCAGTTCTAGTTATGTCTTCTTATTAATTGCTTAACACACCAACTACACAACACGCACAAAATACACACGCGCAAAACAAGTCCTGGAAAACTGTCTGCAATCTCTTATTGCCTTTTTTCTTTTTTTTCATTAAAAACAATGCATTGCTCAAACAAACAAAAAAACTTGCTTGTGGCATTAAACAATACGGATATTTAATTTTAAAAATTGACACCAGCAACATTAAAGCTCAGGACCAAGTTCACAGGCATGGAAAGTTACCGCTGAGCCAAGTGGTCAAAACCATTAAAGTGTGGAGACAAAGTATACACACGAAATGTATATCATACAATGTCGTCTGCACAAAAGCAAAAAATGGTTGTCTGTAAGGGGCGGAATGTGTTTTTTTTGCTCGAAAACACCCTCTAACGAGGTTTACACAAGTCTCAACCCACTGCAAATGACAAACACTCAAAAGTGGGTTTTCAGTCAAAGAAAACACGCGCAAGCATTGCCGTAGAGAAGAAGAGCGGACAAAGCCAGTCCCTTAGCCATTAATATGTACAGAGACATGAAAGAAGTAAATAGACACCTTAAATTTATTAATTTCATCGTTATAACAGTTTTACTCAGTGATTTGATCTAATACTCGATTATTTATTTGCAGAAACAGTTCCTGGGTCTTGTATGACAATTAACTATGCCTCTACTCCAGGGAGCACACAAACTTTCCAATTTTCAAAGAGGACGAATTGTTGGCCATTCAGAGGTGAGTCAGCCAGCATCAGATAGCTCATAACCTTGCATTCCACTTTCTACGGTCAATCGGGTGATTGTGCAATTCACCAGCGAAGCAAGGAATCCACAGCTTCCCGTTATGGTCAATCTGCGGCCCTCAGAAAAGATGTCTTCGAGCTGCCAGCGTCCATTGAGAAAACTCCCCATTGCAAGGCAGCAGCAGAGGAGGTCCAAGTTAGCTCGAAAAACTGCCGTGCATTCACTGGGCAACTATGGGAGAGCAGCTCAGAGAAAAGCCTCTTCTTGACCAGCCAACATTCATAGGAGAAAGAAGTGGGCTGACGAGATGGCCAACAGACCCTTGGAGTTTTGGCAAAACTGTAAAAAATTTTCAGATGAGTCCCAATTTACTCAATTTCTGACAGTGGACGCATATGGGTCTGGAGACTTCCCAGTCAAGAATTCTCTTGAACCGATTACAGCCAACTGTCAAACCACGGTGGTTTTTCAGTGATGTTGTGGGAGCAATTGGAGCGTGGTCGGTCAGAGCTTGTGGAGTGTGTTGGCAACATCAACACATGATACACATTTCTATCCTTAAGGGTGGACGTTCCCTGTCTTCTCCACTGGTCTGATGGTCAAAAACAACACTCTGTTCATGAAGATGAAGCTCCATGCCACACTGCAAAAAGCTCAAAGAATGGCAGACAGAAATGGGATCAATGACTTCCATGGCCAAGTCAGTCTCTTGAATGAATCTCATTGACACCTCTGGGCCATATTGTACGATCTGGCAGCCATGTGCACACAACAGCCAGGTCCTATAGATCAGTATATCGGTAAGGCTAAGTTCACATTTGCTCTACGCTAGATACGGCGCGGTACCCCTCCCCCTGAATTGACAAAACGTGCGGCAGCCGCCAGAGTTTCTGAGGTGGCCTCAGGTGGCCCTACGCATATGGCTATCTTTTACAGGCCATAGGGGTCGCCGTGGAATTTATAGCGCGTTCTAACTTTTTTCATTTCTACGTTGGCCGTAGCAATTCGACAAGCCAAGCTGTGACGTAGATGTGTTCCACGTCGACCGTACGAGGGCGTACGGTGGCTTGCGTTATTCGTGCGGCTGCCGTAGGCTCTTTCAATGAAAATGAATTTTGCCAACCCCAAAAATAACGGCGGCCGCACTATTTCCACGTCGCCGTAGGTAGTTAAGGCCGTCCCTGTGTTCAACGTACAGGTGGCCTTGCGGCCTGTGTGACTAACTCGGGCAACGCAGGGTTGACGCACGGTTCCCCTATTGCCGCCGTGCGTCCTACGTACGGCCTCCGTGGCAGTCTGCGTCGACCCGTCGGCTACCGTAGAGAATTGGAGTATAGTGTGTTTGCCTATACTCCGAACTGGTATATTCAGTTATATATAATAGTTATAGTATATTCAGTTATATATTATATGGTTATTCCGAAATGTTATATTTTTATTTCAGTAAAAGAACTGTATATATACCACTCGTTACCGTCCGTCTGGCACACGTCTCGCCTTAGGGCCCCCTGCGGTCGCCCTTGTGGGCACCTTGTGTCTGCTTGAAAATTAATATTGCCGCCGCAGGGACGCCCTAAGGTCACCGTGCGACATCAAATCAAACACCGTACGGCACCCCCACGTTTTCGGTCTCCACAATTATAAAACACCATGCGGCTCCCGAAAATAAAAACATATGTGACTGACATTGTGTGACGTGGAAATACTGCGGCCGCCCTATAATTGCTAGTGGCTGTAGATTTTGTAGACCTACGGCCGCCGTGGCAAATGTGACTTAAGGCTAAGACGTGTTTCTAGTTAGGTCCCGTCCATCTAATGGAATTTAATTTTTCGTGCGCTGCTGGAGTATTTTGATAGTCAGGGTTTTTTTTACATCACTTAACAAACAACAAAACTCTCTGCTTTGGCATTGTCGCGCTCTTTGCTCGCCGGCGAGTGAGCGCATGCGTGGGCAGAGTCTAAATGGGCATGGCGCCCTCTTTGGCAATCGGCAAGGAGCGGGCGTCTCACCTGCCCGTCCCCACTCAAGACCATTCGCCATTCGGCACATGCCGGAGGTGAGGAGGTAGGCGGAGCTACAAACACTCTGATCGGGACTCCACCCAGAAGGTGGGAGTTGCCCCGCCTACCGTGGGCCTGTCCAATGGAAGACGGCCAGGGAATCGCGCGATGGGACGACCAATCAGGAGGCGAGTGGCCAGAGAGAGGCCCCTCCTCCTGAAGAGGAAGAGTGTGGTTGTCGGGACGAGCGTAGAGAGTTTTGCGTCCGTGGGTGTCTCAAAGCACGCCTTGCCTGGGTTGCGGCGGACTGCATTCACGCTCGGAGGTGTTCGTTCTGCGCATACGCGAGTGGGTCGACCATTTCATCAAGGGAGATCACCTCGTTCGCTCCTCTGATTCGGCTGCCTGGTCCGTCCTTTAGTGACCGGAAGCTCGGGAAGGGTGGGAAACGACAGCAGCGCGCTCGCGCCAGGTAGCCAGCCGTCCTGACTCCCAGCCGAACTATCCTCCTCGTGGAGAGCCGAATAAAGACCGGGGTCATTTTCTTTTTAGGTGTGGTGTCTGTGTGCGGGCCTGTCTTGTCTAAGTAGAATTGTTAAGTGCTTTTGTGTACATTATTTGATTGCTTAGTCGGAATAACTCTGCCCTTACGTGCTCCCCTCGTTCCCGATTATTGTAATAAATTCCCTCTTGTTGAATGTCCCAGCTCGTCCTTGTCCTTTCTGCATGGTTGGACCCGCTGCGAACAGGAATTAGGAGCTTCATTGTTGCCATAATCGTGCGATCGGCCGCAGGAATCTGGAACCCTCTGCTCGGGTACAACTCGGGTCCGGCTCGGTAAGGCCCGGATCGCAGATCCTGCCGAGGGTGAATTTCCCGGTAGTTTGGACGACGTGGGTATTTAGGTATATTGAAATTGGCATTGACCCTATCCCACGTGGTCGACCTATTGGCGATCTTCGGTCCATAAGGCATGGTTCTCAACCTTCTGGAGCCGCGACCCCAAAAAAAATTTAAGTTGGGGTTCGCGACCCCTCCCGACTCACACTTGAAACACACTGCAGTGACGTCACGGAGCGCATAAAAAAATCCACAGTGCCTGGAGACATTGGTCAACGCCTAGTACTGCAGCTGTTAAAACTAAAACAGAACTAACTAAACTAAACTGGCATCACAAATTAATTATTTACACTCTGATGTATACACAGTAAAACAGCCAGCCACATTCATAAAAAGGCTTCTGTAATTGCAAAGACGGTATGTAGCCTATTTATGCCGGACACGGACTGGAGATTGAGCGACCTCTGCTGCAGACAGAGGTACTATCACACATGACAGCTACCAGACGTACACCAAACCTGCATTACTGACCAAAATATACAAAAAAAACAAAACAAAAACAATAATTTGGCTTTAAGTACAGTTTTAAATGTTATTCAAATCCGACAGCACAATCATGTTGAAGGAGGCAACAGGACTGCTTTACAAGCTGATGGGCAATAGGCTATTATCATTCGATTCTATAGCTGGCTGCAAAACAGCTTTAAGCACAGTGCAAATACCTTTCAGTGTGCCCGACAGGCTTATTATTCTTCAGTTCATTCCAGTTCTTATAACAGTTATCCCTGTTGTAGGATTGTAGCCTATTATATTCATCTCATTTTGCATTTTCCCTTGGAAAACAACGATTCTCAATGGGTTTTCAGTTTCATTTTTTTCAGATTGAACACATAATTCAGATAATACTGACTTCACAATAATTGACACATAATCAGATAATATGACGCAATAATAAATATAGAAATACTGACTTATCTTATATCGGATAATTAAATCTCTCAAACATGACCTTATCGGATAAGGACCCGGACCTTTCGGATTATCTGAAAGGTACGACCTAAATTCCGGTGTTCGGTGGAGCCGACTCTACTGCTCCACCTCGCGGACGTGCTCGCACCGATACTGCTTTTTAACACTTAAACTGAAGGAGGGAACCCGACGTCTTGAGGCATTATCTGTCTATCCCATCCCATGACTAACAGACCCGAGCCAAGATTACTGGAATCTATATACTCAGAGAGGATAACAACATAGGCTCTTCCTGCTGCCCCCGTAGGAGAGGGTGTACTAGTTGAGGAAATGAGATTGTGTTTCATTTAATAATTGATTTCTCCATAAGCCATTATTGTTCAACACTTGAATGCAAAACAATCTCTGAAATACCTTTGGTAACCGAAGTCACCAGTAAATTAGAAGAAAAAAATAGGGGCAATATCCCCTGGGCGCTCACCCGGTCGAATAATGATACTGAGGATGAAGTCAACATGGACGGAAGTCAACGTGTACATCCCTTACATCCCGATTTTTTGTTTGTTTTTAATGGTATGAACAAGCTTTGGTGAAGATTGGGTCTAAGTTTGGTCAAGTTTGGTTGGGGTCACCATGAAGGTTGGGTCAAGCTTCATCGGAATTGTGTGTAGTTTTGGAGAGAAAGCAAATACATATTTTGGGGCAACCCGAAACCCTCTTGGGGCCCGATTTTATTTTATTTATTTTCAATGCCCTGACAAACTTTTTACATATACAGTGATGAATGTTGTGGTAAACTTTCATCAAAACCAAGTTCAGGTCAGGTATGGGAGCATGCGCCAGAGCAGCGCGTCGCTGCATGCACTTTCCGCCGGTACTCCAGGGGCCTCCTCTGCATCCCCCAGGCAGATGCCTGGCCCATCCCCATCTCTTGAGATGCGATCAACCTGGCAACCACGAGGACGTGGGTCGCCATTGGCCTCCTCCACTCACAAAGCTCCCTCGCTGAGAGAATCTGGTGAGCAGGATTCAGCGTCAGGAAACGAGCCACATGTCCATAGAGCCGCAGCTGACGCTCACGACTATGCAGGTAACAAATCTCATTTGAGTCTCTCTCAGCAACTGCTCGTTGGACACAAAGTCCGACCAGCATAGCAAGGATTCTCGAAGAACCTGGTACCAAAGGAATTAGTCTCGTCTCAGATCCTTGTCAGAGTCAAGTCTCGCATCCATAGAGCAAGACGGAAGCACCAAGGACCTGAAAGACTCGGACTTTCGTCCTCCCGCACAGGTACCGGCAGCGCACACCCATGATCCAGTAATCCATGAATCCCCAGGCCCGCACCAGACGTCTATTGACCTCTGACTCACAGCCGGCCAGAGACATGAATATCACGCTAAGGTAAGTGAATCTCTCCAAGACCTCAACATCCTCACCACAACAGAC
>CM068967.1:26567622-26591854 GCA_035128595.1 Eptatretus atami
TATATATATATATATATATATAGCTATAATTGCCCCCCTCCCACACTCCTCTCACCCAAGTAGCTACATAAAGCGACCCAAGAAGACTTACACAAGTTCAGTGCTAACGCTGTTTCGAACCCTTCCCAGAGTTCCTCAACAACTGTAAAGACGTTCAATCATCCATCTGATCCTAGCCACCTGGGTGTATTCGATTAATAGGTGAGAGCTGATTGGCTTTTCCCTCCATTCACAGGTGAGAGATGTGGGTGGCTCTTTATATATATATATATAATTTTTTTCGAAATGATCGAAATTTAGTATTCCAGGGCATCAAAGAAACTCTGTGATACCATGAAAAATTTGGGGTGCTAATTGTAGAAAAAATCTGACAACAGCAATTGACTTTCCCCTATATGGCCTATGCCATAACTATTCGGCTTAATTATGGGTTGTGTGTCTCAATACCGGAACTCGCTTATAAACTTTGAATGAAAAAAACCAACGAACTTTTTATACTCTCGGCTGTTGCACCATCAAACGTCCGATCTTGACAAAAGGTAACTAATTTGACTCGTAATTAGTTGTCAAAAGGCTCCACGAACCGACAGAGTGACAAAAGTTGATTCGGCATGACACCGAGCTGAGCCATTTAACGAGAACTTCATTAACACAGGACCTGTCAATTCAACTTCCTTCCCCAAACTTCTCATCTATTATACTAGAACGTGTCCGTACGTGCAAAAAAAACAAAAATAAATAAAACTTTCAAACCGCGAGCCAGACGAATAGAGGACAGTTGATTTTTTTTTTTTGGGAGATTTAATCACGAACAGGTCAGCCCGTTCCATGTCCAGTTTCGGATGGGTGACTCAAAACAAACGGAGTGCAGCTCTGCCATCGGACAGATCTGCGGTTGCTTCGATTAATCCTTGGAATATGTAGCAGGGGAAAGGACTGCAATGATTGATTGATTTGGGTCGAAACTCATTTCTCATTATCAACGAACAACAGCGTCGGACTCTGGGTCAACTGGCGACCGTGACATCGTTTAGATTTGGAGCAAGTTTATTTCTGAGCGATGCTGTACAGCAAGCTTTCACAGATTGATCTCTTGCCAAAATCGATCCCGAATAGACACGAACACAAGGGGGACCGGTCACGTCGTTTTGATCCCAACATGGCGAATCTCTCACGAGACAGTATATTGCCTGGATGCTGTTTCTTGACTATGCAACACAATTGTCTTTTGCTCTCTGTTCTAAATTTGTAGTTTTAAAATGCTTTTTTCTACATGTGGCGGCATTCATCAGCATTTGTGGATAAAACGAGGTCATGGAGTTTGGCACGATGTCATGGATTCAGGTCAAATCCTTATAAATGGTTGCAGATTTGGCAAGTGCTCGCTGAATTTCGTATTTATGTTCACGTCGACTATAGTTATGAAAGTTGCAAGCTCTGTTCGGCATCTTGAGAAAATGGATAAGAAGAAGACAAACTCTTATATATATTCCGAGTTTGTTGTTTCGTGTGTGCGCTTCTCGACTTGTTTCTGCGCTCGAACTGATATTGCTTCTATTCAGACATTAGTGCGGGTACCCAAAAAGAAAAATGGTTCTGACGTGCAAATCGTTCTTACTGATTAAGAAATTACTTGATCTCTGCTCAGTCTTTCTCAAACACCCAATGTCGGCAGGCGCGGGTTATGCTGTCTTCTATGGTAGATAACATTTACATCCATTTTATACTCACTTTCACTTCTGAACATCACAGCAGAAGGGAGCACCATTATGCTGATTCTGCAGTTGCGTATTATTAACGTTTAGGTATGCTGACGGTTATGATGTTATTCTGTTGAACCTTAAATCTGTCCCCCGCCTAATCGCACCCGCACAGGATTTTTGTTCACTGTAACTCAGCCAACTTGCCAAAGCTTTTTATATTATATGCAAACACCAAGTTAAACTACGTCATCGAGAGGCATCCTCCAGTGGCGTTTGTTTGATCAACCTGACCAATGTCATCTTGTTTTGTCACCATCATTCTCACACAGTTTTGTATACCCGTCCTAACTTGGATTTGTGCTTGTTGTTTTGGCCCATTTCAAATGGAAGATCATTAAAAAATACATATCTTCTCAATCGATCATTGTCCTTTAACACCCAATGTCAAAGTTTGTCAAATCTGATCCCAACTTTTTTGAGTATCCGCTTGGCAGACAATGCAACAGGGATGAATAACGTCCTCATTGCTGAGAGTAACTATAAGTTCATAAAACACTCCACGCTCTTGGGAAAAGGATGGACGGTCTTTACAATCTCGTTTCGTTTCGCGCCATCTATTTAATTGTTTGTCAATTTTTGAACATGCCGATGGACTATGGCGATGGGTACTCAAGACCGAGCTAACTCGCACTTTCTCAGGAAATGACATTCTGAACATTTTCGTAATATATACACTTACAGAGGGTGTTTGGATAGTCACTTGTGTTCTGCTAGCGCTGCATTTGTTGTTCCTTTCTCCACCTCGGAGCCGGCCGGAAATTTGTTTCGAGACGTGTAATTTGGCCCCAGTATTGTACTAAGTTTTTTGAAGGCATTTAAGGCGTTTAATTCACATTGTTCATTATCTTCATAGGAGGGGGAGATCGGACCTACTTTGTAGACGTTGGCTGCTAAGCAGTTCCTGGTTTGGACAATCTGAGGGTGCCCGAACAGGATTAAGCAAGCGGGGGGGGGGGGCAAAAAAACCTATTTTGGTCAGAAGGATGACGCCCGGTACCCCTGTAAATTCAACAGTTGGGATTTAGACTCAGGACCCTTGGATCAAGCACCCTACTTAGCCACCACCGGCTATCTTAAAATTAAAAGTTTAAAAGCTGTAGAAAAAGACCAAGAAAACGTGAATGGGGTTTCGCTGATGCAGCATCTTTTAAACTTAATCTAACACGTCACGAGTTATTTGTTGCCTGTGTTTGTCTTATAATCCAGTTTTCTGTTGAATGTTTCAACTTCGTTCGACTGCAGAATGTACGCGAGTGCGCATCCACGTTGGTGAGATCGCCACGTTTGCCCGGGTTGCATCGAGTAGTTGCCCATTCTGTGGTGATAAGTTTCACGTCTTCAATTGTGGCAGAGGCCCGTTGCTTAGTACTTTCTCTTTTGTTTTCGTTTGGAGTTTGTGAGCATTTAGTAATATCTTATTCACACACGACTACTTATGGTGCTGACACAGTTTTCAGGGTTTCTGGCTTGTGACAGGCATTCTCAATTACTGTTTTGAAGTCGCGGATTGCTATCTGCGCTGTGTTATTACTCCTGGTGTTTTCTTTGATCGTGTTCGTCTCTTCTGGACGGTGACTCACCCGATTCTCAATCTAGTTGGTCAATAGTATGAAATCTCGGCCATGGTAAGCTGTCTGGTGCTTTCGAAATCTCGCAGAGCTTCCCGAATTTCGCAAACACCTGGAAAGCTTGCTTCGGACATCATATTGGAATGCACGAGGGTTGAGCGTGGATGGTGGTTGTCTACCTCTGGTGTCTTGAGCGGGATGATTACCAATCGATGGCTTATGGCCCTTACCAGTCATCGAAACATTTCTGCCTTTGACCTCCATGACATGAATTTATTTTGATGTCGGGTTCATGCGGTGTGAAACTGGTATATCCACGGTATCGTGCTTCTGCTCAAATCACCTCTCGAATGCTTAGTCTATTGTGACGATCCGTTGACGTAGATGTGATAATAATGGACAAGCCGGGTACAATTTCATTTGTAGACACCTCATTGAGGTTAGTCTCGTCTTCTTTGCTTAGAGTTCCTATAAATTACTTTTGTCTCCCTCATTAAGGAAACAACATAGTAGGGCTTAGAGGGTTTTGAGGTATATTGATAGTAGTTGGAAATTATAGGAAGAGTGAGTATGGTTAGTTGATGAATAGTGTGCAGGTGATGTTTGTAGCTGTAGAGGTCTGTACACGGCTGGTGTGGCAAAGTGATTCATAACCTAGAAGCGAGAGAAGAAACAAGAAATAAAAATAGTGATGTTTTTTTTTTTTCGTTTTCGATCGCGCGGATTTCACATGTGGTGATTTGAGCAGTATTGTGTTTAGTTCCCTTGTTTACGTTTTTGTTTAATCTGTTAGTTTTCTTATCGGTTGCTGTTCTTCGCACTCCATTAATACACTATATAACAGAGGGGCATCAGCTTAGAAGGATACCTCGCCTGCAATGCCTATCATAGAACACTATCGGCCCAATACTTGTTGAAAGATATGCTACATATCGTTTTTGGCCTATTCTCATTGAAATTCTTTTAAATTATCCTCTCGTATACAGTCCGATCCGGATCTCATCTAAATCTAGTTTGTCGTCACACAACTTCCACAAATTTCATTCGATCCTCTACACTTTTTGAGTATCTCACCAGACGATAGGACAGAACAGAAAGGGTGAAACATACATCCTTCACCGGTGGTGGAGATAAATATTAGCATTCTTTTGTGTATCATACTGAGTTTGCATTGTTGTAGTCATTGATTGGCAATTATATGAACATGTTGTCTCATTTGAATATAATGTGTTTTTTGAAAAGAAAATCCAGAACAACATACTGATGTAATCGTTGATGCAAAGATCTAACACGTATTGTTATCATCAAGTCAGGTCAGTATGGAGCATTGCATCCTGAGCAGCGGCATCGCTGCGTTCCCTTTCCGCGTACTCAGGGCCTCATCTGGCATCCCCCAGAGATACTGGCAACATCCATCTCCTGAGTGCCGATCAACATGCTGCAACCACGAGACCATCGCCGTCCTCTACTCAAGGCTCCTGCTGAAGATCGGTCTATATACCTAACCCTAACCAAAATCTTAGGATGTGCTCTGGGGGGGGGGGGGGGGGTGGGGGGCGACTCCTGGCACCACGGGGAGAAATTAGAGGACACTGGTGAATTGCACATGGGGAAACCCATTTGGTTTCAAAACGTAGAACGTAAGGCGGGAGTTACGTGCACCCGGTGACGACCTGATCCGCATTGCTGATTGATACCAAAATGAGGACATTTCATGTGAAAGGTATGGAGGAAGGTTTCACTTCTCACTCTTCACCTTCATCCTCCACTCTCCTCCTAAACACTCTCTCTCCTTCTCACCTCTCACTCCTCTCAGAGGGCACTTTACTTATGTCAATCTATCGCAAGATTTAATCATGTGATTTAAGGAAAACCTCAACACTACGGCTGTTTTATGTATTATCTTTACTAATATGTATTATAAACCGCCTGCCTCGGACTTATTTTTAAACACCCAACGGCGAAACACAAAAGTCGCCCAACACCACCTCTATCTTCGAGCCAAAACCTCCTTTTAAGAACACAAATTGCTAGTATACTACCACTCCTAATGCCAGCAATCAATTACCCTTCTTGTGGGTCTTCGTGGAACAATTTCTGGTCGCATGTCTTTCATTTGAACTGGTTGCCAGCTGGACATTCGACTGAAAGGTGAGTGGGCAGATTTTTTTATTATTCTTCAGTGTGTCGGCGACGACTCGCCTCTCTTCAGAAAGACATGTGATTTTAAATCCACAACGACCCTGCTTGCATATGTACTCCGCCTCTTCGTCCCTCGACAGCGTGCCTCTACTGCATGCGAAACCAGGGCGCGTTAATCTTATTTGGTCACATCCAGGTTAAAAGCAAGTCGCTACTGTCGGGCCGAGGCGATCAGTTTTACGGCGACCCACCACAGAGCTAACAAATGCACCATCTCCAAAGCCAAAATATATATATATTCTATAATATAATTATATATATATATATCTATACACAGTGGTGAGGCATAAGTTATGAACCTTTAGAGATTCGCTGTTTCTGCTTTAAATTTACTATGTTGATCATCTTCATCGAAGCCTATATATATTAAAAGACTTGAATTAAACAATGCACAAAACATTTTTTTCTCATTTATTTTTTATGAGCAAATGACTTCAACTTTCCAATTCCTTCTGTCGGAGAAGTTCTTGAACCTCATCATTGAGTAATGTGCACCCCCTTGAGCAGCATAAATTCAACCAACGTTTCCTTGTCTCTTCTCCGAACATCGGCCTGAACTTTGGGCCCGGTGTCCTCCTTACGAGACTGCATCCACGTCAGAATGTTTGTAGGATTTCTTACGATAACTGTTCTTTCAGTTGCCACAAACATTTCAATTGGGTAACGTCTTGGACTATGATTGGCCTTCAAAAATTAATCTCTTCTACTTCGCCATTCTGTTATAATTGCTTGTGTGATTGTTTTCCTTGCTGCATTAGACCCCACTTTTGTGCTAGCTCAACGGAAGATACCTGACATTTCTGTAGCACTTGCTGCCAATTCCAATTCTGGTCCCATCAATGATGTCAGTCATCCGGTCCGGCACAAAACAGCCCCAAACCATATACTCCCACCCATGCTTTCACCAGGTTTGGATGCTTCTTTGTTGGAACCGTGTTTGTTTTCTCCAACTCAAACCTCTCATTTAAGCCAAAAAGTTCCACTTTTTATCTCTGTTTCAAAGAACTTCTTTCATAACCTTTTATATCACCAGGTGTCTTTGGAAAACTTAACGACGCAATTCTTCTGGAGAGCTGTGCTTCCACCGTCTTCCCTCCATGCACAACATTCTTGTTTTCAGTGTTCCTGATTGGGACTCAGTGATCATCTTAGCCAATGCAAGAGACTACGATCTTAGACGTGACACTGGGTTCTTATAATCTGGTATGTACACTTGCTCTTGGATGATTTTCATTGATGACGCTCTGGAAAGCAGTAACATGTGTTGATTTTAATTTGTAACTATCTGTACTGGACAGTGGGATTTTTTTGGGGGTAATTTTTTTTTCGATTTTGAAATGGCTTTTGTGAGCACTTTCCAGACCGATGAACATCACACAACCTTTTTATGGGTCTTCAGAAAGCTCTTTGACGGCATGACCCCTTCACAAACCATGGTGAAGACCAACATGGTTGATGGAACAAAGTTTTTGTTTTCATAGAGGACGGCCACCAAACTCACTCTCTGATTGTATCCCATATTAAACACCCTCACTGTATTACCCCCTTTATATCAGCTAATTAACCTCGAGTTTTCACAGACTTCTGTCAAATACAAAGAATTGATTGTGTTATTATTTGCTCAATAAATAAATATAAATAGATTTTGGGTGTGTGTATGTGTTGCTATTTGATTTATCAGGTTTTCTTTATCTAAATCAATGATTTAGATGAAGTCTGTCACATTTAGGTTCAAAATTTATTTTACACAAAAAACAGAAAATTCTAAAGGCCTTCACAACTTTTGCTTTGTTTTTTAACTTTCAGTACCACAAAATGACACAACAGTTTTTCCCTTTGTTTATATTACGCGATCCTCAGAAGTTTTTTCTTTATTTTCGGTCTGGTTTTATGTAAAAATGGCGATTCATAGGAGAAGCGCGTGCGTCCGAATGATTCACGAGTACGAGATCCGCCAGCAAGTCAGCTTATTCCAAACATGTATGAGATCCACATGACATGTATCGGAGAGTCGTCAGGTTTAGGGACTGAATTTTGAAACAGAAATGGTACCCGTCGACCAGCACAAGTACAGGAGACGTTGACGAGTGCATGCATCATTCAAACAAAATCCCAGAAAATCAATCTACACGCCATCCAGAGACTAGGACCACCAACCACCACTGTGCACAGGACTTTGCAGAACAACAGACGAACTTTATGCTTATAGGTGCGATTCAGCAGGTACTCAACCAATGACGGACCAAACACAAACGTTTGCTTGAAATGCATCAAACGAAGATGATTGAGTATTACCTGAAAAAGTCATCTTCACAGACGAAGTTAGCTTCATGTATCGGAAAGTCACTGCACAATTGGATATCTGGCTTTGACACCACCAGTGTCAACCATGAACACATTACGCGAAACGTCCAAGGGCCACTTGTGTTGGCCTCTTTCATGACCACTTCGTGGTCGTTTCTTTGACAAGACAGACAGTTGACCTAGCAATTTACATGAACATGTTGAAGATTCTCTCCCACAGATTGAAGACTGCAACCATATATTCATTTTTAAAACGAACCTCCCGCTATTAGCTGAGCGGCGAGCCGTCCTGAAGAAATTTCCAGCCACTGATTTGGCCGGCTGACAACCGCTGGCATGTCACCAGACTCACCCTCTTGTTTTTTCTGTGTGTGATTTGCAAAAAATTTGTCGACGAACACCAAGTGGCGAACTGCAGGATCTTCTGTTATCGGATCACGCTGCATGCGCATGGTGGACGCAACATCTGAGCCGAAGCATGCATAACTCGTCGTGTACTGCTTGACGTCTTGGCGGACAACAAGCTCACAGTGAAGGTATTGATGGTGTGCAACAAAACTTATAGTTCTGTTATCATATAAAATAGGTTATCTTATGTATGTTTGGTTCTAATTATTAACACCAAAGTTGGCAGGTTTGGCACCATATATATTGTTCGTGCTGATTCACAAAATCTTACAGGTTCCCCGGAATCAGTTTGATAAGTATTTGTTCTATGAATCCCACCGAATGGTGAGGTTATTGTTCGTGTTGCCGCTGTGGATCTTTGGGAGCCTTATTCTCTTTCTATCTTTTATTTAAAACATCGCAACACCATATTCCTACACCCGAACAACAACGCAACCGTCATCTCTCCTACACAAACAACGCGAACAACAACAGAACAGCATCTCCTATCCTACCCAAACAACGCCACCTCCACCAACCTATCAACTGCGCCCCGGCGTAACGCCGTGCGCGACCATACATATTCGATAATGAGGCTTTCCGAAACAAACGTGAACGTCAAACAAAGGTGAGAGTCGGAGGGAAGCGTGGCGAGACCCTGCCTCGGGATGAGAGTTCAGGCGGCTCCCAACCAATAAAAGGCGTAGCTCGACGCAGTCAAGAGCGAAGTACGGCCAGTCGCAGGGGAGTGGAGAGAGCGTTTACCAGAATTGCCCTCGCAGTTGAGCCCAGCTTCGGATGGAGCCGCGCGTTGCGGAGTCGGGCGAGGAGCCACGAAGGAAGCGCTTGGACGAACGGTCGCGGGGACAGCAGTGAGCTGTGGTCCGCGACGCTGAAGCGGATTCGACGCGATGTGCTGAGTGGTGGACATCACAAGAACTCAACTCTAAAAGAGAGGAACCGTCTCACCCTCAAAAAGGCATCGCCGCCAAGGCCGACAAAGGCCTGCGACAGAGCCGGACACCGAGGAAACCAGCGCGCAGCACCGCCGCCAGCTGCTTAAGCCGATCGGAGCGCTCAAGGACTGGCGCGTTGCGACCACGAGAGCAAGACACCAGGGTCCAGCACCGAAGACGTTCAGCCGTCACAGGGGGCATAACCTGCACGCTCTCGCGCCTTCGGTATCCCAGCTCCGGGTTCGATATAAAGCTCACGGCCATTTACTTTTCTGGGTTTTTGTATGAAGTCTGTTCTTGGCGCCTCTTGTGAAGTAGAAATTGATGTTAATGCATGCTGTACATAATTAATAAATGGTGTAGGCTTTTCTGGTCATGTCCCTTCCACCCATTGTTGCTGTTTAAAATAACTGCACCTGTTTGAATGTAACCTGCTCGTTGCGTCCATTCCTCCCATTGATTTCACGCGCCCTCGGGAATGAGCAGGCTTAAACAATAAATTGTTCTTTGGTGCACCTTGGTATCTCCGCTGGCACGCACGGGGGACGCTGACGCTCGCCCCGGCTCAACGGTCCATTGAGTAAATTTCGACTTCGTCTGCGTGAGATAAATTAGGTATATCGAGATCTGCGTAACCTAAACGTGGACGGATATTGGCAAATTTATGTGCGTAAGCACCGTAGGTTCTGAGTTGTCGGAACTACGACTGCAATTCCGGTTTCGGCGCTCGACTTGTTGGCCTAGGGTTCGTGCGTGGCCGTCGAACGGCGAAATCCGCAACATTAAATTAATATTATATATATTAATATAATATATATTATATATATATATACTATATCTTACGTTCTTTTCTTCATTTAAAGTCCATCTGTCAGTCATCCTCATAACCAAACATGAACATGCAGCCCAACTTTTGAGCTATTTAAGGGAATTCAAGGTAGTGATGAATAATTGGGTTGGTACATTAAAACCCCTTTTGAGAAATTAACGCCTTATTTATATCCTCTTTCAAGGCATTATTAGTTGTCACCTCGCTGTCCCTCAGTGGGCTCAATTCACCATTTTTTTTTTCCCTGTCAGCATACCTATGCATTGGACAGCGCAAACGGGTTGCTAACGATTAAAAGTTTTTTTTTCCTTCATTTTACCACTCATATTATCGATGCCTGTTCATAGCTAGATCGCTGGAATTGTAATGTATAAACGCCGGAGATTGCCACGTTCGTGCTTTATTTCATTTCCGTACATGCTAACTCGAGAATCTTTGATCCGGAATTATAAATTAACTTCCTTTTACTCGCTCAGCAGTTTTCCGTGCTGAAAAAAAATGTTTTTTCTGGCCAATTCAACATTGTTTGACATTCGGCGTCTCTGGTGCACGTTTTACATGAATCGAGCGATCGCTAATTGCTTGCCAATCAGCCGTTCTTTATCAACTTTTGTTGGATGCTTACTTGTGTGCATGGGATTAATTTATAGCTGAAAGATCACAAAAGTACGCATACTGATTCCTTCTCAAAGGGGGAAGGGAACAGAGGATGGCAGACTTGACTGTCATCGCCTGAGTGGGCCACAGAATTTGCCAAGGCCAACTCAGACCTATATGGGTGGGTTAACAAGATATTATCAGGGTTGGTACATTTTTGACATTTTTCCATCTCAATCACAAAAATAAGATACCATTATACGACCCACACTACATCAAACTACCTTAATTAGACTATTAACATTTTACTATTGCCATCGATAACAAAATTCAATGTCGTCGTCAAAAAAATATTTTTTTTAATTCAATTCCTGCTCGATCTATGCTGGAAGGCAAATGCAAACCACCAGTATACCCTATGCCAGAAACTGCTTCAGCAACATGGAGCTTGTTAAAAAAGAGTATAGGTACTCAGCAATACTGTATGCTAGGTTATCTCTTATTTTGATGAGACAATTTATCCAGGTCGAGAAATTGAGACTCTTCGTCTTATCATAGACTTATCACTCACCACAATGTCTAATCTTCGTCCAGGTCGTATGCTTGATGCAGAATGTCGTGCTGCCTAGCCAGGACGAACAATTTTGGCCGTTGGAATCAATGAAAAAAATCCTGGCAATATCAGCTCCATGGCTGCACTAAATATTACCGACAAGACGGACTTTCTCGAGATCACATACTAACCAGTTGATTTCTCCCACTTCCGAATAGTTTCATGATTGGACAATCAAGCTGATCGTTTAATCAAATGATTACGCGTGCAGTTAGCGAAAATATCCTTCAATGAATGGACAGCAGCACCATGACGTTTCAAATATGTGGCAATCAAATTGCAGATCACAGGTATAGGCCACAATCAAAACGAACAATTTGGATGAACAATGAAAATCGTCGTTACAGGTAAGTAAAGATTCGGTAGCAAAAGCTTTAACAGCTGATAGGGTCCAATCATCTATCCTATCTCCATTTAAGCGAGTGATGTTGAAAGGAAGAATAATTTAAAACAAACACCATGAGAAACATTGCCGTCTTAACCCCCACCCATACCCTGAAAGTGTTTCCACAGACTTGTTAGAAAGCTGTGTTTTCGGGCATGGGTGGCTGCGAGCCATGCAAAGGAGACGATATGGAATCCCGCAGCACAAGTCCAGCCTGTGAAAGAATGAGCCAAACCATGTTATTATATATAATCTCCATACCTCTGAGGCATCTGTGACTAACTGGGTCAATGGCATTCATGCCGAATGAACCTCGATCATCGTAGGCTACTCTGATATGGCAGATTTGCATTTGACCAGCACTCATGACCTCTCTTTTGGACGTTTGTGGTATTTAAGTCACTACGAATCTATCCTGGATGCCGGAATTAACTCAATTCAAAGGACTGCCTTTTCATTGTGTAAAGTCCAGCCTGCACACACAGCATGAGGGTTAAATCAAGTTGCTCCGGACATCTCGAAATGATACTCCACTTACCCCCTGGACCTTCGTCTGCGTTTGGAACACCTGTTTTGCTTATAAACAACCAAAACCAAGGCAAGCCTTGAATAGGAGATGCAAGTCTTGGTCACAGGCAGCGCATAATTCCCCACCCAACCCATGCAGCCCAAAACACCTGTTCGTCACTCAGTGTGCCAGCGTCTTATGGCGAATTAGCGTGATCTCTCCAACTTCTCCGCTCTGAATGCTCCGTCCAAGTGACAGTTAACAAGATCGCAAGGCCTTGCGCGTTCGTCCACGCTGTGGCACTGCACACATCATCGACGGTTTCCACCTGATTGATATCATTCTTTCGAGTCTCAGTGGTGTCATCTCAGGTGCGGAAAAGTGAAACCATGCACTTGTCGGAGAGCTCGATCTGAAGAAGGTTGTGACATGTTTTGAATTGAAACTCCTGCCGTGCATGAAGTCCAAATTCGGCGCAAAGATACACTGTAGGCTATAACAGATCCACTGTAATTCATGCAGGTACAAGCGTCATACTGTTAACCTCAATTTACATGTTTCGATTTTGTGTCAACGAAATAACAAAATCAAACCAAAAAGCTTATAGATAATCAGATTTCTGATGATTCTACATCACCGTGTTCCCTCACCTGCGCTTGAGCACAACTTCAGTTCTTGTTGCTTCTTGTCTGTACTGATTTTCGGCAGTGTATGGTGGATTCTTTGCGTGTTTTGAAGTTCGGAGTCTTCCCGTAATAGTAGCAGTTCTGTCTCCTCGCTGTCTCAGTGTAAGCCCAGAAAAGGACCTGTAACCGGACGTGCTAAAGTTGCTCGAACACCTTCCAAGCTGGATGTAACCCGCAAAGCCGCGTAAGAACTATATTCGATGCTTTTCAGCACGCATTGCCCCCAGTTAGGACAGTATTTCCAGTGTGTGGTTAGGCGTGCGATGGACGCCGACCGCACACTGCCAGGATTGCTCTGGAGATTGTTGACCGTTTGATATCAATGTTAAAAGGCTGAATTCCCACATTCAGAGTCCAATGATTTGCGTTCAATTGGACCATGACTTATGATCCTGAGCAAGCTCGAGCTTGAAGACTGGTACTGGAGATTGGTACCGTGGTCTGATGGGGCAGCATCACTTGTTGAGGGGGTGGTTGAGAGATTGTTGGACTTTGTGGATTGTGAGTTTGGGGAAGAGGGGGGCTAAAGGGCAGGGTGATGAAACAAATTCTTGAGACGGTGTAAGGATGATAAATGGAGAACAGAAATGCGTAATAATCTGATATATGAGTGTGATTAGTGGTGAGATGCGAGGTAACAAATGATTGGGACCAAAGCGGGATGAAGAAGAGAGGAGTGTAAGCATTGAGAGTTCGAGAGTAGAGATGTAGGGGTATGAATGAAGAGGACCAGAGAGAGTTTGGGGAGATTTTGGCAAAGTTATAGGAAAGACCAGACTTGTGAAGATTGGAAATTGAGCTGGGGCAAGATTTCTCAATCCTATAAGAGTGAGGTTTGTGATTGGTTCTTGAGGATTTCTGCTAAAGTGAAAGACGAGAGAAATCGGAATGACGCCACCACTCTAGAAAGTTTGACGCAGAGCAGATATTTGTCAGTGTCTCCCACGGAGGTGCTTGTGAGTGGTGAGTCCGGGTTGCAAGGAGCGATGGTGTGTGGAGGAGCAGCGCGGTTGGGGAAGAGCAAAATGAGAGATTGAGGAGGGAACAGGAAGTAAAGAGAGGAGGAGAGGAGACGAGGAGAAACCGGTTGAGGAAAGGCTTTTGTTCGACGGTTGATGAAAGCATAACAATGCAGCACGTACTATACTTAAACGAAATTTTCTTTCTTTTATAAAATCATTTTAATTTTTAATATAATCTGTATTATCTGTAACCTTAAGTGCACTTACTAGGTGCATTTGTTATCCTCCTCTTTTCATCACAGCGCTTATCACAAACAAACCGTTATCCACATATGTTGTATCCGTTGAATAGAGTTATGGATAATCAACAGGTATGCACTCACCTTTAACTGCTTCGTCTGGGTTCAATTCAACACAGGTATAAACTGTCACCGTTTTGTATCAGGGATTATTATGTGTGTCGTGTTGCTTTCTGTCGCATACGATCATGTGTGTCAGTGTACGCCTCCTCAGATTGACGCTTAACCTGGCTCCATTGCCGTGTTTAGTGTTGCCTCTCTAGATGGCGACGATATCGTGTGTTGTGTGTCCCTCCTTCGATTAGCTCAATTGGCGTCATCGCTCAATTGTTTAGTGTGTGCCTCTCTCAGTATGGCGATACATGATGTAGTTATGTATGCCCTCATCGGAATGCGCTCAAACTTGGCATCTTCTCTCGATGGTGTTAGTTGCCCCTTTAGATATCTGATCAACTTGCTCCATTGGTAATGTGTGTTGTGTGTGCCTCCCTCGGATGGCGCTCAACTTGGGCCCCTGTTTGTCATGCTATGTCGTGTGTTCCTCTCGGCTGATGCTTCACTTGTGTCCTTTGCGGGGTCGTGGAGGCCTCTGGGGAATACATCTGGTGTCGGGTGTGCTCCTCGATAGACGATCATCGATTGTGTCCGGGTTTGTCCGCCCTAGATGGCTCAACTTGACGTACTCGATGTGTGTTAGTGTGTGCCTCACTCGAATGACGCTCAAAGCCTGGTCCTGTCTGCGATTATGTCGGTGGGCTCCTTGAATGGACGGATACATCGATGTGTGTTTTGTGGCTTTTCTGGCTGCTCAGGTGACACACCTGTTGGAGCCTTTGAATGACCAACTTTATCCTCGTGGGTTGTTTCGATTTGAGAAAGAGCTGCTTGATCGCAACACTATTACATGATCCAGGATTACTGCAGTTTTAGAGGATGGATAGGATCAAGCTTCTGTGGATGGGATAAACCATGCATGAGAACTAGGCTTTTGTGAATTTCCAGGTGAATCATGTCGCGCTTTGGAGATGGTGGTTCATCCTTTTGTGAGGAGTTGGCAGTTAGTGGCCGTCAAGGATCCAAGTTCTTCGCGAGAGACATGAGATATATAGAATTGAATAAATCAATCCTGCTTACCTATACAGGGCCACTGCTCAGCGCATGCGGCCCGCTGTCCACCCGATTTCTATGACAAGATGCAGTGTGTGCAGGTTTATTACAACGGAGCAAGTCCTTCAATGGCACCTCTCCTGATCTGATTCCACGGCTTTTTGTTAGTCATTGCGTGTTGCTGGGCTGGGATGCTAGAGGTGATTACTTCCTCTAAGGCAGTCTAGCCGGGGGGTTTATTGACACTCTAACTGCATCCTTGGTGTTTTACAGGAGGTATTCATAATTGGTGTCCTCGAATGGACATTAACTGAAGGTGGTTCTTCGACCTTTAGTTGGTGATTTATCCATGGTTCTTTGCAAAGTAGTGACTATCGCTGGCCCTGACAATTCCGTACAATCAGAGCACTCATGCGTCGCGGCACGCTCTGCCCGCAGCCATGATTTACCCGCACTTGGTGTCTGATAAAAAAAAAGAGTTTACTCTCACTGCTGCCAGGCTCCTGCGTCGCAGTCTTGCATTCCAAATCTGGATGTTCATTCTGGCCCATTGAATTTATCGATGGCAACCGTTGTTGGGGGTATTCTGTTTATTCCATGGCAGAGGAAATGTGACTCGGATGCTGCTTTATCTGGTTTGGATGAGATTGCAGCCCATGCCGACGTTTGGGGGAGGTGTGTACTGTGTGTTCTGGTATATAAGATATTAGAACTGCCATTTTAACTGTGGATATGACGGGCAGGTCTCGCTTTGATGCACCCTTCTGACGAATCCTGACCATTGCGTTTTTTTAAATTATTATTCAATTGATTTGATGGATTAAATAATTCAATTCATCAATGAGCCAAATGTCGTCCTCGATGATCCGGAAGACTGAACAAGCAAAAGAATAATCATCAGGGAACTGACGGATTTCGGTTTCAGCTGTACTCTTACCTCAAACCGAAGAGCCATCAAAAAAAATAAAAATAAAAATAAATACCCAGTCCCAAAATTATTCTGTCTGCAGGCATGTGTCGTCGAGTTGAATTAACTCTGTATCCCTCACATTAAACATATTTGTGAGTAGTTTACGTCGATTGAATTGAACGTGGTTCAGAGAAATATTTATCTTTTTTTCATCCAATATGGTCCAAACATTAACTATCAATTATTCCTTAAAATGTAGCCATTTGGGAACTTTTGTGAAGTTTCCCTAATCGTTCCAACCGTTCTGGAGCAGATTTTTATGTTTTTGGGTAATCCAATTGGTGCTAACTGTGACTTGCTCTTGTGTGTGACTTTTGTTCTATGGAAGCGGTTCATGTGTATGTTTAGCCATCAATCTTCTGCACTTCGAGAGAGATTTTTGAAGGGTTTTTTGTAAATTAAACATATGGCTGCCCATCACGTCCACGATGTATCCAAACAATTTGGTTTTTCCTGATGACTAAATTTCTACTGATCAATAGCATTCCACTCTGACTTAGGTCTATAATGGCCTATGAGTTAAGTCACCTATTCCCAGAGTACTTGCCGTGGTAAGTTTCATTTTGTTTTTGGCTTTCAAGATAGAGGTCCAAGTTTTTCCTTTTTCAAATTGGCTGCCAACGGACCTTGATATAATTATGAATAAAACGCTTTATGAGTAGTCACACAATGGTGAATTTTCATGACAATCCACAGCGGTTGGGAGAACTAATTCATGTGGAAAACAAACACCGACTACAGACAGAACCATATGACGTGCATTGCCGAACGGGGCGGACTCCGTGGGACTACTCCCAGCGATAGTTTAATTTGTTTCCATAATGGTGGATCGATTCCGGACTTTAACCAAATCGATCGGTTTTCTTGTCATAACCAATCTTCCACCTCGTTTTGTCTTACTCGTTATTTAGGCACGCGTTATCTAGTTTTGGCCATCTTAATGTGAAGACCTGAAAATTCTCGATCAGATCTGGATTGATCTTCAGCAAATCGATCATGTCTTGTCCAACAACTGCAGTTCTCCGTTTCGTTCACTCTTGGTCTCATTTGCATATCGTTTCCATTCTAGGTGAGCAGTTAAAATTCAATATTTCTGTTGGATCTTCCAAAATCGATCTTTAGCTTTAGGCTTTTTCCACATCACGTGGCACCAGTTTCGTCGATCCTCCATAATTTTGAGATTTGTAGTTGTAACGTTTTTGCCCATCTCTCCTGGTGAAGCATAACTTTAAATTCTCATCAGCTCCGGATTCGGATCTCAGCCAATTTCGTGTTGCGTCGTGCTGACCGACAAAATTCAGAACGATTACTATTGACTTGGCCAAATGTTGACAAACACAACAACATCGAATCTTTATGGAGATGAGGGATGTGTGGATGGGATGGGGAAATGATTCAGTTTACGTTGTTCTGAAAATGTACTCATTTCGAGTATGAGTGAAGGTGCTGATGTTCTATGCTGGTCCTTTGTCTCCTCATTCCTGCGCTTTGCAATGGCTGAGTTGAAAACTTCCTCAACCTTTAAGTACCCAGGCGCGTTCGCCGTCTCCGTATGGTGTGAGTATGATCATTCCTGTGTGAAGTTACATTTTAAACTTTGTCGATTTGACTTAAGAAACGGACACACGTTTAGTGATAGGACTTAATTTCATTATCATGTTGGATGGGCGTGTGGGTACTTTTTCCGCTGTGTTTATCACCTGCCTTGCAACGAACCCAGCGTTTAAACTCCAGGTTAGCATCCGAGCACTCACGCTTGGTTGATAATGACGGCGGTGGGGAACATTGCTTCCAAGGAGGGTGTAACAATGTCGTTGATTTTTTTAGCTCTGAAATGGCTGAGGGTCATCCTTAAATAGTAAGTTTTGATTGGAGCAGAGATTACAGCTTTGCCCTTGGTGTCTCCGGTGTTGATATGCTTGATATCATGAGATTCACCCGATTCGAGTGAGGAAAGGAAAAACTTTTGAGCGGTTTCGAACAAACATTGTGGCGCGTTTGCAAGCGACATTGTGAGCAGCAAAAAGGCGAATCAGACCCCAGTGGGACAGGCGAAGTGGACCGAGATGACTTGGAAGTTATTAAATATGTCGAATTATTATAAGGGGGTTTAAATAACCCAAACACCCTGTTCATTCAACTGCACTCCTTGAGTTCCGCCGTTGCACCCAGTTTCGCTGCTAGTTTCATGTCTTGGAGTTATGGAGGCACAACAACATATGACCGACTTATATGGCATATCCTGCAAAAATTTAACATCCCGTTCCAGAATCATGAACCAACAAGAGTAGTCATTGAATAGAATCTGTTCACGTACAACTGTATATATTGATCGTGAACGGAGAAAGCTTGTTGGGACTCTACACCCGGAACAAAAGAAGATGCCTTGGCTGAGGTATCAGTACCCCAGCCGATGTTGTTTAAATTGCGAAACCCTAAAACATGACCAATACAGGACCTTGAAATGAGATAGAGTTTGGAGATGAGAGGAATCTTATACCCATATAATTGGACAAAAGGGATGTAAGGACCTCAATGATTTAAAACTCCCAGTATCACACAATACTCATTGAGGTGGGGTTGTGACATCTGAAAGGCTCAGCAACAAAGTTTGGAACGTTGGTATGAACTGATCCTTTAGACGCAGAGGTGTGTGGATCTGGGAGATTCGTTCATTCTCAACCTGCAATGGATAAACCAACGAAAAACGACCCACACACAAACACACACGCGGCCAACCAACACACAACACCGCAAACCATGCCAACACCTTGTCCTGATGATATTAAGTTGAGGAGTAAGTGGGGGGGGGGATGAGAGGGGAAGGGGGAGAGCGGGAGGGGGGAGGGTGGAAATGGGAGGGAGGGGAGGAGGGGGAGGGGGGGAGAGGAGGGGAGGTGGGGGAGGAGGAGGGGAGGGGAGGAGAGGAAGGGAGGGGAGGAGAGAAGAGGGAGGAGGGGGGGGGAGGGAGGGGGAGGTGGGAGGGGGGAGGGGAGGGGGGAGGGGGGGGAGGCGGAGGGGGGGGGAGGGGGAGGGAGAGGGGAGGAGGGGGGAGAGAGAGGGAGGGAAAGGGGGGGGGGAGGGGAGGGGAATGGGAGAGGGTGGAGTGGAGCAAGAGAGGTGGGGGAGAGGGAGGAGAGGGAGTGAGAGGGGGGTTCGGGAGGGAGGGAAGGCAGGAAGTAAAGGGAGGGGAAGGAAGGGAGGAGGGGAAAAGGGGAAGAAAGGAGGGAGAGGAAGGTGAGGGGGAAAAAAGGGAGGGAGAGGAAAGGAGGATGGGGGTGGGAGCTGGGGTGAGATAGGGGTCAGAGGGCGAGGTAGGCGAGGAAGGAGAAGGAAGAAAGGGTGGGTGAACCTCCACATGTCGTGACTCGGAGGAGCGGAAGGGAGGATCGAGTTGGTCGGAGGCGAGGACGGGGGGAGCCAATATTTTACTTACATCACGCCACGCACGCAACACCTGTATACAGGACTTAGTTCGTCGTTGATGTGTTTCCTGGACATCGTTAACATGGAATTAAATCCCTTGTTTTTGTATTTAAGGAATCTTCCTGAGAGAAAAAAAAATTGGTGTAATTTTCCAAACTTCCTTCACGCTGTTCCCTTTGTTAATCGTTTTCTTTTTGTTTTTTATTCATCTTTAATTTAATATATTTGCTTCCTAACCGCAAATCCAAATCAGACGCCGCTTGCTTCACGTCGATCTTTTTCCCCCGGTCGTCAATGACCGGTTATTGTCATTCCCCCTATATTTTTGTCCTCATTAATTCAACAGTGAAGATTTTAATGCTTTGTAATTTCACTTTTATTGTTATATGGGAAGGAGGACCTGCCGGCTTGCTTATATTAGTATTCGCTTATTATTTGTTACGGTGTGCGCCTGGCAATCAACGTTAGGTCCCGGGGTCATATTTCGTTAAGTAATTGGTGAACTCTCCCTATGTCTAAGGGAATTAGTTAGTGTCGCTGCGACGTTTTTTATAGTAGGATTTCTACCCACAACAACAACACCTCCTGCTCGCCCGCATTGTCCCGTCTTCGCCGCTCCCGCATCGCGACGTGTCGCGATCTTGCCCCAGCGGTGGGTTTCGCACCAATATGGTCGAGGTTTCGCTCTGGCTTGCCCACAATATGGTACGAGCATTTCGCTCTGGCTTGCCAATATGCACGGGCGCGTCTTTTGGTTCGCAAATAAGGGTATGGTCATTCCGCCATGGCGACCAGCGACCAAAGGTGGCGTGTCTCAGAAGCGAGCGCGACCGTCCACCAATGGGAGCAGGCGAGGGGAGGCGGATCGCACCCACAACGATGGGAAAAGTTGATGATTTGGTTCCGTCTGCTGAGGCGTTTCTGTGGTCTCGCTACTATCACGCGCTCGAGGCTTCGTTGAGTTCACAACGGTGCCATCTCATCGGAGTCACCTCGTTCCTCTCTGGTTTGTCCCCCGGTCCTTTTTTTGCGTGGTCTCGGAGTGCGGTCGTCCCGGTGCGCTGGCATAGCAGCGTTCTCTTCCTAGGTGTTTTCGTTCTGAAGCTGAGGGCCTAAGACCTCCCGAGTCTTCTTTTGAGTATTTGTGGTGTGCCTTTTTGTGTTCCGTGGTTCCCTGTCTTAGTGGCAATGTTTTAGAGCTTGTCAGTTGTTCCTTTTTATTTGTTCTCTCCCTTACTGTGCTCCTCGTCCCCCGATTATTGTACTACTTCCTCTTGTTGAATGTCCAGCTCGTCCCTGTCATTTTTTTATTGCTTGCACGGTGGTGTGAGAATAGCGAAGCATAAATTGTTTCATTTTGACGACGGGCCTGTTACTCGCTCGGGTCACCCGTCGAGCGTACACGGTCGTCCGTCGAGTCTGGTCGGAGGGTGTGAATTCCGGTAGCTTTGCCGCGTGAGTATTAGGATATGAGTTGCATTACCTACCACGCGTCGTTATGGGGATTCTCTGTCCTGTGAAGGACCCGTGCTTCCGGACTTTCAGGTCACGACTAATTCGGGGTGTCGTGGGCGACTTACTGCTCCTTTGCGTCGTGTCGCCGAGCCGCTCACCATATGGACCGTTACTATCTATAATTTTCAGCAATCTCTGTGTGGTGGTGTCTTCTGTTGTAGTGTGTGTGTCTGTTGCAGACCCGCCTTTTCCGACGACACAGTCGGATCGGATTGAACTGCCAGGATATTGCGCGGCCAGCGATGTGCCTTTTGAGGTTTGTATCAATCGGACGAGCGTTCCCAAGTTACGCTTTCGTCGACCATGCAGACACGTGCTATCGTCCGAGGACTCTCATTCTTATTTATTTATTAGGTGAAGTTTTTTTTTTTGTGCTGATTGACGTCGATCTTATTGAAACTTCCGGTATGCTGGGACTGCGGTTGTCCTATAAGTTTTATTAATCGCATGAGCGCGTTCCAGTTCGCATTATTTCACCAATGATAGACCGTGCTTGACATCCGAATGACATTCCTTAATGTTTATTATTATTATATATTATTATATTATTTTTTTGCAGTTACGTCACATTTTCTTCTTCGTTTGGTATGATGTAACACCCCGAGCTGGGACTGATATTGTCCTTTTCAGTTTGTCGTTCTTATCCGTTCAGCGTTCCCAAGTGTTTCAGGTTTTGAGCTGTTTTTTTCCAAGGTTTAAATTAATTGTTCAATTTTTAATTATCCCAGGTTGATTTCCAAGGAAACAAGCTGTTTCCAAGGTTTGGTGAAGTGTGTTTTTTCCAGTTTGAATAATTGTTGTGCTTGGTGCATTTTGTGACTACTTTACAAGAGAGGCGAGAGAGTGGACGGAGAGTAGGGCGTCAATCAAGGGGGCGAAGAGGTTTGGGGCAGAGAAGGGGCTACCAGTCAAGGAGGGGAGCGAGAGAGGGGGGGTGAGGTTCGTGGGGAAGAGGGGGAGAGGGAGGGGGGGGGCGGGAGAGGGGGGCAAGAGAGTGGGGAGAGAGGGGGCGAGAGAGGTGTCGTCCATTCTTATCTTTTCGTTACTATGACGTCACAATGACGCTGGGACTTTGGTAGTTTCCACCACGGTTTTCCAGTATGGCTATTTATGATACGGTTGGTCCATTCTATGAAAACAAGGCCACATCCAGTCGTCGTTTATGAGGCGAAGGACAAGTGCACATACTGGCCGCCCTCTGGCACTCACACGGGCCGTCTACGGCACCACTACGGGGCCGACTAGTTTCTTTATTAATTATTAGTTTCACTCTCAGATTTATTTATTTGTCTGACGTATCCCGATCTCAACGAAATAGATTTCGATGCTATTACTTTAATTAATCCTGATAGGAGATGTGAAAATCGTGTCACTTAATCCATGAAATTCCTCAAGCTCCTAATTTGAAAAACTATAGTACTTAAAAGATTGTAACACAGGATGTGGCGATGATACAGGAATTCGTTGATATGATGTGAGGAAGTGAAAAAACATTTTTCATTAGATCTTGCGGCCTGTCAAGTTCAGCCATCGTTAGCAGGCAAGAAAAACTGCGCTTCAGACTGAGGTTACCAGGAAACGCTTAGACCAGACGCGACTGGTGGCCGAGATCGCCTATGATGATTATTATAAGCATAATTATCTTTAAAAAAAAGGGTTTTAATTAACCCCAACATAATTCTTCATCACCGCATTCTTGGAGTTTCTTCGTTGCATGCAGTTTAGCTGCTATGTTTCATGGTTTTGGATTATGGAAGGACCTGAATCACTGATCGCCATTTATTAGTTTAGTATGATGAGCCTGTTAATGAGAGTCAGTAGCATCGACTGTTGTGTCGTACTGTGGTTGAAGACACGAGTCACCGCCGGTGTTACATTCAAAACCGCTCTGTTTTATATCACAGGGTGGTTGTTCTGATTCAAGTGGAGACAACACAACAATCCATGAAGCCGAATTCGTAGTTGCTGTATAATTATGCCCCCTGTTGGCGTTTTCTGTATAGCGCTCTGTTCATCCCTCCAAGACCGTCAGGAGATCAGGTATTTCTCCATTTTAATCTTTACGTTCATCGTGTCTCAGATTGTTAAATTTCAATCGAAAGATCCTGGAACCTGAGTTAACAATGTACACATAATTAAATTCTCATCACCCTCATGAGCTGTGTCATCTGACTGCAATACATTTACTAATGGGCAAGGATGTTGGAAAGACAATCATAATAATGTGGGTCGGTGCGACGTTTCACGGTACTGAGCCGCGCTCCTTTGACTGTTTGCTTTGTGTTTGATTCCCGACGACTTAATTGTCGGATTGCTGTTCAAGGCGGTCGTCCTCCGGCAGCGTAGCGGTTCCGTCTGAAGTTTTTGTGGACGTTAATCCCGCCCCGTGTTTTGGCGACGGAGGGAGCTTCGCCGCACTGAACATTACAAATTCCTGCCGAACACAGGGGCCGCTGATTACACAACTGCACGCTCAGACAATGATGCTACCCTGCGCATTGTGTGCTTACATGAAGCACAGAAGAGCCATTCGATTCCACGAGCATCATAGTCGGTTGGTTCGATCATGGTTGTCTGGCATCTAATGACTCGTCCCGAGACTTACAGTGTGTATTGATTTGAAAGGTAATAGTTGAATTTGAGCATTTTCTCATCAATGAAGCAGTTTAAAGCATCCACCCCCAGGGAGGGCACAATGGGGGCACTGGGAGAGGGTCACGGTATTGGAATCGCATCACGTTTGTTAATACCTCTTGTTTACGGGCACATTATTCAACGTTTTTAGAGTTGCTGGTGACTTGGCAGGTCTTTTCGAACCGGATATGCATGTTGACTTGCTAAGTTAAGCAGGAATTGTATTTGTTCAGGTGTTCAGTATTACTTCTTGTGAGGAACGTATCTTTAAAGTCACCATATACTGCCGTGGCGCCAATTTACTCTTCGAAATGGCCACCATGATGATACCAGCCTGTATAACACTGGATGCGATGGGTATGACGCTGGGTGGATTACGGGCTAGACAGTTTGGTGGAGTGTGATGTCGGTTTGAGAGCCCTGTGATCTTTACGTCCCGTGTGCGTTGCCATACGTGCTGGCCGTTAGTGCAACCAAAAAAATAACTTTCAAACGCAAGGCCTTCCTTCGCTCTCATACGA
>CM068967.1:26591879-26605694 GCA_035128595.1 Eptatretus atami
ACCAACAACCACCACAGGCGTTCCTTGCTCTCGCATGCCATACGTGCGTGGCCGTACGTGCAAACCAAAATAAAAAAAATAAAAAAACTTTCAAAAAGCAACACACTTCCTTCGCTCAAAAAAACTTTCAAACCGTGTGCCAGAAACAACAACCACACAGTTCATTCCTTCGCTCTCGTAAACGACGACTGGATTGGGGCATTGTGTTTATCTATAAATGCGCATAAAATCGCAGAATTTAAGAATCAGTAAGTCATCACCATCCGGAAGTAGTGCGTGCCTGGACGAATGTTCACATCATTCACGAATTAACTTGCATTGAAGTAACAACTTGCTTGGTACTTACACACACAGAGTTAATTAAAATCCAATTAAAATCAAGTTTACCTCCCTGCTTTGCTTGCCATGACATTTGCTGCATTGACCATTGCCCCTCCTACGCCACGGTAACTAAATGGCGCCCTTTCCCATCGGCCACGCTACGCAGCAACTGTCTCGTCATTAGTTTGGTAATTAAATGGCCATAACTGGGAACACTTGTCTGATTAATATCAACCTTGAAAAGCACATACTCCAGGTCCCAGCAATATACTGGCAAGTTTCAATTAGATCGGACCAGTGGTTGTTGGAAACACGTCACACACACACAACACACACACACCAACACACACACACACATCACACACACACACACACACACATTGCTGGAATTATAGATAGACTAGTACGTGGCCGTACGTGCAAAAAAAAACAACTTTCAAACCGCGAGCCAGAAACAACAACCACACAGGCCGTTCCTTCACTCTCGCGTGCCGCGTACGTGCGTGCCGTACGTGCGGCCTGTACGTGCGTGCCCGTACGTGCAAACCAAAAAAAATTCTTTCAAACACCACACAGGCCGTTTCTTTGCTCTCATAAACGACGACTGGATTGGGCATTGTGTTTATCTATAAATGTACCTTAAAAATGAGAATTATAAGAATACATTAAGTCATCACCATCCGGAAAGTGTGCGTGCGCCGTACGGAATGTTCACATCATTCCACGAATTATCGCTTTCATTGAAGTAACAACTGCTGTGATACTTCCACACACAGAGTTAATTAAATCCAAATTAAAATCAAGTTTACCTCACCTGTCTTTGCTTGCCATGACATTCGCTGCCATGACCATTGCATCCAACGCCACGGGAACTGAGGCACCGATCGATCCCCATCGAAACCGGCACTGCTCGTGACGTCATCGGTCGGCGGCCGCGCATCGGCCTACCGCGAAGTTAAGTCCTCACTGTCGGAAGTTCACATATCGCAGTTACGATTATCGCAATTTAGTTTAATGGCCAATTATTAAATAGCACCAACGTATTTTGCCTTTTCGCAATGTCATGGCAAGTAAAAACACAAAGAAGAGAAGAGAAGAGAAGGGAAGAGAAGAGAAAAAAAAAATTTAAAACAACCACACAGGCCGTTCCTTCGCTCTCGTAAACGACGACTGGATTGGGGCATTGTGTTTATCTATAAATGTGTATAAGAAATCGAGAAATTATTATGAATACAGTAAGTCATCACTTTCCGGAAGTCCGTAACGTTGTAACCCGTAATGGGGAACGCGGCTGAGGTTCACTTCCCCATCGGCCACGCCTACGCAGCAACGTGTCCTGTCATGGTTGGTAAATAAAGGCCATAACTTGGGAAGCACTTGTCCGATTTTATCAAACCTTGAAAAGGCACATCCACAGAGGCCCAGCAATATACCTGGCAAGTTTCAATTAGATCGGACCAGTGGTTGTCGAAACAGCGGTCGCAGACACACAGACACACACACACACACAACACACACACACACACACACACACACACACACAGACACACACACACCACAGACACCACAGACACACACACACACGCGCAGAGATTGCTGAATTATAGATAGATGAACGTTCGATGTTGCGCGCAGGACGGGGTCAACACACCCCGTGCACGTTCCCGAGATGACGTCACGTACGCTCTTCTGAGCACATCAGACGCAGGTAGCAAAAGCCGGTTCAGAAATCACCTGCAGGACGAGTACGTGAAAACACCACCAGTGTACCTTTCGGTGAATTGTGATTAACCTGTGCACTCATGCGCGTCGTCAACTGACGTTTTCAACCCAACAATCATGTCATCGATTCGGATAGCAACTACAAAACAGCCCAACGAAATCATTGATGTTTGAATGCCATGCTAGGGCCATTGACGGTAATGCTTATTATTATCAGGTTACAAGGTACGTTTAATCAGGTCGGAGCAATTAAATGCGAGCGGAAGGTAACTTTCGTCTCGTAAACAGCAACAAAGGAAAGGCAGTTTCGTTAAACGTGCTCACAACTTCATAATGAAGGCCCGATGGGAGGAGAGGTCCAGGCTCTCTTGAACAGGTCGACAGGTCCCTTGACACGCGACATGTGCCAGCAAGTGCAATTAAGCAAATGTCAGCTTCTGCTCTCATTGAATGTTTCCAGACGAGGATTTGCAATATGACAAATATGTTTCACACACACACACGTCCATCATGTTACTTTCATACAAGGACTTAACAACATATGTGTGGACCAGCTTGTATATTATAATATAAATGTCCACTCACGATCACACCGATCACAAGAACGACTGAGCGGATCAGGTTAGCAGCTATTCCCGGCAGCCATTTACGCACAAGGTAACACAGCTACAATTATAAATAATTAAAATTATATATATATATATACAAACTACTTAGTTAAACAACTTCCACATTCTCTTTAATCTCATGCTTCCATCCAGGTCTTCAAGACAGCTGTTCACCACCATTCAGATCATCCCATCCAAAACCATGATCTTTTCTACCCCTCCTCTCCTCTCCCCACCCCCATTTTGCTTATGTATCCATCTGTCCACCACCTGCATTCTCCCTTCCCCTCATCACTTGTTGCACTCTGTCTATTTCTCCTGCTGTTGGTGTCCCCACCCTTTCTCTTGTTCCATTTGTTCTGTTGCATACCTGTGCTGGTCTGTTATCTAGCTCTTCACGAGCCTCAACTTTGGTGACATTTTACAAATTAATCAAAACGAAAAGCTGAAATGTCTTCCGCCAATAAGTATTCACCCCTTTGCTGTGACACTCCAAATTGAGCTCAGGTGCATCCAATTTCCTTTGATCATCCTTGAGATGTCTCCACAACTTGATTGGAGCCACTTGGCAATTCAATTGATTGGACATGATTTAGAAGTCACTGTCTTTTCAATCTTTGATGGTCACATGTCAAAAATCTAAGAAATCACTGCACAGATATTTCTCAACTGTAAGACACCAGAGATGTGTAGACATGTAAAAAGTAAGGAGATGGACTTTCAGAGCTTCCTTTTCCTTGAGCTCTTGGTCACAACACGAAGGAATCGGATGCAGGCTGAATCACGGACAAGTAGGGATGTGAAGAACAGGAGGGGGCAGGTGAAGTTGAGCTCAGTTTCTTACGGCATGTACTGAAATGCTGGTCTCAGGCAATGATACAGCAGAATGAGGAAGTACGGGTCTGCGTCACGAGAATAAGAGACCACCTTGATAGCAGCCTCATCCGGACTGAGTCCCAGTTCCACTCGCTCGAGCTCCTACTTTGGGTGAATGCAGCGATTGTTGTCAATTGTCACAACATAGTCACCCAGTGCTCTCAGCCTCTGCTTACCTCTGCTCAATCTGACAGCTCTCTGCTTTGGCATGAATGTATGGAAAATTTTGTCTCTCAAGTGAATTTAACAGTGCACTGGCTTCAACCATATGCTTCTGTTGCCCCTGATTCCAACTTTCACAGCTCGTTGCTGGATTCTAACCAAGAGCTGTGGTCCAGCGTACTCTATGGCAGAGAGGAACTTCCCTTCCCTCAATGTGCAGTTGGAGATGAAAGCTGCAGGTGCATTCTTCCCCACAATGAAACTTTACTAGATCTTGTGTATACATCATTTTGTTTCAACAGTCCTGATAACGTCCGTGGAGTCTTACTCACAGCAAAGGTCCACAGTTATTACCCAGCAATGGAACGACGCTCATGTTCTTATCACCGATTTTGTCATACTAAGGGCAGCGAAGTACCCAAAGATAAAATTAGGGAAGTACAAACGTAGACACAAACATAACCTTAATAATTAATGCAAAACCCTTCAGCTCACAAGAGTCTTCCACGGATTGCACTGGGCTGAAGCAACAGTAGTTCAAACTGTGGGCTGGCAAGATGGCTCGAGGTTTGCATACTCACCTCTGAGCTGTCTAGCCTGGTTCAAATTTGGTCGAGCTACAAACTGTCACCCTGGTGTCTCGCAAGCAGAGTGAGGCATCCATGTGTGTGCCGTCCCTCGGATGGATGTTAAACTGGGTGTCTCATCTGCCGGCATTAGTTAGTGTTCGTAAGATCCCACGGTCCCTTAGCGAAGAATAGGCGAGCTATTGCCGGCACTATGAACAAATTACAAGTTCCTGCTCTAACCTATAGGACACTGCATCAGCACACAGCTGTTTTCCCCCTCAAGCAATTATTGCTACTTGCAGCCGTGCGCACAGCATTACAAAAGAAAAGCTCAGACTGTGCATTGCTGATTTTACTTCTCATTAAATTCTCAACATGTGTCTAAAAATTGTGAAGACTAAGAAATGGCGATCACATCTCATAGTTTTCTTTCACAAGCAGCAAGAAGAAGCCACATCCATCAAGTTTATCATCAGGTCGGGAAACAAACCCACAAAAGACAGAGTTTGGAGGCAAGTGCGCTTAACCTCTGGAAGCGTTGCTGTCGAACTCACTGTAAGGCAAAAGGAGCCCATTCATCTAACAGGATTACACTCTGTAATACTAGAACGCACTCGGTAGAGGCGCTACCTGCCGCCAGGCTAAAACAGTTACGTTTTGTATCCCACTGATGGGCCGGATCTGGATCCAGACCTGCACAAAAATCTAATGGGCTGTTCCTTGTCAACTACCCAATCATTCACCAAGTTTTATCCGAATCCAATCCATAACTTTTGAGATACTGTATTGTGCTAATGAGATCACGTGTTAGCCCTATCTCTCATGGTAGAATCACTTAAAGAGTTCTAGTGATCACTCCTGATCGGGTATCTTACCAAATCGAATCAATTCATCCTTGGTCACATACCCAACCGTCGATAAATTACCTCCGAATCCATGCAGAACTTTTTGAGATATCCTGCTACAACAAACGAACAGGAGACAAAAATACCAACAGACAGACAGATAACCTCTGCAACCTTTGGTGGTGGAGGGTTTAAATCACAAGAGTCCACCACCAGGGGTTTAAAACATAGTCTAAATATAATAAACAAGCAGTCATAGACTGGTACTACGAAATCGTCAAACTGACCATCTCACCTTGCTTAATAAAAGCGTCTCTAGAGAAGGTAGCGACGCAACAGAAGTTTCTCTACGATGATTCTGCTACCAAAACAATCAAAAAATCGTAACGTCGGACCGATAGCAAAATCTCCATTTTCGACGCAATTATTTAATATTATTTATCAAAAAAGTCACAAAACCGTAATATCGGCATCCAACCAACAATCTTTACATAATCCGACGCTATGCGAGGTCAGGGCATGCGACGATAACCTTTATTGGTATACAAAAATATTTTTAACACCATCTTTAATCGAAAACACCGTAGCGCGCAACGCAAACTTTTCGTGATCAACGACCCTCTGTCGAGCGCGGCTGCACCACGTGACGAGCCTGTGATGAGCGACGGTGAATATTTTTTATACAATGTATAAAACGTCTCCAAAACATCCGATTTTTACCAGAATTTCACAACGAGTGTTAATCGTCTAAGCGATCGCAAAAACCGAAGCACAAAATTAAATCGAACTTAAAACGAACTCGTAACGTCGACGAAAGCAAAAATACTCCATTTCTCCACATGAATTTCGGAATTTAGTTTGACGCTCACTGTGGACCCTTGACCTTGAACCGGTTTGACCATAAATCTAATCAGCATTAGCATCGCCCCTGAATACGTGTGTGATTGCATTGTCCGCTTCTTTCGTTCTCAGTTATCGGTGCCTACAAACCAAACCACACACAAACAAACACACAAACCACACAAACAACACACAGAGGATGGAAGTCATCAATATACTTAACGAAATCTTTAGATTTCGTAAGTACAAACAAACAAGACACACAACAGAGGACGGAAGTCATCATATACTTTACGAAATCTTTAGATTTGTAAGTAAACTAAGCAGTCATAAGACTGTACTTACGAAATCGTAACTTGACTCTGAACTTGTCTAAATAAAAGCTGTCTCTAGAGAAGGTAGCGACAGCAAATCAGAAGTTTCTACGATGATTCGTGTAACCAACCATCAACATCATAACGTCGACCGAAGCAAAACATCTCATTTCCTCATTGCAATTATTTATATATTTTATCAAAGTCAACACAAACCGAATATGGCCATTCCCCAACCAATCTTTACATAATCCGACGGCTTTTAGCGAGTCAGGCATGCGTCGATAACGTTTGATTGGGAATAAAAAATGACTTTAAACACCATCTTTATCGAAAACGCGTACAGCGCGACACGAAACTTTTACGTGATCAACCGACGCCTTCTGCTCTGAGCGCGCTGCACCACGTGAGACTCCGTGACGCGCGGTGAAATATTTTTTTATACAATGTTAACAACGTCTCCAAACATCCGGTTTTCCAGAATTTCGACAACGAGTTTTAAAGCGTCTAAGCGATCGCAAAAATACCGAAGCAAAAATTAAAATCGAAGTTAAAACGAACTCGATAACGTCGAGCGAAGCAAAAATACTCCATTTCTTCCACATGAATTTACGGAATATGTTTGACACTCACTGTTAGCTTGACCTTGTGACCGATTTTGACCAAAATCTAAATCAGCACAGCTCATCACCCTCTGAATCACGTGGTGTAATTTGAGCATTGGTTAAGCTTCTTCCGTTCTCGAGTTATCCGTGCCTACAAACAAACACACAAACACAACATCACATAACAAAAAACAGAGACGAAGTCATCAATATTATCTTCGAAATCTTTAGATTTCGTAAGTAATAATGTTTCTTATTTCAGCGAGTAAACTCGACAAACACTTTTATGATGTAGAGCTTTATTTCTGTAAGGTGATACATTATGGTGACCGATTTCATGCCCAAGAGTTAAAATTAAAAAAGAAACTAAAACATTCCCAAAATGGCTTCTGTTGTGTATATAAAACATAAACGTGTTAAAAAATAAACAACAACCCCATATTCAATGTTACGGCCACTGGAAATCAAAGTGGCTATTCATTGAGTGTTGTATTAATGAGCGATGAACCGTTCGATAGCCTCCAACACTGTGTGTTTATGACTAATTGACCACCGACGTGCACGTCACTTTTAAAGAAGCGAAAACAACTTGCGATCAAGGTGAATTCTGATACCCTCAGCTATATGAGTTCAAGGCAATTATAAAAAACATCAGCTATTGATAAATTAATACGTTCGTTATTATCCTCTCCCCATTAAGCTGTTCATAAATGAAACAAAAAAAATTTTTTGGACTGTTTAACACAAAAACATTTTGTTGGCAAAAAGTTTTTGGCTTAAGAGGATTAAAATATTCAGTTTGTGTTTCCTCGTCACTGTGGCAATCACTACTGGCGTGATATGCGTCACGAGTTAATAATCTCAGACTTTGCATGTTGTAGTGCTCGATGTGACATTCATCCAAAAAGGGAGCTATAAGCCTGCTGTCTTGCATTCTTCGATCACTCGTGCGCGAAGACGGCCTCTCATATTAAACAATGCATTGTATATTAAAAACATTTGACATTTCGTAAAATATATATATATATATTATATATATATATATATATTATAATATATAGTTAATGCAAGATGGTCCACCACACAGCTGTTTTACTTACATGGCAGATAAAAAACTCTTTGACTTCCCTCGTGTGGAGGCTGGGAACGGTTTTGGCCCAAGTCTTTCTGGAACCGCTGCTCGCCCCTGGCATTGACTGGCGAGCAGGAATTTATAAACTTGTTCGGGTGCGGTATAAGTCGCCTCTTCTTCGGTTGTGTTTAAGTCGATCCAACGCCGCCAGTACTGTTACTAGCTATGGGTCCTCCATTCAACGGTCCAATCTTAAAGGACGGCGCCACACATTGATTGCTTTGCCTCATGCGATGCCGAAGCAACAGGGTGGCAGTTTAGAATGGCTCGAGATTGCAAAACTTAGGCTAGACAGCTTCAAAGGAATGGTGCGTACCTCTTAGGCTTATCTGGTAACCCTATGCCAGAAAAATAAAAGAAAAGCTCAGCTTTGTAGTTTTGTTTTCTGCTTTCGGTCCAAAAAGGCTTTTTCAAATCAAAACCGTTTATATCTACAATTCTTTGAGAAACTGCCAATTTCCAATGGACCAACATTTGTCTTTGCTCTTTGTTGAAAAATAAAGTGAAACCTCTTCCCTTTTGATTTGTTTTTTTTAAGTTCTAACTAATGTATATTTTCACACATTCAATGAGGCAAACACCCTCCTTGCTCGCCTCCCACCAGAGTCGTTAATAGAAAGCATGTGAAATGTCCAAATATCCAACTTGAGCGTTCTGGACAGATCGAAGTACATCACAGAAGAATTGAAGCTTTCCTTGGCTAAACACTCAATGGCCAGTCTGGGGCGGTCAACAGAGATGTGTCAAGTCTATACGCGTACCTAGTGTCAATATACTCACCACTATTCGATGCACGTGTTTCACCCAAAAATGCGCTTGAGCTGCTCCCAGTCGTCCTGCAGCTCGAGTGTACGTGTGCTTCAAGCTGGGCGTCAAGGCCGAACCAAAAATTCGATTCGGCAGGCACTTGTAAATTTCAGGAGATGTGCAGGACATTTACCGGTGATACATTGCTACACGTAATTACAAACTTAGCAATATAAAACATGCTGCACCCGAAGTGCAAGATCGTAAAAGGCAAATTGTAAGTGAAAAGGCTGATATGAAAATTACAATTAAAGGCTGAAAAGAAGAAAGCAGCAACACAAAAGTAGAAGAAGAATAGAGGAAGAAAGAAGGACGAAGAAAGATGTGCAAAAGAAGGTAAATGTGTCAACAGAAGTGTTATATGAACAAAACGTGTGCCATGGCACACAATCACATGGCTTCAAAAACTCGTCAATGCCGCTTGCTATGGTGTTGCCCATACGATCTGTCGGAGAGTCTATACTTGTCCCGTCCGCTTTTACGTTCTCCAGGTGAAGTTGTCCATACTTTGTGTTCTCTTTACTCATTCCTGCTCCTGCCAGGTCATTTTAAGTTTCTGCACATCCATAAGAAGACAATACTCACTTAAATAAGTAATTATTAACGATAAGCCAAATGTTCAATACAATAGTAATTGCCTACCAGATGTTGATTACGAGTTATCCAATGTGCCGTACACAAAAATATTAGAGTGATAGCGACAATGGTAGGCAAACCTTCAGCTGCATTTGCAGAGGCTGTCTTGTTTGCTCTCGGTCACACGGTTTCCTCACTGCGCTGCTGATCCCACACTCATGGGATGAAAGTCTGCCGTTTCATAAATCGCCCATCTCGTTACCTTCTACCAGGCATCGTCCATTTATTGCTGGTAGGTGGTGGAAGTGGGAAATCGTTGCAAAAGCCAGCTTGTTGATTTGACTGTCTGTTTTTAGAGATCATTGCTGCTTTGGGAGTTTAATCCAGCACGGTCCATAGGGGCTATTTGGATGTTCTTGATCACAACTTGCTACATAGCTGTATTTGGATGCACCTGCCATTGACGTGAGGTGAAGTCGATTTTGTGCTGGTGGCTGGTACGGTGCTTGGTGGCTTGTACGGTGAGGAGAATTTGGAGGTAATTTGCCTTTCTTTTGCTGTTAAAGGAAATGGCCGGAAACCAATGTGAAGGCAAGGTAGTGAGTCGGCTGCTGCTGTAGTTGCTCTGTTTGGTATGTTGCCTCTGAGTAGATGTGAGATGATTTTGCCCTTTTGCAGCTCATCTTGCGTTATCTGCAAGTACTTCTTTAGCCTTTCAGCCTGTGATAAGCCCAAAGATAAAGCCGGACATTAATGTACAAGCGCCGAACAATACAACACTTGCGCGGAACAAGTAGAAGCATTTCATCTTTCTTCAAGCTTTAACCACATTAAGATTAACATGCAAACACCACAAATTCCTTTAGTACAGTTATGAAACTGAAAAAAAGACACTTGCTTTTATCAACCTTGAGTTGAAAAATAAAGTTTCAGCTTAAAATCTGATTTCGAAAAGAGAAAGCATTAAAGTATACCACATACATTAGTTAACAAGTAATAGGCGGTGTCAAAAAAATCCCCTCAGAACCACCTTAATGAGCGCAGAACGACTTCATATATCCAAACCCAAGGTCGGCCTTATTAAAGGGGCCAGCCTACATATTACGTACACACAACGATGAATGGAAAGGTCGAAAAGACAGAATAAAGGTGAGGGGAATATATTTAAGACACAAAAGTTTCATCATTATATGTATGAAATATGGAAATGCACCTTGAATCCAGGAAGAAAAAAATCACCAACATCTAATATTATAAAACCTGTGTTAACGCGTTAAGGTGCTCGTTTAAGGATCTTAGGGTCTTGAGTTTGAGCCCCGTTGTTCCGTTAACAATACCACCAGTGGGTTTGCCCAGCCTGCCATCCTCTGAGTTGGCAAAATGAGTACCAGTTTATTCGGTAAACAGGGGGAACTGCATTCAGTGGCACAGGGCGAAGCTCCAGCAAACGATGCATACAGCAGCCCACAGGCTGCATACAAATGATGATCTAAAAGCCAGTTGTTTTGGACCATGACGTGTGGACAGATTGCCTTAACCCCATTGGTTGGAAAAGGCTGGTCGACTCCAACCCACAATTGCTAACCTGCAAAAAAACAGTAGGACCGCCTGTCCTGAAGCTCACCTGGATCAGGAGCAACAGTTCACTCAATGCCCTGCAGACCTCCTTAGACCCTGAAATTTTTGATGCGTGAACAACTTGAGGTGCCTTGACGGGTGATGAAGGTTGTGGTCAAATTTCATTGAAACTTGCCTTGTGTAATTCAGAGAAGAGAGCAATACCGATTTGGGGGGGGGGGGGGGGTCATAAACCCTCTCCGTAGATCCCTTTAGTGAGCGACAGATTTTTATCTGTGGTCGATAATTTGGTACATACGGGTGCTGAAGATTGTGGTTCAAAGTTTCATCAAAATCGATGTGTGTAGTTTCAGAAGAGCAAGTACCAAATTTTTGGGGGGTCAAACCCTGCCCCTAGACCCCCTTAAGGAGCACAGATTTTTATGCGGTTGGGTACACTTTGGTAAGTCATTGTGATGAAGTTGTGGATCAACTTCTCCGAAATTATTTCTGTAGTTTGGAGAAAACAAATACACTGTTTTTAGGGTCAAAATTCCCCCTGTATATCCCTTTAATGATGTGAAAGATTTTCGATTGGTCGATTAAAAACTTTGTATATCATGGAAGATGAAGTTGTGTAGTCAAGGTTTCATCGAAATCGTAGAGTTGTAGATTTCAGAGGAGAGAGCAAATACATATTTTGGGAGAGTCAAAACCCACCCCCCTCCCCACCCCCATAGACCTTTTTAATAAGCACAGATTTTGATTGGTGGTTGATACACTTTGAATATAACATGCATGAACGAAGGTTTGGTCAGATTTATAAAAATTGTTTGGTTGTAGTTTCAGAGGAGGCCAGAAAATACTATTTTGGGATCAAAAAAAAATCCCTCGTATAGATCCCCTGTAATGAGACGCAGAGTTTTGACGCAGTGATAAAATTTTGTCCATCACAGGTGCTAAAAATGTGTGATCAATTATCATGAAATTGTGCTGGGTAGCTTTGGAAAGAGAGCAAAATACCTATTTAGGGAGGAGGGTCAAAAAACCCTCCGTGGACTTCCCAATGAGCACAGATTTTGACGGCGGTCAACACACCTTCTTATAGGCATGAGAATAAAAAGCTGTGGCGAAGTGTTCATCAAAATCGTTGGTTTGCGTGAAGTGATAATGACTGAAGTTTTACGGATTGAGTGACTGACTCATTGATTGACTCAATGACTGACTGACTGACTGAATTATTCACTCACTCACCCTACGGACAATTGTTCGCATCACATAAAGCTCACCTGATTAAAGTCCAAGTGAGCTAAAAAATCATACGTCTGCCATTGTGAAGCACATTGGTTCCTTCTGCCTAGTCCTACTATAAATTTGGAAATTGCGTCACAGCTTTACCACCAAAACAAAATTTATTACAGCCATAAGCATCAAAAAGCCTAACATTTACAAACAAACTTTCAATGGAGACCTCGCCAGCGATTAGAGCATGGAAATTGCATCAGACGTGGCAATAAGTGTGAATTGTTGCTCCAGCTTGCCGGAGCTCGATGATAGAAGATGCATTTGAATTTTTCCTCCCTCCACCCTTACCCCACTTAGAAATCCCGTGCGGGCATGGTCCAACTTACGAGTCGTGTAAAAATACCGGAGGGTCGCCCGTCACTTTGACGGTCTTTCTGCTAGTATTGAAATAAATTTACAGGAGGCACCTCCTGGAAAATCGAGAAAAGAGAGCAATGAAAGAGGACCAAGGAAAAGAGATGACCGAGATGCAATCAGAATAAACCAGTCAATCGAATGAATTGCCACAACCACAAAGCATGATCATCTTAACTTCATGATGGTCCCACGTGCGTAAGTCAGTTCCATTCGCTCACCTGGTTGCTGCCAGTCTGCCCTCTCTCTTTACTCCTGGCTCCTCGAGCTGCTTATCTTGATCGGTACTGGGACAACTTCCTCTGTCTGAAAACACAGCGGCAGATGCCGTCGATCAAACATGGAAAGAAAACCCTCAAGAAGCAATGAGCTTAGACTCAACATTAAAAAATACATCGTTATTGAAAGTTGTTGTTTTTTAGAAAAATGAAAATTGAATTATGGATAAGGAATCACCCCCTAAAGGTTCTCTACCAACCCCTGAAACCATTCATTGCATTAAATCCATAATTATTATAATATATAGTAGCAATCAGTTAGCAGTAGCATTAAGTATACCATCAGTAGTAGTAGATATACTGTATACCAGTAGGCCAATCACACACTTCGAACAAATTTTGAATCGGCTTCTCCGATGATACATTTAACCACGATTTATGTTTACAACATACCGGTTGATGTGCGCCGTCCACAGGTAGTTTCAGTCAACCTCCTTGTAAACTTAAATTCCTTACCTGGATGAGTGAATCTTCCTAACTGAAAATTCTTCATCTGGCTTGGGCATCGTTCTCACTAACAATTCAACACCTTGGACTGAGCAATCTTGCCGCACAACAAATTCATCACCTGAAGTTTAGCAATCGTCCTCACAGAAAATTGTTCATCTACAGAGCGATCTTCTTGAATGACAAATTTATACATCTGGCTGCCGATGATGCTTCTCACAAACAATCTTCATCTTGCTGTGAGATCCTCCTCGCCGGACACTACTTCATCCAGCTGTGCAGTCCAATCTCTCCTTGGTGCGACGACTGGATTGGGGCATTGTGTTTATCTATAAATGCGCATAATAAATCGAGAAATTATAAGAATACAGTAAGTCATCACCATCCGGAAGTAGTGCGTGCCTGGACGGAATGTTCACATCATTCCACGAATTATCACTTGCATTGAAGTAACAACTGCTGTGGTACTTACACACACAGAGTTAATTAAAATCCAA
>CM068967.1:26605704-26622955 GCA_035128595.1 Eptatretus atami
AAATCAAGTTTACCTCCCTGTCTTTGCTTGCCATGACATTTGCTGCCATTGACCATTGCCCCTCCTACGCCACGGTAACTAAATGGCGCCCTTTCCCCATCGGCCACGCCTACGCAGCAACTGTCTCGTCATTAGTTTGGTAATTAAATGGCCATAACTTGGGAACCACTTGTCTGATTAATATCAAACCTTGAAAAGGCACATACTCCAGGTCCCAGCAATATACCTGGCAGTTTCAATTAGATCGGACCAGTGGTTGTTGAGAAACAGCGGTCACAGACACACACACACCACACACACACACACACACACACACCACACACACACACACACACACACTTGCTGGAATTATAGATAGACTAGTACGTGGCCGTACGTGCAAAAAAAAACAACTTTCAAACCGCGAGCCAGAACAACAACCACACAGGCCGTTCCTTCACTCTCGCGTGCCCGTACGTGCGTGCCGTACGTGCGGCCTGTACTGCGTGCCCGTACGTGCAAACAAAAAAAAATTCTTCAAACACCACACAGGCCGTTTCTTTGCTCTCATAAACGACGACTGGATTGGGCATTGTGTTTATCTATAAATGTACCTTAAAAATGAGAAATTATAAGAATACATTAAGTCATCACCATCCGGAAAGTGTGCGTGCGCCGTACGGAATGTTCACATCATTCCACAATTATCGCTTTCATTGAAGTAGACAACTGCTGTGATACTTCCACACACAGAGTTAATTAAATCCAAATTAAAATCAAGTTTACCTCACTGTCTTTGCTTGCCATGACATTCGCTGCCATTGACCATTGCCACTCCAACGCCACGGGAACTGAGGCACCGATCGATCCCCATCGAAACCGGCACTGCTCGTGACGTCATCGTCGGCCGGCCGCGCATCGGCCTACGCGAAGTTAAGTCCTCACTGTCCGGAAGTTCAGCATTCGGCAGGTTACAATTATCGCAATTTAGTTTTAATGGCCAATTATTAAATTAGCCCAACGTATTTTGCCTTTTCGCAATGTCATGGAAGTAAAAACACAAAGAGAAGAGAAGAGAAGAGAAGAGAAGAGAGAGAAGAGAAAGAAAAAAAAATTTAAACAACCACACAGGCCGTTCCTTCGCTCTCGTAAACGACAGACTGGATTGGGGCATTGTGTTTATCTATAAATGTGTATAAGAAATCGAGAAATTATTAGAATACAGTAAGTCATCACTTTCCGGAAGTCCGTACGTTGTAACCCGTAATGGGGAGCGCGGGTGAGGTTCTCTTCCCATCTGGCCGACAGCGCTACGGCGAGGCACGTGTCCTGTCATTGGTTGGTAAATAAATGGCCATAACTTGGGAAGCACTTGTCCGATTTTTATCAAACCTTGAAAAGGCACATCCACAGGAGCCCAGCAATATACCTGGCAAGTTTCAATTAGATCGGACCAGTGGTTGTCGAGAAACAGCGGTCGCAGACACACAGACACACACACACACACACACACACACACACACACACACACACACACACACACACACACACACACACACACACACACACAGACACACACACACACAGACACACAGACACACACACACACGCGCAGAGATTGCTGGAATTATAGATAGATGAACGTTCGATGTGCGCGCAGGACGGGGTCAACACACCCCGTGCACGTTCCCGAGATGACGTCACGTACGCTCTTCTGAGCACATCAGACGCAGGTAGAAAAGCCGGTTCAGAAATCACCTGCAGGACGAGTACGTGAAAACACCACCAGTGTACCTTTCGGTGAATTGTGATTAACCTGTGCACGTCATGCGCGTCGTCAACTGACGTTTCAACCCAACAATCATGTCATCGATTCGGATAGCAACACAAAACAAGCCCAACCGAATCATTGATGTTTGAAATGCCATGCGAGGGCCATTGACGGTAATGCTTATTATTATCAGGTTACAAGGTACGTTTAATCAGGTCCGGAGCAATTAAATGCGAGCGGAAGGTAACTTTCGGTCTCGTAAACAGCAACAAAGGAAAGGCAGTTTCGTTAAACGTGCTCACACTTCATAATGAAGGCCCCGATGGGAGGGAGAGGTCCAGGCTCTCTTGAACAGGTCGACAGGTCCCCTTGACACGCGACATCGTGCCAGCAAGTGCAATTAAGCAAATGTCAGCTTCTGCTCTCATTGAATGTTTCCAGACGAGGATTTGCAATATGCACAAATATGTTCACACACACACACGTCCATCATGTTACTTTCATACAAGGACTTAACAACATATGTGTGGACCAGCTTGTATATTATAATATAAATGTCCCACTCACGATCACACCGATCACAAGAACGACTGAGCGGATCAGGTTAGCAGCTATTCCCCGGTCAGCCATTTACCGCACAGGTAACACAGCTAACAATTTATAAATAAATATAAAATTATATATATATATATATACAAACTACTTAGTTAAACAACTTCCACATTCTCTTTAATCTCATGCTTCCATCCAGGTCTTCAAGACAGCTGTTCACCACCATCTCAGATCATCCCCCATCCAAAACCATGATCTTTTCTACCCCCTCCTCTCCCTCTCCCCACCCCCAATTTTGCTTATGTATCCATCTTATCCACCACCTGCATTCTCCCCTTCCCCTCATCACTTGTTGCCCACCTCTGTCTATTTTCTCCCTGCTGTTGGTGTCCCCACCCTTTCTCTTGTTCCATTTGTTCTGTTGCATCCTGTGCTGGTCTGTTATCTAGCTCTTCCACGAGCCTCAACTTTGGTGACATTTTACAAATTAATCAAAAACGAAAAGCTGAAATGTCTTACGCCAATAAGTATTCACCCCTTTGCTGTGACACTCCAAATTGAGCTCAGGTGCATCCAATTTCCTTTGATCATCCTTGAGATGTCTCCACAACTTGATTGGAGTCCACCTGTGGCCAATTCAATTGATTGGACATGATTTAGAAAGTCACTGTCTTTCAATCTTTGATGGTCACAGTCAAAAATCTAAGAAATCACTGCACAGATATTTCTCAACTTGTAAGACACCAGAGATGTGTAGACATGTAAAAAAGTAAAGGAGATGGACTTTCGGAGCTTCCTTTTCCTTGAGCTCTTGGTCACAACACGAAGGAATCGGATGCAGGCTGAATCACGGACAAGTAGGGATGTGAAGGAACAGGAGGGGGCAGGTGAAGTTGAGCTCAGTTTCTTTACGGCATGTATTGAAATGCTGGGTCTCAGGCAATGATACCAGCCAGCATGAGGAAGTACGGGTCTGCCGTCACGAGAATAAGAGACCACTCTTGATAGCAGCCTCATCCGGACTGAGTCCCAGTTCCACTCGCTCGAGCTCCTGACTTTGGGTGGATGCAGCGATTGTTGTCAATTGTCACAACGATAGTCACCCAGGTTGCTCTCAGCCTCTGCTTACCTCTGCTCAATCTGACAGCTCTGCTTTGGCATGGAATTGTATGGAAAATTTTGTCTCTCAAGTGAATTTAACCAGTGCACTGGCTTCAACCATATGCTTCTGTTGCCCCTTGATTCCAACTTTCACAAGCTCGTTGCTGGATTCTAACCAAGAGCTGTGGTCCAGCGTACTCTATGGCAGAGAGGAACTTCCCCCTTCCCTCAATGTGCAGTTGGAGATGACAGCTGCAGGTGCATTCTTCCCCCACAATGAAACTTTACTAGATCTGTGTATACGATCATTTTTGTTTCAACAGTCCTGATAACGTCCGTGGAGTCTTACTCACAGCAAAGGTCCACAGTTATTACCCAAGCAATGGAACGACGCTCATGTCTTTATCACCGATTTTGTCATACTAAGGGCAGCGAAGTACCCAAAAGATAAAACTTAGGGAAAGTACAAACTTAGACACAAACTATAACCTTAATAATTAATGCAAAAACCCTTCAGCTCACAAGAGTCTTCCACGGATTGCACTGGGCTGAAGCAACAGTAGTCAAACTGTGGGGCTGGCAAGATGGCCTCGAGGTTTGCATACTCACCTCTGAGCTGTCTAGCCTGGGTTCAAATCTTGGTCGAGCTACAAACTGTCACCCTGGTGTCTCGCAAGCAGAGTGAGGCATCCATGTGTGTGCCGTCCCTCGGATGGATGTTAAACTGGGTGTCTCATCTGCCGGCATTAGTTAGTGTTCGTTAAAGATCCCACGGTGCCCTTAGCGAAGAATAGGCGAGCTATTGCCGGCACTATGAACAAATTACAAGTTCCTGCTCTAACCTATAGGGACACTGCATCAGCACCACAGCTGTTTCCCCCTCAAGCAAATTATGCTACTTGCAGCCGTGCGCACAGCATACAAAAGAAGAAGTCAGACTGTGCATCTGATTTTACTTCTCATTCAAATTCTCAAACATGTGCTAAAAATTGGTGAAGACTAAGAAGAATTGGCGATCACATCTCATAGTTTTCTTTCACAAGCACAAGAAGAAGCACCAATCCATCAGTTTATCATCAGGTCGGGAAACAAACCCACAAAAGACAGATTGGAGGCAAGTGCGCTACCTCTGCAGCGTTGCTGTCAAACTCACTGTAAGGCAAAAGGGAGCCATTCATCTAACCAGGGATTACACTTGTAATACTAGACCGGCACTCGGTAGAGCGCCTACCTCCGCCAGGCTAAACAGTTACGTTTTGTATCCCACTGATGGGCCGGATCTGGATCCAGACCTGCACAAAAATCTAATGGGCTTGTTCTTGTCAACTACCCAACTCATTCACCAAGTTTTATCCGAATCCATCCATAACTTTTTGAGATACTGTATTGTGCTACATGAGATCACGTTGTTAGCCCTATCTCTCAATGGTGAAGAATCACTTAAAGAGTTCTAGTATCCACATCCTGATCCGGATCTTCACCAAAATCGAATCAATTCATCCTTGTCACATACCCAACCTGTCGATCAAATTACCTCCGAATCCATGCAGAACTTTTTGAGATATCCTGCTTACAAACAAACAGACAGAGACAAAAAATACCAGACAGACAGACAGATAACCTCTGCCAACCTTTGGTGGTGGAGGTAATCACCAAGTCACCACCAGGGGTTAAAACTATCTAAAATAAATAAACAAGCAGTCATAGACTGGTACTTACGAAATCGTCAACTTGACCTCTCACCTTGTCTAATAAAAGCTAGTCCTAGAGAGGTAGCGACGCAAATCAGAAGTTTCTACGATGATTCTGTACCAAACCATCAAAAAATCAACGTCGACCGAAGCAAAAATCTCCATTTCTCGAACGCAATTATTTAAATATAATTTTATCAAAAGTCACAAAACCGTAATATTCGGCCATCCACACAACAATCTTTACATAATCCGACGGCTTAGCGAGTCAGGCATGCGACGATAACCTTTATTGGGATAAAAAATGACTTTTAAACACCATCTTTATCGAAAACACCGTCAGCGCGCACACGGAAAACTTTACGTGATCAACGACGCCTCTGCTCGAGCGCGCTGCACCACGTGACGACCCGTGACGCGCGAGTGAAATATTTTTTTATACAATGTAAAACGTCTCCAAAACATCCGATTTTACCAGAATTTCGACAACCGAGTGTTAATCGTCCTAAGCGATCGCAAAAACCGAAGACAAAATTAAAATCGAACTTAAAACGAACTCGTAACGTCGACCGAAGCAAAAATACTCCATTTCTCCACATGAATTTACGGAATTTAGTTTGACCTCACTGTGACCTTGACCTTTGACCGATTTTGACCAAAATCTAATCAGCATTAGCCATCACCCTCCTGAATCACGTGTGTAATTGACATTGGTAGCTTCTTCCGTTCTCGAGTTATCGTGCCTACAAACAAACACACACACAAACAAACACACAAACACACAAACAAACACACAGAGGATGGAAGTCATCAATATACTTACGAAATCTTTAGATTTCGTAAGTACAAACAAACAAAACACACAAACAGAGGACGGAAGTCATCATATACTTACGAAATCTTTAATTTCGTAAGTAACAAGCAGTCATAGACTGGTACTTACGAAATCGTCAACTTGACCTCTGACTTTGTCTAATAAAAGCTGTCTCTAGAGAAGGTAGCGACGCAAATCAGAAGTTTCTACGATGATTCTGTACCAAACCATCAAAAAATCATAACGTCGACCGAAGCAAAAATCTCCATTTCTCGATGCAATTATTTAATATTATTTTATCAAAGTCACAAAACCGTAATATTCGGCCATCCACCAACAATCTTTACATAATCCGACGGCTTAGCGAGTCAGGCATGCGACGATAACCTTTATTGGGATAAAAAAATGACTTTTAAACACCATCTTTATCGAAAACACCGGTCAGCGCGCACACGGAAAACTTTACGTGATCAACGACGCCTCTGCTCGAGCGCGCTGCACCACGTGACGACCCGTGACGCGCGAGTGAAATATTTTTTATACAATGTTAAAACGTCTCCAAAACATCCGATTTTACCAGAATTTCGACAACCGAGTTTTAAGCGTCCTAAGCGATCGCAAAAACCGAAGACAAAATTAAAATCGAAGTTAAAACGAACTCGAACGTCGAGCGAAGCAAAAATACTCCATTTCTCCACATGAATTTACGGAATTATGTTTGACCTCACTGTTACCTTGACCTTTGACCGATTTTGACCAAAATCTAATCAGCACTAGCCATCACCCTCCTGAACACGTGGTGTAATTTGACATGGTAGCTTCTTCCGTTCTCGAGTTATCGTGCCTACAAACAAACACACAAACACACACACAAACAAAGAAACAGAGGACGGAAGTCATCAATATACTTACGAAATCTTTAGATTTCGTAAGTAATAATGTTTCTTTTTCAAGCGAGTAAACTCGACAAACACTTTTATGATTAGAGCTTTATTTCTGTAAGGTGATACATACTTATGGTGACCGATATTCATGCACCAAGAGTTAAATTAAAAAAGAAACTAAAACATTCCCAAAAATGGCTTCTGTTGTATATAAAACATAAACGTGTTAAAAAATAAACAACAACCCCATATTCATGTTACGGCACTGGAATCAAACGTGCATTCATTGAGTGTTGTATTATATGGAGCGATGAACCGTTTCGATCAGCCTCCAACATCTGTGTGTTTATGACTAGTTGACCACCGACGTGCACTCACTTTTAAAAGAAGCGGAAAAACAACTTGCGATCAAGGTGAATTCTATACCCTCAGCTATATATATTCAAAGGCAATTATAAAAAAAACATCAGCATTGATAAATTACATACGTTCGTTATTATTCCTCTCCCCATTAGAGCTGTTCCATTAAAATGAAAAAAAAATTTTTTTGGATGTTTAAACACAAAAACATTTTTGGCAAAAAGTTTTATGGCCTTAAGAGGATTAAAAATTCAGTTTGTGTTTCCTCGTCACTGTGGCATCACTACTGGGTTGATATGGTCACGAGTTAATAATCTCAGACTTTTGCATGTTGTATGCTCGAGCTGACATTCATCAAAAGGGAGCATTAAGCCTGCTGTCTTGCATTCTTCGATTCACTCGTGCGCGAGGACGGCCCCTCTCATATTAAACAATGCATTGTATATGTTAAAAAGCATTTGACATTTGTAAAATTTATATATATATATATATATATATATATATATATATATATATATATATAATCAAATGGTCCACCACAACAGCTGTTTTACTTACATGGCAGAAAAAAACTCCTTTGACTTCCCTCGTGGGGGAGGCTGGGGAACGGTTCTGGCCCAAGTCTTTCTGGAACCGACTGGCTCGGCCTGGCATTGAACTGCAGCAGGAATTTATAACTTGTTCAGGGTGCCGGTGATAAGTCGCCTCTTCTTCGGTCTGTTTAAGGTCGACCAACGCCCCCCAGTACTGTACTAGCATATGGGTCCTCCAGTTCAACGTCCATCTAAAGGACGGCGCACACATTGATGCTTCGCCATGCATGCCGAACAACAGGGTGGCAGTTTAGAACTGGCTCGAGATTCAAACTTAGGCTAGACAACTCAAAAGTGAATGTGCGTACCTCTCTAGGCTATCCTGGTAACCCTATGCCAGAAAAATAAAAGAAAACTCCACTTTGTTAGTTTTTGTTTCTGCTTTCGGTCCAAAAAGGCTTTTTCAAATCAAAACCGTTTTATATCTACAATTCTTTGAGAAAACTGCAATTTCAATGGACAACATTGTTCTTTGCTCTTTGTTGAAAAATAAAAGTGAAACTCCTTCCCTTTTGATTTGTTTTTTTTAAGTTCCTAACTAATGTATTATTTTCACACATTCAATGAGCAAACACCCTCCTTGTCCGCCTCCCCACCAGAGTCGTAATAGAAAGCATGTGAATGTCCAATATCCAACTTGAGGTTCCTGGGACAGATCGAAGTACAGTCACGAAGATTGAAGCTTTCTTGGCTAAACACTCATGCCAGTCTGTGGCGGTCAACGAGAGATGTGTCAAAGTCTTACGCGTCTGTGTCAATAACTCCCACCATATTCGATGCACGTGTTTCACCCAAAAATGCGCTTGAGCTGCTCCAGTCGTCCTGCAGCTCGAGTGTACGTGTGCTTCAAGCTGGGCGTCAAGGCCGAACCCAAAAATTCTGATTCGGCAGGCACTTGTAAATTTCAGGAGATGTGCAGGACATTTACGGTGATACATTCTACACGTAATTACATATACTTAGCAATATAAACATGTGCACCGAAGTGCAAGATCGTAAAGGCCAAATTGTAGTTGAAAAGGCTGATATGAAAATACAATTAAAGGCTGAAAAGAAGAAGAGCAACACAAGAAGTAGAAGAAGAATAGAGGAAGAAGAAGGACGAAGAAAGATGTGCAAAAAGAAGGTAAATGTGTCAACAGGAAGTGTTATATGAACAAAACGTGTGCCATGGCACACAATCACATGGCTTCAAACTCGTCAATGCGCTGCTTGGTGTTGCCCATACGGATCTGTCGGAGAGTCTTATACTTGTCCCGTCCTGCTTTTACGTTCTCCAGGTGAAGATTGTCATACTTTGTGTTCTCTTTCTCATTCCGTGCTCCTTCCAGGTCATTTTGAAGTTTCTGCACATCCATAAGAAGACAATACATCACCTTAAATAAGTAATTATAACGATAAGCCAAATGTTCAAATACAATATGTAATTGCCTACCAGATGTTGATTACGAGTTATCCAAATGTGCCGTACACAAAAATATAAGAGTGATAGGACAATGGTAGGCAAACCTTCAGCTGCATTTGCAGGTGGCTGTTCTTGTTGCTCTCGGTCACACGGTTTTCCTCACTGCGCTGCTGATCCACACTCATGGGATGAAAGTCTGCCGTTTCATAATCGCCATCTTCGTACCTTCTACCAGGCATGTCCATTATTGCTGGTGGTGGTGGAAGTGGGAAATCGTTCAAGCCAGCTTGTTGATTTGACTGTCTGTTTTTAGAGATCATTTGGCTGCTTTGGGAGTTTAATCCAGCACGGTCATAGGGGCTATTTGGATGTTCTTTGATCACAACTTGCTCATAGCTGTATTTGGATGCACCGCCATTGACGTTGGAGGTGAAGTTCGATTGTTGTGCTGGTGGCTGGTACGGTGCTGGTGGCTGGTACGGTGGAGGAGAATTTGGAGGTAATTTGCCTTTCTTTTGGCTGTAAGGAAATGGGGAAACCAAGTGTGAAGGCAAGGTAGGTGAAGTCGGCTGCTGCTGGTAGTTGCTCTGTTGTATGTTGCTCTGGTAAGAGTGTGAGATTGATTTTGCCCTTTGCAGCTCATCTTGCGTTATCTGCAAGTCTTCTTTAGCCTTTTCAGCCTGTGATAAGCCCAAGATAAAGCGGAATTAATGTACAGCCCGAACAATACAACACTTGCGGGAACAAGTAGAAGCATTTCATCTTTCTTCAAGCTTTACCACATTAAGATAACATGCAAACACACAAATGTCCTTAGTACAGTTATGAACTGAAAAAAAGACACTTGCTTTTATCAACCTGAGTTGAAAAATAAAGTTTCAGCTTAAAATCTGATTTCGAAAAGAGAAAGCATTAAGTATACCACATACATTAGTTAACAAAGTAATAGGGGGTGTCAAAAAATCCCCTCAGAGACCACCTTAATGAGCGCAGAACTACTTCATATATCCAAACCCAAGGTCTGGCCTTATAAAGGGGCCAGCTACATATTACGTACACACAAGTGAATGGAAAGGTCGAAAAGACAGAATAAAAGGTGAGGGGAATATATTAAGACATCAAAAGTTTCATCATTATATGTATGAAATATGGAAATGCACCTTGATCCAGGAAGAAAAAAATCCCAACATCTAATATTATAAACCTGGTGTTAACGGTTAAGGTGGCTCGTTTAAGATCTTAGGGTCTTGAGTTTGAGCCCCTGTTGTTCCGTAAAATACCACCAGGTGGGTTTGCCCAGCCTGCCATCCTTCTGAGGTTGGCAAAAATGAGTACCAGTTTATTGGTAACAGGGGGGAACTGCATCAGTGGCACAGGGAAGCTCCCAGCAACGATGCATCCAGCAGCCACAGGCTGCATACAAAATGATGATCTAAAAGCCAGTTCGTTTTTGGACCATGTACGTGTGGACAGATTGCCTTAACCCCATTGGTTGGAAAGCTGGTCCGACTCCACCCACAATTGTAACCTGAAAAAAACATAGGACCGCCTGTCCTGAAGCTCACCTGGATCAGGAGCAACAGTCACTCAAATGCCCTGCAGACCTCCTTAGACCCTGAAATTTTTGATGCCGTGAACAAACTTAGGTGCATTGCGGGTGATGAAGGTTGTGGTCAAAATTCATTGAACTTGTGTGTGTAATTCAGAGAAGAGAGCAAATACCGATTTGGGGGGGGGGGGGGGGGGGGTCATAAACCCTCTCGTAGATCCCCTTAGTGAGCGCAGATTTTTATGTGGTCGATAAATTTGGTACATCACGGGTGATGAAGATTGTGGTCAAGTTTCATCAAAATCGTGTGTGTAGTTTCCGAGAAGAGAGCAAGTACCAATTTTGGGGGGGGTCAAACCCTGCCCCCTAGACCCCCTTAAGGAGCACAGATTTTTATGCGGTTGGTACACTTTGGTAAGTCATTGGTGATGAAGGTTGTGGTCAACTTTCATCGAAATTATTTCTGTAGTTTTGGAGAAAACAAATACCTGTTTTAGGGGGGTCAAAATTCCCCCTGTATATCCCTTTAAATGAGTGAAGATTTTGATGTGGTCGATAAACTTTGGTATATCATGGGAGATGAATGTTGTAGTCAAGTTTCATCGAAATCGTGAGTGTAGTTTCAGAGGAGAGAGCAAATACATATTTTGGAGAGTCAAACCCACCCCCCTCCCCACCCCCCATAGACCCTTTTAATAAGCACAGATTTTGATGCGGTTGATACACTTTGATATAACATGCATGACGAAGGTTGTGGTCAAGATTTATCAAAATTGTTTGTGTAGTTTCAGAGGAGGCAGAAAATACCTATTTTGGGGATCAAAAAAAATCCCTCGTAGATCCCCCTTTAATGAGCGCAGATTTTGACGCAGTCGATAAATTTTGGTCCATCACAGGTGCTAAATGTTGTGATCAAGTTTCATTGAAATTGTGTGTGTAGCTTTGGAGAAGAGAGCAAATACCTATTTTAGGGGGGGTCAAAAAACCCTCCGTGGACTCCCGAATGAGCACAGATTTTGACGCGGTCAACACACCTTCGTTAGGCATGAGATATAAAGCTTGTGGCGAAGTTTCATCAAAATCGTTGGTTTGGTTGAAGTGATAATGACTGAAGTGTTTACGGATTGAGTGACTGACTCATTGATTGACTCAATGACTGACTGACTGACTGAATTATTCACTCACTCACCCTACGGACATTGTTCGATCACATAAGCTCACCTGATTAAAGTCCAAGTGAGCTAAAAATCATACGTCTGCCATTTTGTGAAGGCACATTGGTCCTCTGCTAGTCCTACTATAAATTTGGAATTGGTCACCAGCTTTGACACCAAAACAAATTTTATTACAGACCATAAGCATCAAAAAGCTACATATATCAAACAAACAGTTTCAAATGGAGCACCTCGCCACGATTAGAGCATTGAAATTGCATCAGACGTGGCAATAAGTGTGAATTGTTGCTCCCAGCTTGCCGGCTCGATGATAGAAGATGCCATTTGAATTTTTCCTCCCTCCACCCTTACCCCACTTAGAATCCCGTGCGGGCATGGGCAACTTACGAGTCGTGTAAAAATACCGGAGGGTCGCCCGTCACTTTGACGGGTCTTTCTGCTAGTATTGAAATAATTTACAGAGGCACCTCCTGGGAAAATCGAGAAAAGAGAGCAATGAAAGAGGACAAGGAAAAGAGATGACCGAGATGCTAATCAGGATAAACCAGTCAATACGAATGAATTGCACAACCACAAAGCATGATCATCTGAACTTCATGATGGTCCACGTGGTAAAGGTCAGTTCCATTCGCTCACCTGTTGCTGCCAGTCGTTTGCCTCTCTCTCTTTTACTTCCTTGGCCTCCTCGAGCTGCTTTATCTTGATCGTGTACTGGGACAACTCCTCTGTCTGAAAACACAGCGGCAGATTGCCGGTCGATCAAACATGGAAGAAAACCCTCAAGAGCAATGAGCTTAGACATCAACATTAAAAAATAATGGTTATTGAAAGTTGTTGTTTTTTTAGAAAAATGAAAATTGAATTATTGAGTAAGGAATCACCCCTAAAGGTTCTCTTACCACCCCTGAAACCATCATTGCATAAATCCATTGATATATATATATATATAGTAGCAATCAGTAGCAGTAGCATTAAGTATACCATCAGTAGTAGTAGATATACTGTATACAGTAGCAATCACACACTTCGACAAATTTGAATCGGCTTCTCCGATGATACTTTAACCATCGGATTTATGTTTACACTACCGGTTGATGTGCGCTCGTCCACAGGTAGTTTTGCAGTCAATCCTCCTTGTAAACGAATTCCTTACCTGGATGAGTGATCTTCCTAACTGAAAATTCTTCATCTGGTTGGGCAATCTTCCTCACTGACAATTCAACACTTGGCTGAGCAATCTTCCGCACAGACAATTCATCACCTGAAGTTTAGCAATCTTCCTCACAGAAAATTGTTCATCTCACAGAGCGATCTTCTTGAATGACAATTTATACATCTGGCTGCATGATGCTTCTCACAAACAATTCTTCATCTTGCTGTGAGATCCTCCTCGCGGACACTACTTCATCCAGCTGTGCAGTCTTCCTCACAGACAATTCTTCACCCAGGGTCTCTTTGCAGACCGTTCTTCACCCAGGGTCTCTTTGCAGACCGTTCTTCACCCAGGGTTTCTTTGCAGATTGTTCTTCACCCAGGGTTTCTTTGCAGACCATTCTTCACCAAGGGTTTCTTTGCAGACCATTCTTCACCCAGGGTTTCTTTGCAGACCATTCTTCACCCAGGGTCTCTTTGCAGATTGTTCTTCACCCAGGGTCTCTTTGCAGATTGTTCTTCACCCAGGGTTTCTTTACAGACCATTCTTCACCCCAGGGTTTCTTTAGCAGACCATTCTTCACCCAGGGTTTCTTTACAGATTGTTCTTCACCCAGGGTTTCTTTACAGACATTCTTCACCCAGGGTTTCTTTACAGACCATTCTTCACCCAGGGTTTCTTTACAGACCATTCTTCACCCGGGTCTCTTTGCAGATGTTTCTTCACCAAGGGTTTCTTTACAGACATTCTTCACCCAGGGTTTCTTACAGACCATTCTTCACCCAGGGTTTCTTTACAGATTGTTCTTCACACCCAGGGTTTCTTTACAGACCATTCTTCACCCAGGGTTTCTTTACAAGACCATTCTTCACCCAGGGTTTCTTTACAGACCATTCTTCACCCAGGGTCTCTTTGCAGATTGTTCTTCACCCAGGGTTTCTTTACAGACATTCTTCACCCAGGGTTTCTTTGCAGATTGTTCTTCACCCAGGGTTCTTTACAGACCGTTCTTCACCCAGGGTTTCTTTACAGATTGTTCTTCACCCAGGGTTTCTTTACAGACCATTCTTCACCCAGGGTTTCTTTACAGACCATTCTTCACCCAGGGTTTCTTTACAGACCATTCTTCACCCAGGGTCTCTTTGCAGATTGTTCTTCAACCAGGGTTTCTTTACAGACCATTCTTCACCCAGGGTTTCTTTACAGACCTTCTTCACCCAGGGTCTCTTTGCAGATTGTTCTTCACCCAGGGTCTCTTTGCAGACCGTTCTTCACCCAGGGTCTCTTTGCAGATTGTTCTTCACCCAGGGTCTCTTTACAGACCATTCTTCACCCAGGTTTCTTTACAGACCATTCTTCACCCAGGGTCTCTTTACAGATTGTTCTTCACCCAGGGTTCTTTAACAGACATTCTTCACCCAGGTTCTTTACAGACATATCTCACCCAGGGTTTCTTTACAGACCATTCTTCACCCAGGGTCTCTTTGCAGACCGTTCTTCACCAAGGGTTTCCGTATCGACAATTCTTCATTGGGGGTTTCCTTCCACATAAGCATAATGACAATAAAAATAAACCCCATTGATACTATTTAATTTTAAATAGCAAGTGGGGAGAGGAGTTGTATTGGCTGAGGAGGGACATACAAGAGATAAATTAGGGTAGTTGGGGGACTCAAATTGGTGAAGATGTGAAAGGTACACAAAATAGAGCACGTGCACACGCACACACACACACACACACACAACACACACACACAACACACCACACACACCACACACACACACACACACACACACACAACACACACACACACACACACACACACAACACACACACACACACGCACGCACGCACACTCAACATGCCACATGTACACTCAATCAAACTTGCAACTTGTGCATACTCTTAATTGCCTCTTGGCCGAGCTATCTCCATTCGTCGATTCGTGCTACCTTTCGGTATTTATCTTAAAAATAAAAAAAATTTTAAAAATTATTCAGCTACCCCCTTTGCACCCACTTATCCTCCTGGCAGATTATTCCACGCAAGTGGAATAAACAAAATCTCCACTCATGTTTCAGTTTCTTCAAGAATATTATTTCGAGGAAAAACCAACCTCCTGTTGTCTAAGTTCTAGCGAGTATTTTCTTTACCTTTACACTGTCTTGTGTTCCTGTCAACACCTTGACAAATACTGAAACAAAGCAAGTCCAATAAGAACTGGATGAAACACCTACCCGAGGGTGTTCAAAAAAGATTCGATGAAAGATACTCAGAATAGTCCCAAAAACGTCAAGGTTTCTTTTCTCAAAACACAAGCATATCTACCTTGTAATAAAGTGTTGTTGTTGCTCAATATATTTGCACTTTCATTGAGAAGTTAAAAAAAACCCACAAACCATGGCATGTCTTGGATTACAGGTAAGTATCTTTTTTTCCGAGAACACTTTGAACACCTCACGTATGAATGCTACAAAATAGTCAAATTATGATTTGCATCTTTTAAACTGTGCATCACAACTGAGATGCTTGCCAGCCAGATGGTTAACCTTTTGAACCCTGAGCTCCTTGGACTTTAGGCTCTCCCACCCTGGGCTCCCTGGAGAAAAATCCGGCTGCTCAGGTGTGTGGAGGTTTGAATAGCGGCTGGAAAAACGGCTGCCAGGGTTCAAAGGGTTAACGACACCAATAGATGTTGAAGACGTGGCGATGAAAATTAGAACAGAAAATTTCACCAACCACAGTGGGAAAAGGGTGAAGCGACGTTTTGAGCGTGAGCCATACTTAAAAGCAAGAGAGGGGTTGTGCCATCTTTCTTGCTTGGAAGAAGTACTCTAGTCTTTATGAAGATTAGTTTCCCATTGTGCGATGAAAGATAAAAATGGTTGAAATCACATTTTGACATATCTGCATTGCCTTGATCAGAAGGGTTTCTATTCAGGCCTGCTTTGACAAGCTCACATTGGAATGTTGTGCCCGTTGATCGAATTGTATCATCTCTTCCCCATTTCTGAAAGTTATCAAGAGCGTGATTCACTTTATAGCCGCGTCTTGGCAAACACACGAATAACTAGAACTCAGTAAAACGCAAACCTCCGCCAGGCTGTACAGTTTACATTTTGTATCCCACTGATAGGCCAGATCTGGATTCAGACCTGAACCAAAATATAATAGTCTTGTTCTTGTCACGTAACCAAGTCATACACCTAGTTTCATCCTAATCTGTTTGAAATAAGTATTGTGGTATGTGTATATTTTGGCCCATCTCTCAATGGTGAAAAATCATCTCTCTCTCTCTCCTCTCTCTCTCTCTCGTCCTCTCTCTCTCTCTCTCTCTCTCTCTCTCTCTCTCTCTCTCTCTCTCTCTCTCTCTCTCTCTCTCTCTCTCTCTCTCTCTCTCTCTCTCTCTCTCTCTCTCTCTCTCTCTCTCTCTCCTCTCTCTCTCTCTCTCTCTCTCTCTCTCTCTCTCTCTCTCTCTCTCACACACACACCACACACACACACACACACACACACACACACACAACACACACACACACAGTCACATCTTTGAAGTTACAAACTCCAAAACGGGGTTACAAATATAACTTTGTGTGGGTTAACATCAGCTATGTGGCCGCGGTTTCACGCAGGGTGTGGAGGGCTGGGTGGGTGTAAATTCTCTATGGGGATGTGTACCATGTAGCACCACCTGGTGGTGGCAGAGGGTATTACAATTTCCTTCTTTATCTTGCAATGCTGAGGTTAAAGAGCTCTCTCTTCGCACTGGTAAATTTGTCCTCCTTCCCTTCTCCCTCTCTCCAACTCTCCCCCCGCCCAATGGAGGGCTTGTCAAAGCCTGTCATCGTGTGTCTGTCATTGTGTGTGAGACATTTCTAGTGGGAACAGACATCAGAATGAATGGGGGTACAAAGGTGGCTGGGGTGGGGGGGGGAGGAGGTGAGGAGCAGGACGTGAGGGCAGGGTAGGGGTGGGGGGGGAGGGTTAATACACTCTGTGCGTGGGTAAATTTGGCAAACAGGACAACTAATTGGTCCATCAGCGAAGCGATTGGTAAACTCTCCTAGTTAAAAAAAAAAAAAAATTCTCTCATCTGTATCTGTATTTGTATCTTCACCAAAATCTCATCAATTCGTTCTTGTCACACACCCAACCTGTCCACCACATTTCGTCCGAATCCATCCATAACGGTTTGAGATATCCTGCTCACAGACAGACAGACA
>CM068967.1:26629468-26645076 GCA_035128595.1 Eptatretus atami
TCAGAAACAGCACCACCTTTAATGGTATCTTCCTTTATCTTCTTCATCATGTAATGGAACCTTCTCAACATTATAATATGGAGTATTATATGTTGTGATCAATAAAAAATTATTTCAAAAATGGCAGAAATTATGAACTGCATTTCCAAGAATGAGCCGCAGCACACTGCCCACTGAAGTTAGGCTGAGAAGGGTACTCCCACCCGGAGGACGGCAGTACCCGCTGGTCATTACAATTGGGAATAACTTTCTTACTTGTCTTGCTTCTCATAGATACTCAAGCCCAGAGAATCTACACCAAGGTACAGATCTGTCCCTTTCTTGTTCCTTATGTCAAAGTAGTTGACTCCATACATCTCCAGGTCCTGGGAAATCTTCAGGTACTCCATAATGGCATCCTCTCTGAAAAGTATGCGAGGTTTCATGACAAGCATTAGCCATAACAAAATCTGAAGAACAATAAAATTAGACGACTGTTTTTCCCTGTGGAATTCTGTCTGTAATAAATGAGATATTGAATCTGTTAACAGACACTACAGGACCAATTGGATCTTTATCAGAAATAGGTGTCTGTGTCTGAATGCCATGGTTTAATTTGAAATTACTTCCTGGGTTAGGATTCTGCAGGGCAAAGTCAAAACCTTAACTGGTAATAACTATCGTGAAAACATCCAAAACTAGAGAGGCACTCAGAAGAGCACATACATCCACCAGGCGGAACAGTTTACATTTTGTATTCCACCAAAAGGCCAGATCCGCATCCGGACCTAAACCAAAATCTATTTGGCTTGTTCTTCTCACCATCCAACTCATCCCACAAGTTTTGTCAAAATCAGTCCAGAACCTTTTAAGATCTCGTGCTATTTCTCGTTTTTGGCCCTCTCATTCATGAAGAATCCCTTAAAAAGTACCAGTTTCCGGATCCGGTTCTGGATCTTCACCAAAATTGAATCAATTTGTCCTCATCATACACCCAATCTGTTCACCAAGTTTCGTCCGAATCCATCAATAACTTTTTTAGTTATCCTGCTCACAAACAGACAGACACACAAACAGGGGTGAAAACATAACCTCCATCCACCTTCAGTGGTGGAGGTAAAGATAACGAGCAAAGTTCGAGGATTTCAGCAGGGGTGCTTGCGGAGCATTTTAAAGGATTTTTTGGCTATAAATAATCTCAAATGAAGAAGCAAGGAAAAAAGGACAGGTCAAAAATATATCAATGAAGAACTTAAAGAGAGAATATGGATGTGGTTCGGAAATGCAATGAGGAAAAGATGAAGACATTTTGATAAAAGATGCCAATAGGGAAAGGGAACTATGTTCTAGACATGAAGAGGGAAAATAAAGAGAGGAAGACCAACAGGAACTTGGAGGACTCCCCATGCAGAACTAAAAGGCTTCAATGGGATGGAAATGAAAGAAATGGAAGCAGTGGCAATGGATAGGAACAAATGGTGAGATTTCGTTGCGGCCTTACGTGTCGATAGACTCATTGAGGATAAGTAAGTAACTGCTGTATGGTGTGAATGTATTATTTAATGTGAAAGTTGCATTTTGCACTCACCGCATCATTCCTTGATGATCCTCGTGCCACACCTGAATTCTCTCCTCCCACTGCTCCTTGCTTAAGCTGTGTTGGTCAGTTACCCTGAACAAAGAAATAAAAGGCAGCGTGTTATACGTACCCGTCATTAAGCAACGTAACGCAACATTTTACATCCAGGGTCATTGATGTCGTGTGAAGATCTAGTAGATTTTATGTCGACTTCCAGCAGGAGGATCTAACAGAAGTGCAAATTATTATTCACTGTGAGAGCCTTCTATTCTTGTTGGTTCCAACACTACCACAAGCCATGTGTCATAGTCAAGACATACAGGTGTCACAACATCACTCCAAGCCGAGACATAGAGGCCTCATCTTCTTGGCATACATATAGCATGAGATGGTCTTTAAAGGGACTACAGTTAAATAAATCTTGTGTCAGGAGAGTGAGAGAGAGAGGGAGAGAGAGAGAGAGAGAGAGAGAGAGAGAGAGAGAGAGAGAGAGAGAGAGAGAGAGAGAGAATGCGTGTAAAACAAGAGACATCTGTAGATACCGTTGAGGTAGAATAGTCTCCTCTAACAGATAGCCAGGTGGATGATCTGATTTGTTGTAATTTCCAAATTTGGCCTGTGCAGCATACGAGGCAAGCAGAACTGCAGTTTCTGGTGGACAGTAGTATTGGTCGGTGAGCACAAGCTCCTTGACTTGGAGGAAAAACAGCCGTTGCGTGACATCTTGAATCAGTTCATTTTGGATGTCCTCTGGGTAATACTTCACGAGGAGCTTGAACATCAATGGATCCCTCTTCTTGCAATCCTGGGCTGTTACCTAAACAAGAAAATTGTAAGATCAAAGATTTTACAAAAAAGAAGAATACAGTATTATAAATGTTATTATCATGACAAATAGATTTCGTTTAAATTATTCATTCCATCACTGATAGGAATAATTGCTGGAAAATTCCATCTGTCACTTTTGTCTTTTTATTCCTTCTGTGATTCTACCCTTATATGCTCTTGTAACATAACCGAGGCAATTCATTCATTCATTCCTACCATTCTCGCTTATAAATGCAGGCTTTGTTTTGGATACTTCAATCGGTTGTGGCTTGGGGTTTGAAATAAGGGTTATACAAGGATTTTCAAGGAACTTTGACACAAGAGGAGGTCATTTGGCCCACCATGCCTGTGCTATATCAACAAAACCTATATTCACCAAAATTAATGAATAAAGTAATCACAGAGAAAGTTCTTTGCTTGATTCCCACCAGGTAAAGTACCATGTGAAATGTTTATCTATCTATAATTCCAGCAATCTCTGTGTGTGTGTGTGTCTGCGACCGCCGTTTCTCGACGACCGCTGGTCCGATCTAATTGAAACTTGCCACGAATATTGCTGGGACTGGTAGTGCCTTTTCAAGGTTTGATATCAATCGGACAAGCGGTTCCCAAGTTACGGCCATTTATCTGTCAACCAATGACAAGACACGGTGTTATGACATCACGAATGACGTCACAATTAATATTTATTTATTTATTTATTTTTTCACGATTGACGTCACAATTCTTCTTCTTCGTTTGGTACGACGTCACAATCGACGCTGGGACCTGAGTATGTGCCTTTTCAAGGTTTGATATCGTTCTTCATCCGTTTCAGCTGTTTCCCAAGTGTTTCCCAAGGTTCGAAAGTTGTTTTTTCCCAAGGTTTGAATTAATTGTTCAAATTATTAATTAATCCCAAGGTTTGAATTTTCCCAAGGGAAACAGCTGTTTCCCAAGGGTTTGAAAGCTGGTTTTTTTCCCAAGGTTTGAATTAATTGTTGTGCTTGGTAGACATTTGTGAATACATTTACAGAGAGAGGGCGAGAGAGGAGGGGGGAGAGAGGGGGGGAGAGAGGGGAAGAGGGGGGAGAGAGGAGGGAAAGGGGGGAGAGAGGGAGGGTAGAGAGAGGGCGAGAAGGGGGGGGTGAGAGGGGGGCGAGAGAGGGGAGGGAGAGGGAGAGAGAGAGAGGGGGTGAGAGAGAGGGGCGTCACAATTCAAGAGAGGGGGAGAGAGGAGGGCGAGAGAGGGACGGGAGAGGGGGTAAGAGTGGGGGCGAGAGAGAGAGGGGCGAGAGAGGAGGGGAGAGAGGAGGGCGAGACTAGGGGGAGAGAGGGGGCAAGAGACGGGGGGAGAGAGAGGGGGCAGAGAGGGGCGAAGAGAGAGGGCGTCACAATTCTTCTTCTTCTTTGTTTGATATGACGGCACAATTGACGCTGGGGACCTGAGTATGTTTCCCAGTGTTTCCCAAGTTATGGCCATTTATGATACGGTTGGTCCGATCTAATTGAAACAATGCCCCAATCCAGTCGTCGTTTACACGAGACGAAGGAACGAAGCTGCACATACTGGCACGCACCTACGGGCCCGCACTAGTTATTTAAAAAGAGTCAAACATCTTATACTTGACAAAATGTTGACGTTAAAACCAAAGGCTCGACATTAAATGATGATGACAATTCTGCAGTAAAATCAATAATTTCTATTTTGAATCCCAACCAACTTAATGGCTCATGGAAGTAAAACTTGAGTTAAATATGGTGGGATTAAGGGAAGAGATTGACAAAAAGCACTTAACCCAATGCCTGGACAATATGTACACAAGCTAATGGAAGTTAACAGGGCAGCCAGCTTCGATGTTTGGAATTAATAAAGATGAGAATGCCATCATCATGCCAGTATCCAGACTATTATCTCAAAGATAAAAGAAAACCTCAACCCTAGATTCAGAACTACTGTACTTTCTACGTTTCATGTCTTTTCATTGTGAATGGCAGCAACTAGATTAATGATAACCTGGCCTGATTTTCCAGTCTGCAACACCGATTGAACATGGCATGTTCTATCAGGCATGCGAGGCAACTGAATTTATGTTTGGGTATGCAGACAGAGGACATATGGAATAACCGGTTTGCTTCTGGGTACGAAGATGAGCAAGGAAGCTTCTGATTGAATCACAAGATCTCAAGTGAGATTGTAAGATCTTCATTGAGATTGTCAAGCTTAGGAGAAGATGTGGCACCTTGGTGAGCGAGGATGTGAACGTGCAAAAGCACACACAGTTGAGATAATGTGAAACTCAGCAGGCAAGATGATGATAACTCATGAGGCTGTGACCTTGTGGTGAGGACATCGGACTGATAACCATCCCAGAGATTGGAGTTCTAAATCCAGCTGAAGACAGTGGTATCAAAGATTTGGATTATAATCTTCTCGATAGCAAGATAGTCAGAGGAGAATCGCCATATTGCTGTTATAATACTCGTAAAAATCAAGCTCGTTCTCTGCCCTTTTGACTTTGACTCCAAAATGCTGCTAGGCAACCTTGAGTGGGAACAAAAATGCTGTTTAGAAAGGGCAGTGCCACCCACATTCCTGTAACCAAAGAGAAAAATAGTCTTTAATAATTTCTTGGAGTATTTGTGAGACTGAGGTCATAAATGACTTCAAGCAAATAAATATTAATTTTCTTACAATGTCTCAACACCCCCCTCCGCCCCCCCTATTAAACCTTCCTAATCCAAACCTGTTTCCTTCACTCTTCTCTTCCTTCTTTTCCGGTGCATTCATTCCCATGCTTAAGGCCAACTTTTGCTCCAATGCCACATTGTGAGTTCATACCCTCCACAACCTTACTCTTCCATGAGCTTCGATCTTGCAATGTGCCCTACAGCTTAAGGCCTTCCCTCAATGCACGCCTGGTTTACTTCTTGATAATTTCAGTTGCAGCTCACGAGAGGTTAATTCACTACAGGAAAGCAATTCTCAGAATAATCACTGAACTACATCATCATTTCGTGTTCTGTCTGGCTTATCACAACAAAGGGCTGGCAGGCTGGCCTAGAGGTATGCAGACTCGCCTCCAAGCTCTCTCGCCTGGGTTCGAATCCCGACCCAGCTATAAACTGTTTTTCTCGTGTCTCGCAAGCAGGATGATTCATCAATGTGTGTGCCGTCCCTCGGATGGACGTCAAGCGGGCGTCCCATCTGCTGGCATTAGTCGGTGGACGTTAAAGATCTCACGGTGTCCTTCGTGAAGATTTGGCGAGGACTTGCCGGCACCCTGAACAAATTACAAATTCCTGCATTAATCAGCAGGAGGCACTGCATCAGCAACACAGCCATGCTCCCATCAATAATGCAAACCAGCAGTTACAGGCTGCACACGAAATGAATGAATCACAACAAAGGTCTTCACTCCTTACCCTCTTATTCATATTCAGCCAAGCAGTGTAACCCTTGCTGTCGAGGTACTGCAGGCCAAAATACCACACTTCTCTCAGGCCCAGCGTCCGTATGACCTGCACAAACAGAAAATACATGGTAAATGAAGCCCACACAAAATTAATTTCCATTCGGTGTTCATTCTTAGGCTACAACACATGATTTGGTTAATTTGCTCCACACTCCAGGAACGGCTAGCAATTCTATTAAAAGCAACTTTCACTCATTTGACACTACATGAGCAAAGGGCAGTGTCAGATATGCTGACTATGGTATTCAGCTTTTAAATCCAGGGTTCCAAGAGAAGATATTTGAAGCCAAATGACTGTTGGTGCTCTTATGAATTAGGATTTAAAACAACCTTGATGAGGTATTTGAATAAAGCCGCACTGATTACGTGAACCGAGGCAAGCAGACATATTAATCATTAAGTTCATGACTCCCTATCCAGAGGATAATTAACTTCTCATCCAAAACGTATTTCCCCCTCACCCCTCCTAAAATAAGATGCCAAGAAACACAAGACACATGTCAAGCCATCCAAAAAGTGGTTGTGGTTACAGTAGCAGAATTAAGATGCATGGTCGAAGAATGACAGGAAGAGGTCAGACCCAACAGTTGCAAGCTCCAGTGCTGTATTATAGGTGTTCCCAGCCTCAGGGAATTCACAATCCAAGTTGGCGTTTTACCAACATCGGGTTTTACTAACCCTAACCCAAACAGCACCACATACAGCAACACCTCGGTTTCTGCCATCAAGTTCTATCAGACGCTTAACAAATAGATGGGAACGACTCAGGTCTCTGCAGAGTGTTTTGAGCTATTCTATCGTATTAGACGAGGTTTCCATCTTTATAACTAACCGAGTTTACCTATTGAACCACTGTCTTCAGAACTTAGAACAAACTTGCATGTACAGTGCAACAACGACAAAAAAACAACAACTTCTTACGACCTTTTGCATTTTAAAACTGGTGTAGCCACTTTGGCGCAAGCTGCACACATTCAGAGCAGACTTGGTAAACAAATGCTCTGTGATCTGCCTGAGAAAACAAGGCACTTACAAGCCTACAGGCATTTGCTGAACAGCAATTGAGCTGCACCCCCAGAAAAATGTACACACCCAGTCCATGCACAAGCAAGGTGTTTCAAACCACCAACATTTGTCCGCTCCAGCGATGCATCGTAGTCAGGGCTATTCTGGTGTCGATATTCACGAAGGCCACCTGAACCAAATGCCATTATTTTTCCTCTCTGATAATGTTTGTATCTTTTCATTTCTGAAAGAACTAGATGGTATTCATAGAATACTTACCCCGTGCAGTCTTCAGAGGACTTGGTGTGAGCCAACTCTTCTGGCGGCGAATTTAGACTTAGGAAATTAAATTAAAATCAAATGGAAGACCAAATAGGTACAGTCCTGCATCAGAGTCATGAAAAGGAACCAGACCAAGCAAAAAGCAAAGATGAAGTCATCAGGAGCAACCTTGCTCGGACTCGGGTTTCAACTGCGATTCCTCTACCCTCAAACCCATGCAGGCGCAGTCAAGTGAGCCTTATTCAAAATAAAATAAATTAAAATAAAAAAGAACCCAGATCAAAAAATTAAATAATTCTGGCTGCCAGACCATGCATCTGATCAGGTTGAAATTTAAAAACATATATTCCCCATCGCTACTCGATCATAATTTTGAAGTTTCACGTCAATTTCAAGAGAGATTTCAGCGATTCAAGAGAAAGATTTTTTAAAAACTATTTTCCTTCAATCCAATATGGCTGCCAAACCATGTGACCGATCAATTATTCATGAACACCCTGGTATCCCCAAGGCTTGGGGAAGATGTGTGTGAAGTTTCCCCTCAATCTGTCCAGCTGTTCTGGAGAAGAAGGTTCTTCAAGGTTTTAGAGTAAATACAATATGGCTGCCAAACCATTTGACCTATGACATCATAGGTGGGAAACATTTTGTTCCTCATGGATAGGTGGTCATACCTGTAAAGTTTCTCCTCAATCTTTTCAGCCGTTTCAGAGAAGAAGATTTTTGAAGGTTAAAAAAAAATAAAAAGGCTGCCGAACCGCGTGATCGATGACATCATAATTTTTTTCTTTTGACCAATTTATCCCTAGATGACCCTCAAAAATTTTCATACTGATCGGATGTAGTGTTCTACGTATGCAATTATGACGTCATAACGAGGACACCTATGACATCATGAAAAAAAAATCACACTCATTCCCCATGGGGAGTACTTGACTTGTTTGTGCCAAGTTTCAATTTTTTCTATGGAGCAGTTTTGGAGATACAGAGGTCCAACATTTCTCCTTTTTTCCAACATGGCTGTCACACCACATGACGTCATAATTATTAAAACATTCTCCATGAGTCGTCGCACATACAGTGAAAATTTCATGTCAATCAACTAGCGGTTCCAGAGAAAAGAGAAGAGCACGATGCAGACACGTAAATACGAACATATGCACGTACGGGACCGATCGCTTCACCCTGCTTTTCACTTCGCGAGTGTGGACTAATCATTCTTAATCCATTATTTCAACCAATCAGCAATAGGCGATTAGATGTACCTGTTTGTTTGTGAAAAATAATACACACACAAGCTGATAGGCGGCGATGGGTCGCCGAGCATGGAAACTATAAGATATAGAGCAAAATGGATGTCATATAGCGGATAGGGAATCACCTTAAGATTATGCATATCAAATCTCATCCAGTTCCATCTACTGATAACTACTCGGTATCCATTTGAATGAAAAGTACCGAAAATGCGGTTTGAAATCGGAAATCCCCAAAGTTCGAGGGGTGCTGTGGGTAACAAAGATCTAAATCGAAAATCCGGCTCGATCGTTTGTGCACAATGATTCCAGACGATTAGTGTGAATTTTCATGACCATCCGACCATAACCCTAGGAGGAGTAGCATTTGGCGCGAAGGCACCTCCAGCTCTCGCATATTATCGATTTTTGCACTAATTGACCTTTGACCCCTGACCTAAGCGAAATCGGTCAATATGTCCTGAGGCAAAGTTGTAGTACTCATTGAGTACCATGAACCTGCAAAGTTTCATTTGTATCGATGCACTTACCTGGTCGCTAGGGGGCCTTAAATTTTCCCAATTTTCGCGCATACCCTAATTGTAGGGGCGCTGGGGTAAAGTATTCCATATATCACAAAAACCGGAATATATTTGATAGAGCATCACCTGTAGATCATTCGTGCCAAATTTCGTAACCCTACGTGGGATAATGGCTTTCGGAATTGATTCCGCCGTGAACGGTACCGATTTTGAAGGTTTTTCGGTTGTTGCTAGGAACCAAAGCGTCCCTAGCAACCATCACAATTCCCAAAGCACTAGGTCATAAGATGTACCTACCACCCGAGTTTGGTCAAAATCGGCCCACGTTTACTACCAATTATGCTGATGACAAACGAACAAACATCCAAACAAACAGACAGAATTACTGACAATAAGGGTCACCTATTTCGGCGACCCAATAATAGGAGTTTCCAGCCATTATCAATGATATTTGATGACAGGCAAGCAGTGTGAAAAACGAATTCAATTCGGAACTCTCAACAAATAGATGGGAAAGGCTCGAGTCTCTGCAGAGTGTTTTGAGCCATTCTATCATATTAGATGAGGTTTGCATCTTTATTACTAACCGAGTTTACCTATTGAACCACTGTCTTCAGAACTTAGAACAACATACTTAGGACAACAACATATATGACCAAAGACATTGTCTTTAGCAATTTGGTCCAGAAGTGAACGTTGGTGTTGGCAGTGTTGAGTTATTCACATGCTATGAGTTAATTTTATACACTGCAGTGATTTAATGTTCTTGTATACAAAGTCGAGGCTCATGGAGGAGCTAGAAAGTAGAACAGATGTCGTTTTCTGGCTCTCCGGAGAGAGGGGACACACTTTTTGTGTGCTTTGTGGAATACACTGAGATTGCCTTCAGTCGGTCTACCAGTCATAACGAAGGTACCTATGACATCATGAATAATTTCTTCCAGGAAGAGAAGGCAATTTGCTTCAGAACAAGTGCTTCACCACAGGATTCAGTGTGTGTGTGTGTGTGAGAGAGAGAGAGAGAGAGAGAGAGAGAGAGAGAGAGAGAGAGAGAGGAGAGAGAGAGAGAGAGAGAGAGAGAGGAGAGAGAGAGAGAGAAGAGAGACAGAAGAGACAGAGAGAGAGAGAGAGAGAGAGAGAGAGAGAGAGAGAGAGAGAGGAGAGAGAGAGAGAGAGAGAGAGAGAGAGACAGAGACAGAGACAGAGACAGAGACAGAGACAGAGACAGAGACAGAGACGAGAAAGAGAAAGAGAAAGAGAAAGAGAAAGAGAAAGAGAAGAGAAAGAGAAAGAGAGAGAGGGAGAGGGGGGGGGGGGGGAAGATAAGTAAAAGAGAGACAACATCAGATGCTTACTAACTCAAGTTATGGTCTGCAAAATGATCTTCGACCTATTCAATGTAAAATTTAATCAGTTTATCTTTGTATTACAGTCCATAACTGTGTCGAGTATGGTTGGAAACTCTTGAGTGGTACATAAGTTATTACAGTAACACAGATTTTCAATTAAAGGGCACTTGACCATAGCCCTTTGACCTTTTGAACCGAAAATTTAATCAGTTCATCCTTGTATTACAGTCCATAATTTTGCCAAGTTTGGTCCAAATCTCTTCAGCGGTTCACAAGTTACCATGGAAACTAAAATCTGCTACCCCCAGCTAAAGGTCACATGACCTTTGACCTTTTAATGCAAAATCTAATCAGTTCATCGTTGCATCATAATACACCTTTGTATCAAGTTTGGTAAGAAAAAAAAATCTATTCAGTAGTTCACAAGTTCTTTTGGGAACAAAAATTGATCACGGATGGACGCATGCATGGAAGGAAGGATGGACGCACGCACAGACAACCCAAAAACATAATGCTTCAAGCGCCATCGGCAGTGGAGGTGTTAAGAAAAATCAGATAATATCCTCATAATAATATCCTAATATCAAATAACATTCTCAAATAATCTTGTAAATAACTTCAAGTGTTTCTGCATTATTCTTTCACAGCTGAACTGCAGCACCTAGAGTCCCCAAATTTTGTGTGTAGGTACTTCAGTATCTGGGCAAGATTTTGAGCTACTACATGTTGGCCTTGAAGGCCGTTTTGAGGCCACCAAAGGCCGCTATAAAATGTATAATGGGATGTGGGGTCAGGCAGTGCTGCCCCCAGCCCACAGGTAAAAGGTAACCAACATGAGGCCAATATCCCAATAGCTTTTCAATGTCCAACATGTCCCGAAACCACCATTGGGGAAAGCTCACCACAATAAGGGCAATAACTCCATACGTTTTCAATGCACATGTACCAGAACAGATGTAGTTTGTTCCCGTGCAGCGCTGGGTACCCGTACTCGTTTCAAATAATATAAAAAGGGGTCCTTCCGATCCCCACATCATTTGCAGAAACCATGTAAGTCTATCGTAGTGACATAACATGGTAGTGATGTAGTGACATACAACTATCGTAGTGAGATGACATCAGAGTGACGGTGTGACATACGACTGTCATAGTGACTTGCGTTATGACACAGGCAGGATGAACCACAGCCTTCCATGAATGGTTGTTTCGAAAGTGCGACAAGTGTTATGTGTGATGTAATAATAGATGGTTCACAAAGGCTTTTTGTTTTTTCCTTCGGATCCTCCCTGATGGTCTCGTGGACCCCTTGGGTTCCGTGGAATTGTGGACCACTGGTTTCCATTTAGTGTAGTAAATAGTAGAAAAATCGTGCAAATTATGATACAAGCATCAAATTTGGCATTTCTGTTCTGCAGGGCTTTCTGATCAAATCTGCCCGATTGGCCATTTGAAAATCCAAATTTTGAAAAATTTGGATTTTCAAATGGCCAATCAGGCAGATTTGATTAGAATCCCTTGGAGAACAAATGTGCCAAATTTGATGCTTGTATCATCATTTGCACGATTCCTCTCAAAAATTGGTTATCTGCCCCACTAATTGGGAGCCACTGGTTTATCACAATTAAATAGTTTGATAGTATACAGTACAGTATATTTATTTTTCCTTTTCAAAAAGTCTCCAAACAGTTATTGCAATCATATTAAAATACGCAATTCAGTGTCTGTCTGTCTGACCGGAATACATTCGGTCGTTACTGATCCAATCTCAACCAAACTTGACAGGAGGATTAAGGGTCACATGCTGGAGGTTGTAGTGATTTAATTACCCCCCCCCCTTCCCAAAGGGGGGTTTTCCAACTTGGGAAAAATCCATGTTAAGGTGTATTGATAGCTTGTAGTGGCATTTTTCCAAAGTCGCTTCTGTTAACAAAAGTAATAACACCACCAATGACAATAGCATAATATTAATGCTATTACAAAACAATGTTAATACTCATAATATCGACTCTCCCGAAGAGGTTTATCCTCCTTGGCCAAACGCGGTTTAGCATATATAAAGAGTGATACGTGGAAGGGATGGAAGGGGGATCCATAGCTAGACTGTGGTAAGTGTCGTGTGGTCCGCGTGTTTTGAGTAGGTTTGATTGCCATGTAACAGGGACCTATCAGAGTAAGTCGTTTTGTTGCAAGTGACGCTGAGGAGGCAGCGTATGTAATTTATAGACAGGATAGTCAGAGTAATCTTGTTTGTGTAAACGCCTCTTGTTTGTGGGTGGTGCCAGGTGAGGAATTCCTGTCATAAAACGTGTCACATGACCCAAAAAGGCCATCATGACCTCTCTCTGGCCAGTGTGTGGAACCAATAGTGTAGTAGTGTGCTGTGGAGCCCAGAAGAAACAATGTGGATGTATTTGTTTATTAGAGCTGCCCCATAAGAGGGACAGCCTGGAAGAGGACTCAACCCAGAAAGGGGCCTGACAAAAGCTCCTGACATGTAGGAGGACGAATGTGAAGACGAAGTATGGAGGATTGATACCGGGAAGAAGGGCCTTGAGACAACCGCCGTGCTCTGTTTGGCTTACTTCATCATTGGCTTTCTTCATCTTGGGTACCACTAGTCGCTGGTGCTGATTGTGGCTGGTTTACCTTGTCTTTGGGCTCACTTCTTCACTGGCTCTCATCATTTCGCTCCTGTGTCGAAAACGGGCTGCAGGGGAGTCCTGCATCTCCACCACAAATCGTCAAAGGAAAGTCCTCGCCTCCATTATTAGCTTGTTTGTGCAAGTGCGATCTGGGGCACCATTTTGGGGGTTAAGTTTTATTTATTTCTTATTATCCTGTATATAAGTTTGTGTGTCCCCATTTCCAGCTGTTTGTGTCTTTTGATTCGCATGGTTTGTTCCGAACTGCTCATTCCAAACCACCTTTCCCCCCATATTAATTATAAATAAACTCTTTAAAAGGTAAGAAAACATGTTTGATCCATCTGCTTCCCATGATTTTGCCGTCAATTCCGGCTCATTTATGTGACCTTGGAGAACGGTAGAGAGTAAAATAACTGAACGCAGTAAGAGACCGTTTCGCAAATCCGTGGAGGCACAGACTAACAGACCTGAGACTAGATCTACTGTAATCTATATACCCCAGAGAGGACAATAACATCACCCTTCCTACTGCTCCTTTAGGGAGTGGGTGTACTAGTTTATTAAACTTCATAATTGTGATTTTGTTTGTGTTTTGTGAAACAATTTAATATTAGTGAAACAAAATGAGAAAGGCAATTATTGTAATCTGTTAAACTTGTGAATTTTTTTTTATACAAAGTCGAGGCTGCTGGAAGAACGAGGACATAGAGAACAGATCAGGACATAACAGAACAAAAGGAAGAGTAGAGAGAGGGAGGAAACATCAACAGCAGAGCAGCGTTGAGGAACAAAATAGAGGGAAACTTGGACAAATAAGGGATGTGGGGAAGAATAAGGTATAGGGGAGGATGCATGGGGTGGACAAGATAAATACAGAAGAAAACTCTCAGGAAGGAAAAAAATAGAAATTTGGCAAGAGGTGAGCTTGGGGGCATTAATGCGGGTTGAAAAGATCATTGTTTTGGATGGAGGATGATCTAAAATGGAGGTGAAAAGCTGTCTTGAAGACCTGAAGGGAAGAATGCGATTGAAGAGAATGTGGAAATTGATTTCACTGGCGGGAAAAAGGAGGATCAAATGAGTGGGCATGAGCAGTGATTGTGATCTTGGGAGGTTCACCAGAAGGGGGTTGCTGGTGGACCGTGTGTGCACTGCCAAAAACATGGGGGGGGGGGGAGGGACAAAGCACGGAGAGGGCAGAGGGTGCAAGACCAGAAACAAGGCGGAAGAGGACGGAGAGGCCACCGACCTGTCGGTGATGGCAAAGTGATAAGCCCAGAGACTCAGCTTCATTGCGAGTCTCCAATGATCTTGAGGGCATTGGTTTCCACGGTATCAAGCTGGGCAAGGTGTGAGGCCTTGAACTGCAGATTAAGGCCTTGTCGGTGGGTGGATAAGAGTTCAAGTGTGCCAAGGAAGGACTTTGCATGACGGCCTCGCCGACTGGGCATCCTCCAACTTGGAATGTGGTTTGACCAAAAAATTCATGGCTGATAGTGAGACCAAGTGTTTGAGTGATTGAACTTCCTCAAGAGGATTGTTAAGAAATAGATGGGAGGATTTGCCAGAACGAGAGAGAGAGAGAGAGAGAGAGAGAGAGAGAGAGAGAGAGAGAGAGAGAGAGAGATAGAGAGATAGAGATAGAGAGATAGAGAGATAAGAGATAGAGATAGAGAGAGAGATAGAGATAGAGATAGAGATGGATCGGTAGATTTGGGAGAGATTGGTCAAGATTGAAATACAAAGACATATCCCAAGTGTTTTTTATTAGCTTGTGATTCTATTAATGTAAGGTCTGAAGAGAGTGAAGAGGCTGCTGCCTGCATATATGATAGAAATTGGTTTTGTAATAACATTGTATTATACAGGGTGATTTTTTTATTTGAGAACCCTAAGTAATTCCCATAGACAAAAAAACAAGTATCCATTAGGAACCTAATATTTTGTGTAAATGTAGCCGAATGTCACAGAAAGATGTGACATAATCCTGAGAGTTATTCGGTATCACATGATTTACCACGTGACCCGGCAGTGACGTTTAGCGGTTTTCACTCAGTCACGCGATGGCGCTCACAGTGGAAGAACACGTGTTTCTTGTCGAACATCACATCAAGAATGAATCCTTTAGTGAATGTCAAATTGCATTTAAAAGTCACTTTGGTGGTCGTACGAAACCTTCAAACCAGTGGATGGAAACTAGTGAGGTAGTTCAGAGAAACAGGCTGTGTGGAAGTTAAAAAGCACACGCGCCAGCTAAGTGTTGTTTTATCAGAGAAAGTGGATGAAAGTGCGGGAAAGAATGGAGGCAAGCCCAAATAAATCTCTGATACGTTTAGCACATCAAGCTCACTGTTCACAAATTCATGAATTAAAAGCAATAATCAGTGACACAATCAGCAATATTCCCCACGAAATGCTACACTCTGTGTCGGAGAGCATGCTGTGAATAATGAATTTGTACCTGCAACAAGGTGGTGGACGCTTTCAGCAGTTCATTTCAGGTAAGCAGTTGTGTGGATCATGTCACGTCTTTCTGTAACATTAAGCTACATGTACGCAAAATATTAGGTTCCAACAGATATAGTTTTCAGTATATGGGAAATATTTAGGGTTCTCGAATAAAAATTTATTGTTTAAATCACCCTGTATTAAATCGATGAAGGTTGTTCTTATTCATCCAGTGAAATTAAAACAGCAAAAAGTTTATAATTG